>JASPKZ010008208.1:0-195027 GCA_030220185.1 Diploptera punctata
AAAAAAGACGCCAAACAATATACAAAACTGAAAGATAATCTAATAATAACAAAGCATGGGTAACATTAACATACCAGGAATGAACCACAAAACTAGTCATAACTTTGGAAAGATAAATAACATTAACATAGCTTATAATTCAGGAAACAAATTAAACAACATAATATAAAATGGCATAGAAGAACACAACAAATTCAACAACAAGGGAGTCTACAAACTAACATCTAAAGATTGTAATAAATTTTATATTGGCAGGACAAGCAGAAATTTCAATACAAGATATAAAGAATGCCTAAAACATTTCATACACACGGGTGATAAATCAAGCTATGCTAAACATCTCATTAACGCAGGTCATCAAATGAATACAATTGAAAATACTCTCACGATAATCCACCGAGAAAACATTCCAGCTAGGATAAATATATTTGAAGACCTCAAAATTATAAAAGAAACAAACAACACCTCACTTCTTAACAAGAATGCACCCCAGTCAAACCCATTATACGAGATCGTCAAAGCAAGTCAGTTGCTGCTACAAACAGTTGGAGTGTACATCACCGTACAAAACAACGAGTAGCGGAAGCTCAACTTGCAGAAGATGGAAGATAACTTCCAAAAGTGCTCCAGTTAATTTTATGTACAATATTTTAACAAAGTTGAGGACGACGGCACCTACCAACAGGTACAATTTAATTTTTAACTTTCATTATATGACTTGACCTCAACAGAATTTGACATGAATTTTACTAGTATTGATTTTTTTAGATGTTTGTTTTATTTGGGTATTCCTATTTAGTTTAGATTCTAGATAAAATCTTAAGTTTTTAACAATGTTGACATATGGAATTTCTCTATTATCTAACATGATAGCCGCTATGTTGCTCTTGTTTGTGGAGTGTAGTAACTGTCTGGTTGTGACAAAAATATTTACTTAACCTAAGGTTCATGTACTTCTATTCATTCAATATGTCTGTTGTTAAATGTTCATGTAATTTTTCTCTCTCAGATAAATGTTTAAAATCTGTACACTCGCTGTTAGTACATGAAGTGTTGCATCCAAAAAAGCAGAAAATAAAAACAATAAACAATATCGGTTTCTCACATGCATTAACTACTTTCTTTTCAAAACTTTCAGAACAAAATTTTGTTTATTTTATTTCATTCTGTTGAACGGTATTGATATTTGAAGGGTACAAGGAAGAAACTAGGAGTCACTTTTCCATGAAACCCAGAAAATGCACTTTCAATTATAGAACACGCCTACTTCTTTACCTGTATGTCAAACTTTGAAAGTAAATAAACCCATGACTAAACCATACCTTTTATTATACACTTTATATTAGCTTGACCTGTATCTGTCTATCTATGTAATGGAATCTTTCAACATGATTTTCACCCACTTAAAAACATTGGATCGACTTGAAACTTTGTATACTTGTAAAGGACCAATGACAATACAATAACTTAATACATTTTTTCTAAGATCCAGGCCAGGATCATCAGGACATCAAAAAATAAATAAAGACCGGTATAATAGGTTGTGGACATATTGACTTTTTAGTCTATCGTAAGAAATTAATATTATATCCTCTGGTAGCTCAGTTGGTAGAGTGATGAACTTTAGTGGTATATAATTTCAGTAATCCATAGGTCGCTGGTTCAAATCTGGCCCGGAGGATTTTTTTTAGAAGAGTATTGCTTTTGGCTCATACTACAATAGTATCGAATTTAAAGGTATTTACATTTTTATCTTATTCTGTAAAATACTAATGACAATTTTGTAAACTTACCACATTGTAATTTATCCAAAAAATATGAGAAGGATACGATTAACTGTAACTATTTATCTATAATAAAATATTCAAAATTATTATAATAATGTTTGATAATAATAATTTAAAAAAATATAATTATATTCGCACGTAGACACTAAAATATCATAAGCAATTAAATTTTCATGGGATTCTGGTTTCTGATAATTAAACTAAAAAATATATAATAGTTTAAAAAACTAAAACAACACGCTTTATTAGAAAACTGAACTAAAAAATGAAAAATAATTTAAATTTCCAATACACTTGGGATAAAATTAAAGTGGTCAACAAAAAAATCATCTCCAACACATCTAGAATAAAACTAGAGTTATCTACAAAAAAAAATTACCATCAAAAGCGTGTGGTGCTCTATATCAATTAATATATTTGATAATAAACAGATATTGGTAAAAGTAAAGTCTCTTAAGAAGTAAACGTAAAAACCATAAAAAGCACCCCATGCTTTTGATGGTCAAATTATTTTTTTTTTAGATAACTCTAGTTTAATTTTAGATGTGTTGGAGATGATTTTTTTGTTGACCACTTTAATTTTATCCCAAGCATGTTGGAAATTAAGATTATTCTTCATTTTTTAGTTTGGTTTTCTAATAAAGCGTGTTGTTTTAGTTTTTTTAAACTATTATTTATTGTTTCACATTTTTAAAAGATAGTCCTCATGGAGAATCTAATTACACCTCAAATTCCATTTCAATAAAAAAAGTGACTTACTTAGTTATTTCTCTGTTCTTTTCATTTTTAGACTGAAAAGGTCTGAGAGCTTTAATTGTTAATTTACCTCCTTCTTTTAACTGGGAGAACGGAGTTTGAATCAAGCATTCTGTTGTAATCATTCTTTCAAACTTTTAGCTACATTTAATTAATACAAAATACCATCCATCCGTAGTAATTCTGCCCAAGGGCAGGTCTTTCACTGCAATCATAGCATTTTCATGCTATGCTTTGCAGCTTTACTAGGGAACTGTAGATGTGGTAGCTTCCCGTTGCTTTCCACACTGGTGAAGGATGATGATGGTGATGATAATGATAAGGATGATGGTGATGGCCATATGATTTTGGGGGCCGTTTGGGCCTTAAAGTTTTCCTGACATTTGTCTTACAGGTGAGGAAAAACCCTGATAAAAACCTCACCCAGAAAAACTGTCCCGACCACCCGTGCCTGCTGCGTGACAAGGCAGCACACTACCTCGAGACCACAGTGGTGGACTTACAAAATACCATCATATATAAAACAACTTCAATTGAGGTCAGGAGCGAGTATAAAATTTCATAGTGTTGGGTAATTTCAAAGGAATTAGGCAAGATTGTGGGATTTCACCCACTGCTGTTTATTATATCATCGGCTGGCAATCAAAACACCGTAACTCCATAAATGGAAAAATTTCAGGAGAAAGAAGAAACTTTATAATTTTTTATTTTTAAGATTTTAAAACCAAAACCTATCATATTTTAAATTAGTTTCTGAAAAGTGTTGTGCCAGAGATACGAGTTCTTGGGTTTGAGATAAGAGCTGATGAAACCTGGCATGACGAGCGATCCTTGCGGTTATTCAAAAGAGAGTACTTTGATCTATCTGTCAATAGAGCTGTGCAAAGAAACTGTATCTAGATAAGGAGGTACAATTCTGAATTATAAAATGAATCTGTTGTGTTGAAATATATTATAATTAGTAGATTGACTTGGGCTGGGCATGTTATGTGCATAAATTATAACAGAATTACAAAAAAAAAGTTTGATACGCAACATTTGTTAACTAGGAAAGTGGGAAGGCCTAAGTCAGGATGGGAGCATGCATAATTCACGATATCGAAACTCTGAGAATAAAAAAACTGGAAAGAGCAAGCGAGAGAAAAATAAGTTTAGCAGTAGCTTAAGAAGGCCAAGGCCCTCAATGGGCTGTTGTGCAATTTATGATGATGTATTGTTAATATTATATTATTATAAATCAATATGGTAATGCAGTGATATATACCATTAATGCATGAAGTCAGGAATATGGAAACAGAATGGCGATTCTTTAAGTGTCAATTCTTACACAAGTAGAGTTCAATGTTCTGAATGCAAATTAAGGAGAAATATCAAGAGTGTTTTCCTAGTTTAAGATGAATGTATAAAAAATTGTAAATGACCTAGTTACATATGACTTGGAAATGAAAGATTAACAGGGACGCTTGAGGATCTACAAGGGAAAAATGGACATTTGGTGTTTATTATATATTGCCAGTAAGTCTGTCCATTTAAATATTTAAAGTATTAAAAGAATTAATCCAAATAGGTAACTGATTGATGTCAAATTAGGAAAAATGAAACATTTTAAACAATTACATTGTAACAAGCTCGCTCCTCCTCTCCTGAATGAGATCTCTATATCTATGTATTTCTATATTTCTATGTGATACGTGATCCCACGACAGGCCTCAAGAGGCCCTTGGGTAGTAGGAGGTTAGGGCTCCCACATTTTCTGAACAATTGGCACTTGATGTCGGCCGCCTTTACCTCCACACCAAGCATCTGGTACTAATTTCCATTAGAGGCTGAGTCGACTCCAAGGCCATGGTGCTGCCAGAGGGTTTGAGTCAGTTTAAAAATCCTGGCCCCTCCAGGACTCGAACCCTCAACCCTCTGGCTTGTAGTGCAGTGCCTTAACCATTACGCTACAGCGTGCCCCCATATTTTGTGTATAAAGGATAATTATTTTTTTCATTTTGAGAATTTTCCTCCTCAATGAAGGTTTTCTCCAACCAATCTTAATAATTAATATGAGTTTTAAAAAAATACATAAATGACTACAGACTTATTATAGATTATCAGTTTGTAATGAACATTCACAAATTTTCCCTTAATTAAAGTTTTCCATCGTTCTCTATCTTCTGTGTCTTCATCCGTTAACCAAATTTCCTCATTGAATTCTGAATGTTATTCTTCCAGGTTTCTCTTGATCTTCCTTTTCTGCTCCTTTTTCAATTTTCCATTCGTAGATGGCCTTTGTTAGTCTACCATCCTGCATTTTTCTTTATGTCCATACCATTTTAGCTTTCTGTGTTCAATCTCATCCATTATACTTCTTTCTGCATTCATCCATTTTCTAATTTGTGTATTTCTAATTATTTTCAGTTGAGATTTTATGGCAGCTCTTCTCCAAAAATCCATTTCAACTGAAGTTATTCTGTTGGCATGTTGTTTTGCCATTATCCAAACTTCCGATCCATATAATATTATACTTTCTAGTATGGACTTAATTAGTTGTTTTGTTCTATTAATGTTGTTTTTACTCCATAGTACAGAGTTTAACATTCCAATAGTTTTTCTTCCATTACTGATTATTTTTGCTATTTCGTATTTGATGTTCCATCTTTCTCTATAACACCGAGCAACAAAAAAGATTTTTTTTTGTCTCAGAAAGAAAAATATGTGATTCTGATAGTATTTTTTTTCTCCTGAATCAAATATGATATCGGTTTTTCTCCATCATGCAAGGTTTCCAAGAGACAGGAATTTATAATTTCAAACACTTTAATATTTTCTACATTTGTAACTACCAGAATATTCGAACATTCGGACTCACCTAGAAAGTAAGAAATGATGATTTTGTGCTATATTTTGCCTGTGGAGCATCCCTCTTGATGGTCCAACAATAATCGGCCAGCATATTAGGATTCCATTTGCCTTGATATCTCTTTTCCATAGCTAAAATCTCCTGATGAAAGTGTTCCCCATGCTCATCACTCACTGCGCCAAGATTTTCCGGGAAGAAATCTAGGTTTATTAAAAAAATAATTATTTAAATCCATTAATTGAAATTGAAATAAAAAAAACTGGATGAAGGAGAAATTCCAATTAAATATTTGAAAACTCCATTTCTGATATATTGTTTACAACTGATTGCACATATAATTGTTAATCACTTAAAAACATTAGAATTATAAGGAAAATTAATGAAAATAATTACATAATCTGATCACACTACAATAATAATAATAATAATTGTTAGTAAATTTAGTTCTTTGTATTTCTCACAACAGCATTAGTCTCAATAGTTGGCTTAATGTGAAATGGTCCGATATAAGCTCTAGTGCAAAGACAGCAAAAGAATTTTCCAGCTAAGCTGGCTCAGTCGCTATTGGTGTTATCCTGAATTCCACTTGGGTGAAGGATTCAAATTTATGTTGAGTTGTTTTTGACTCACCTCATACTTCTTAACACCCTCGCAGACTCTAGTTTCGTCACTGCATTTTTGACATTCTCAATGCTACATCACGATCACAACTGACGTCCAATGGTTTCCTCTCCTGTAGATTGATTTCTGCGCCCTCTGATGGCTGACCGATGAACCTCCAAATCAATCCCCTCTCCTTTTCACTGGGTATTTCAAAATTCATAGTTATTTTTGCTTATGTAAATTTTCTCCCAGATTGTGAGTTCCTTCGGTTTTCCCAACTGTTAAAGTAATTTTGCTTTGCACTCAACATAAATAAAAATAATCCTCATTGTGTTATTTCCTATCTACATAACTTAAAAAAGGATTCAAAACTTAAGATAATTTTGTAATGTAATGGAAAGTAACCTAATCTAATTTAATTTATCATAACATGTTAACAATGTAGTAATCTGAATGTTAATTGATGAAATAATGTGTTCCAAAGATCATGTGAAATAATTATTTAGGATGTAGTACCAAAATATAATAGTAGATGTCATTAATAGTTAACCTTTAAATTGGCAAAACAATTTCTTTTATCAGTTATTTAAATGTGGCAGACCGCAGTGAAAATGAAATCATCCATAACTATTATTATTATTAGATATGATGAAAGTTAAAAATTAAATTGTACCTGTTGGTAAGTGCCGTCGTCCTCAACTTGTTAGTATATTGTATGTAAAATTAACTGGAGCGCTTTTGGAAGTTTCCTTCCATCTTCTGCAGGTTGATTATCCGTTACTTGTTGTTGTGTACGGTGATGTATACTCCAACTATTTGTAGCAGCAACTGACTTGTTTTTGACGATCTCGTATATTGGGTTTGACTGGGGTGCATTCTCATTGAGAAGTGAGGTGTTGTTTGTTTCCTTTATAATTTCTAGGTCTTCAAATATATTTATCCTAGCTGGAATGTTTTCTCAGTGGATTATCGTGAGAGTGTTTTCAGTTGTGTTCATTCGATTGTGTTCACCTACCAACAATTACAATTTAATTTTTAACTTTCATCATATGACTTCACCTCAACGGAATTTGATATGAATTTTACTTGTATTGATATTATTAGATATATTTTGTATTTCCACACACATTTCAGTAATTTCTTATCGTTAGTTTTCTTCTGTTTTATTAAAACTATTAGATAAATTAAAACATTTGATGTATCCTACAGAATACATTGCAAATTTAAGGGTCAAAGAAAAAACATGCTGGCAGCTTGAGGATAATCAATGAGTATGGAAATAGTTTATAATCCATGGCCCATTGTTGCATACCAAGTCATTCAAATTGTACTGTAATAACTTTTTATTTCATTGAATATTGTTAATTTTAATGAGATTCGTATTATTTCTTCTTCTTCCTTTCATGTGATAGACCTAGTGGTCTGTTATGGTCTCAATCCAACGTTTGAAGGGTCTGCCCAAAGATCTCTTGCCTGGTGGCTGGTAATTTACGATTTGACGTATTCTTTTCGGTTCATTCTTCTTACGTGAGATTTCCAGTTGTTTCTGTGTTTTTGCACATATTCCATAACTGATTCTGTTTGTAATTCTTTGAGAATCTCAGAATTCCTTTTATGGTCTGTTCTTGAGTAACCTGCAGTACATCTCATAAATTTCATTTCTGTCGCAGTAGTCTTTGTTCATCTACACTGCAAATTGTCCAGGCCTCATTGCCGTAACATAATATGGGTCTGGCCAGTGTTTCTTCTTCTTCCTTTCCAGGATTAGGTCAATGTGACCTGTTCTGGTCTCAAGTCCATCGTTTCCTTGGCTGTCCCAAAGATCTTTTTCCATGTGGTTTGTAGGCGTTGATCTTTTTGGGTAATCTTGTATTGTCCATTCTGTCTAAATGGCCAGTGTTTTTTGTATTCTTTATTGTATATCCATCCATCCATAGTAATTCTGCCCGAAGGCAGGTCCTTCACTGCAATCATAGCATTTTCATGCTATGCTTGCAGCTTTACTAGGGAATTGTAGGTGTGGTAGCTTCCCGTTGCTTTCCACACTGGTGAAAGATGATGATAAAGATGATAATGATAAGGGTGATGATGATAATGATGGCCATATGATTTCGGGGACCGTTTGGGCCTTAAAGTTTTCCTGACATTTGTCTTACAGGTGAGGAAAAACCCCGATAAAAACCTCACCCAGAAAAACTGCCCCAACCGGGATCGAACCCGGGCCCATTGCATGACAAGGCAGCACGCTACTTCGAGACCACAGCGGTGGACTTATTGTATATGTAAAATATTATTTTTTATGCTGTCTCTCTGTTTGCAGGCACCAAGATCTGATTCTGGTTCTGTAGATGGACGACAGTCTAGATCCAGATCCAGGTCCAGATCATCTGCCAGATCCCGTTCTGCCTCACGCTCCAGATCACCCTCACAGTCGAGATCAAGATCCAGATCTCGTTCAAGGTCCCGCTCAAGATCTCATTCAGAGGAGGAAGAGGAGCGTGGATCAGGTAGAGAAGATGAGGCAGAAGAAGCTAGACCTGGCGAGGAAGAAGAAGAAGTAGAAGATGAGCAGGAACCAGAAGGAGAAGATTTGAACTCTGAAGATGAGGATGTGAGTTTTTTTATAAAATTATAAATATAAAGTAAGATTAAATTAAAATGCTTGATACCTCTCCTCATATCCAGTCTTCTAATTAGACCATGGTTTCAAAGCCTTGACAGCTTCATCTTCAGTAATTTCTCGTCCAATGAAGCTGCCAAGGCTTTGAAACCACAATCTAATTAGAAGACTGGATATGAGGAGATGTATGAAGCATTTTAATTTAATCTTACATTAAACCTCATAGTGATTTTTTCCTATAAAAGTTCAATAAACATATAGTATTTATTTATAAATACAGTACTAATGATTAGATGTCAAGGAATAATTTATAGTTCATTTAACTTTCACAGGGGAAAAACCCTATGAGGTTCAATTTAAGAATTAAATTGATGTTTTTATTACCTCACCTCATATCCTTTTTCTTCTAGACTGCAGTTTGAGAGCTTATCTTCATCATCAGTAGCCTCTGGTCGGCCGGTGTTATGTTGTTTCTTGGCAGTTTTCTTCTTCCTTCTATTGGTGTACCGATGAACCTCTGGATCAGGTCAAAATTTGCAAGAGTTTCGAAGTTCATGAGTTTATCTTTCTTGTTTTTTTTTGGATGTGGATTTTCACATCCAAAAAAAAAAAAACAAGAAAGATAAACTCATGAATTTCAAAACTCCTGCAAATTTGTGGATTTTCACATCCAAAAAACAAGAAAGATAAACTTGTGAATTTCGAAACTCCCACAAATTTTGACCTGATCCAGAGGTTCATCGATCCACCGATAGAAGGAAGAAGAAAACCGCCAAGAAACGACATAACACCGGTCGACCAGAGGCTACTGATGATGGAGATAAGCTCTCAAACTGCAGTCTAGAAGAAAAAGGATATGAAGTGAGGTAATAAAAACATTAATTTAATTCTTCAATAATTTATAGTGTTTGATGTTGTATTTGATGTATTGGTTGATTCTGTGCTTGAGATGGAGTGGAATGCGACAGGATGGCTTAAAACCACTCTAGTACTTCCTAACACAATTCTAAAATGTTTTCTTTGTACTGTTATTTTACTGTTTTTTAAACAAGTTCTTTAAAACTTTCATGGAAATATCTTTCCATTTTTACATCTGATAGATTCTGCTTTATGCAAAACAAATGACCTAAAATTACTATTATTTTTGCTGGGACGAATAAATTTGTTTAAATTGGACTGCATTATTCATGTTCTGGGTTGAGCAAGTTTTACTATTCAGGTGTTAATTTTTGTTTTCAAATAAAAGTTTCTCCATCATTGCAAATGTTAAAACTTATGTGTAAATCAAACTATTAATTATTACTGCTATAATGCTTATGTGAAATTCTCAGTAAATCTCTTAATTGAATGAGAATCCGTCAGATGGCATTGCAAACTAGGCTTTCTGCATCATGATAGTAAAGAATAATATGAGACAAGAAAACTTAATGCTTGCACAGGAAACCTGAATGGTGTAATGGTCAGAACGTATGCGTATAAAGCTAAATGTTTTGGATTCAAATCCCAGTTCATGTGTTAATTTTTCTTTTCAAATAAAAGTTTTATTTTACTACGTAAAGTAAAGTGATCCCACAACAGGCCTCAGGAGGACATTGGAGTAGTGAGAGGTTAAGGCTTCCACTTTTTTGAACAGTTGGCACTTGATGTCAGACAGGTTGTCAGCCCTGTGTGACGGCCGCCTTTACCTCCAGAACAAGTGTCTGGTACTCATTTCCATTAGAGGCTGAGTCAACCCCAGGACCATAGTGCTGCCAGAAGGTTTGGGTCAGTTTTAAAAATCCTGACCCCACCAGGACTCAAACCCTCGACCTTCCGGCTTGTAGCACTGTGCCTTAACCACTATGCTACAGCATGCCCCTATTTTACTATGAATCATGATAATTTACATTGAGAAAAAATAAGGGGCTAAAATCTTTGAAAAGGATTATGGGATGAAGATAAATATAAATAAGATGAAAGCCATGATTATAGGAAGGAAACCAAGGAAGACAGGCATGAGTGGAGAGCTTCAAATACTTGGGTTGTACTAACAGTAGTAACATGAACTGCTGTTAAGATGTAAAGCAGAGGATAACAATGACAAAGTAAGCTTTCAACAATAAGAGAACCCTTTTCTGCAGACTTTGGCAACAGAATTAAGGAAGATGGTTTTTAGTGGAGTGTTGCATTGTATGGTGCAGAGACTTGGATATTACGACAGAATGAGGAAAAGCGACTGGAAGCTTTAGAGATGTGGATATGGAGAAGGATGGAGCATATAAAATGGGCAGACAAAATAAAAAATAAAGATGTGCTAGACAGAGTGGGTGAAGGAAGAACAATACTGGAACTCATAAAGAAGAGGAAAAGAAGTAGGATTTGCCACTGGCTAAGAAGAAACTGCATGCTGACGGATGCCCTAGAAGGAATAGTCAAAGGAAAGAAGGTTAGAGGCAGAAAAAGACATCAGATGATAGACAGTATCAAAATAAATGGTTTGTATGCAGATACAAAAAGGAAGGCTGAGTTTAGGAAAGAGTGGATAATGCTGAGTTTGCAGTGAAAGACCTGCTCTTGGGCAGATCACTATGTATGTGGTAGGATCCTAAGAGAAATCTATTTTTTTGGATATCAGAATAAGGGATAAATGGAGCCATCAGAACAAGAAACACCATTTTATTTTCCTTTCATATAATATAATCACATTTTTAGATGTTAAAGTTTGGGATGGGCAGGTCATGTAGCTAGATTACAGTAGAGCACTGATTCTATGAACCAAATGGACAGACAGGGTGAAGGTCAAGCAGCCAGGCTGTAATGACTAGACATGTGCTTTGATAAAGATGACAAAACAAGCGGGTGTGTCTCAATATTGAGCGGAAGACAGATGTTCTCCAAGAATTATATAAATGCATAAATATAAAAAAAATGCAAGATTGGTGTTCATAGTGTTTAAAACTGCAATGCAATCTGAATTGTAAAACTGCATTTAGATACACTCAAAACCATGGAAGGAGACATGAAAGAAAAATTAATGAAACAACTGGCTAATCTGGAATTGGTAATTAGAATTTATGATTAATTTATGAAATAACTGTAAAAACAGACTTAAAAAAAAAAAGCTTTTCAATCAAAGTTTTGATGTAACTTTTAATTTTAAATATTTTATATTAAAAGTATATGTAATATTCAAACTTTATTAAACACAAAGAAGGTTTTCAGTGAATTATTGGCTAAAATACAAGTAATAGTCAGCATTAATAAAATTGTCTTCTCAACTTTGTAAAGTATAAATTCTCTGTAGACCTTTCGGTACTAGTCCCATCATCAGCAGGAACAGGAGATTAGTCTGTATCTACTGACCCTGAATACAATACTTGTACACTAGTGATATTTTTTTTTTACAGGGGATTGAATGTACAGGTGGTTGTAGGTTTCTTTTAAAATTTCAATTTCTTCCAGTACATTTATTTTTGCTGGGTTACTCTCCTTGTGCAGTATTGTCAGGTTGTTGTCAATAGCTAACATGTGATGTCCTGCCTGAACAATGTTAGCATAACTTGATTTTCCTTCCGCATTATTTAAATTTTCTAAAATGTTCTTTGAATCTAATATTAAAACTTCTGCCGGTTCTTCCTATATAAAATTTGTTGTAGTCTTTCTACATTAATATATATACTCCATAGCATAGTGCCTTAAGACACTGTGCTACAAGCCGGAAGGTCGATGGTTCAAGTCCTGGTGGGGTCATGATTTTTAAAACTGACCCAAACCTTCTGGCGACGCTATGGCCCTGGGGTTGACTTAGCCTCTAACGGAAATGAGTACCAGGCACTTGTTCTGGGGTAAAGGTGGCCGTAATGCAGGGCTGACAACCTGGCTGACATCAAGTGCCTATTTTCCAGAAAAAGTGGGAGCCTTAACCTCCCACTACCCCAAGGCCTCCTGAGGCCTGTAGTGGGATTACTTTACTTTACTCCTTTATTATTAAAATTATTTTCTTCAATGTTATTGCTAATTATGTTATTTAGTTTGTGACCAGTTCTGTATGCTATTTTTACATTTTTGTCAGCCTTTTTAAATCGGCTAATTTTGATATTTCTTTCCAATTATATGCAAGTGTCAACTAGGTCTTTTTGTTATCAGATTCTTTTTCAAATTTAGTTATGTTGAGTATGTTATTCTTTCTTTTTTGTTTTCTTGCTAGTTTATTTATAGTATATTCATTGATATCAATTTAGGGTTGATGTTATAGAAAATGTATTTTTAAAAATATTTAATTATTATGAATTACAAATTGAAAAAAGTTGTGCAAATATTTAAATAAATTATTATAAAGGAGTGTTCTAATTCAGATTTTTAAAAACTTTTTACAATTTGTGTTTCAAATAACAATTATAAAAAAAGTTTTATTTTTAGGCATGAAGTATAACTGTTAAAAAAACATTTCAAAAGTTTTTGTGTAACTTATGTTTCTTTCTTTATGAAAATAAAAGTTTACAGTAAAATTCGACCCGTGATTCAAACAGCATCGTGAGGCAGTTGGATAGCTACATTAAGTAGCTGCTTCAGGTTGAGAAAACCAGATGTAATGGCTGGGGGACCCAACATGCTGTCCACTTGTCACCACTGTAGACTGGCTGGATTGATCTTCTACCTCTGTGATTAACATATAAGAATGTGAGGCCAGCTGATAGACTAAGGAGCTTCTAGGCCTCTCATGCCATGGAGTTTGTGATATAGGGCATTTTGCAACTAATTGCTTTTTAGGAACAAATCATATACATTTAAGGTTATAATATACATTCACAAAACTGTATGTAGGCTATAGCTGTGTAAGGAGAAGAAGAAATAGTTGAACATGTAATTTATTAGGAACTATAGAATACAAACTGGTACATTCCAACTAAAGTGCTGGTACCTTGACTAAGGGATAAACATTGATCACTCATATATTTATTCTTCTTCTAAGTATTAGGCCAAGGCCTGTTACGATCCTATAGAAAATTTTCCCTCCAACGTTCTCATATATTTAATTTTAGGAAGTGATATTTTGAGGATATTTTAATTAAATTATTTTTAGTCTGATCATCTTACCTCAATATTAATGTTGATTTGTTCTTGAACATGTTTTGATTATATAAGAATTAAATGAATCGTGATTTCTTCTTATCTCATACTTCTATGACTGGGAAAACAGCTGAGGATGGTGACAATGGGTCGCTGATACTGCAGTGCTGTGTTTAAAAAACATAGAAGTATGAGGTAAAAAGAAATCATGATTCATTTAATTATTATGAATTAAACCTCATAATGTTAAATATTCCCAAATTTAATGCTCAATGGTTAGAGCATCAGCATGGAAAGCTGAAGGTTCGGGGTTCGATTCCCGGTTCAGGCATAAATTTTTCTCTTTACCATTTGATTACAATAATTTAGTAGCGTACTTTAATATACTTATTTCAATCATAGTAACAGCTTTAGCTTCTTAATATTAATTTCATCCTTAATATATAAATGTTTGATTATATTATAATCATCATCAGCATCTTGCCCAGACTGGTTAGATTTATGTTGCACACCCTGGATGTCGATGTCAGCTCCATCCTGTGGTTAGACAAAGAACCTCCAAACAAGGTCATGGTCCATCTGTATTTAAAAATATTTTGAAATACCGACAGAGCATGTCCTTGTGTGGAGGTACTTTGACCATTTTGAAATACCGATGGAGCATGACCTTGTTTGGAGGTTCTTTGGCCAACCGCAGGATGGAGCTAACATCGACATCCAGGGTGTGCAACATAAATCTAACCAGTCTGGGCAAGATGATGATGATTATGATATAATCGAAACATGTACAAGAACAAATCAACATTAACCCTTAAACTGCCAATACAATATTTTCTCGTGCCAGTTATTTAAATGTTCCGGACCACGAGGAAAATAAATTGATATAAAACTGCGTTATTATTATACATTATTCCGTAATTTGACATAAATTTAAGTAAGGTTTACTTGTTTGTTTTTCTATTGATCTAAAAACTATATTAAATACATTAAATCAATGTATCTAACAGGATACATTTTTAATTTAAAGGTTAATATTGAGGTAAGATGATCAGACAAAAAATAATTTAATTAAGTCATCACTCACCCTGGTAGCCAAGGTCACCTATCTACACCCATCTTCCTTAACCTTTAGAAGACTTGTGGGACATATTTGTCCCATGAAATGTAAAGCCCTAAAGGACTTAGTGGACATATTTGTCCCATGATAATATTATTTCTTCGTAAAATTGCAAAACTTCAGAAAATATTGTAAAGAAATTATTAGTGGCTCTAACCTATCATGTTTTAGATGAAGTATTTATAAAAAAAAGTGTCTTTTTTTACCCATAATTTTGTATTAAATTATAATGAGTTAACATGGTAAATATCTTGTTAGTATTCATTTTTAAAAAATATCTGATATGCTACTCACATTACTTCGATAATCCAGGATGCCATATACATGAAGCCATTTTTTTATATGTTAAAAAACAAACCACAGTCTACAGTTACTAATTCAAAACTGAATGTTAGTGTTGTATGTTATAAGGTTTGCTAAGGTTTGAGTGCCACAGAAAAAAAAAAAATGTGCTCATAACTCTGTCGTCAACAAGGCAGGGTACTCATGTTTATGCTTTCAAAGCAGATTTTTCATGGCACACGTGTTCCAACTACATCATCAAATCCCCCTTGCAAGAGTACAGCCACCTTCAAATCATGAACTGAACCCATTACAAAGTCAAACCAAAATATATAGACCTCGCAAATAAATTTTAACTTTTAATAATAAAATTCTCTATTGTATGTAAAAATTAAACATTTCATTGAATAATACACTCCTTTATGAATGAAAAAAGTTATTTTATACTTATATCTCTTATAGTTTATCGTAAAAAAAATTTTTTGTTAGTATGCGTGCTCTACCATCCATTTAATGTCACGGACTGAGATTTAAATTCCGTCCTGCAGTGCATGTGGTATTTTTAAATACCCCGGAATATAAAGGTTAAACGTCATTGGCTTTGTTTATTTTTTATTATTTCACTCACCTCATACTTCATAATCTTAGTTTTCGAAAAATGTTCGTTGAAATGTTGTATGTTTGAAGCCGCCATCTTGTTTCAGTTGTTTACGTTATTCTTGTTTTCCTATGACTTGATAGCCAACTTTATTAAGTTATGTAGATAGGAAATAACACTATGAGGTTTTTAATATTGTTTATTTTTTATTATTTCACTCACCTCATACTTAATAATCTTAGTTGAAATGTCATATGAAGTATGAGTTGAGTGAAATAATAAAAAATAAACAATATTAAAAACCTCGTAGTGTTATTTCCTTTCTACATAACTTAATAAAGTTGGCTATCAAGTCATAGGAAAACAAGAATAACGTAAACAACTGAAACAAGATGGCGGCTTCAAACATACAACATTTCAACGAACATTTTTCGAAAACTAAGATTATGAAGTATGAGGTGAGTGAAATAATAAAAAGTAAACAATATTAAAAACCTCATAGTGTTATTTCCTATCTACATAACTTAATCATTGGCTTTCCCTCTCTCTGCATAGAAATAAGTTGGCAGGATCTTTCCTTCCTTAGAAAAAACAGATTATAGTTAATAATTGTGTTATCAGCATTTATATGTATTTTTATGTTATGAAATGAGAACATTCATTAATTTTCAGGAATATGATGAAGAGGAGGATGAAGAAGAAGATGACCGCCCTCGCAAAAAGAAGAAGAAGGATAGATATGGTGGGGGTTTTATTATTGATGAAGCTGAGGTAGATGACGAAGTGGAAGACGAAGATGAGTGGGAAGAAGGTGCACAGGAGATTGGTATCATTGGGAATGAATTTGACGAACATGGTCCCACAGCTCGTGAGATTGAAGGTCGTAGACGTGGAACTAATCTCTGGGAGTAAGTTACACTCTTGTTTATTTTAACAAGTGATAATTTTTGTATCAAAATATTAACTATTTTTATTAATGTGATGTTGATTTTGTTCATTTATTTATGGAATTTGTGTTTCAGTTCTCAGAAAGAAGATGAAATAGAAGAGTATTTGAAAAAGAAATATGCCGATGAATCAATGCCAATCAGACATTTTGGAGATGGTGGAGAAGAAATGTCAGATGAAATCACTCAACAGACACTTCTGCCAGGTGTCAAGTAAGTACTTATTATATTAATTGAATTTGTATTTTTTAATATTCTTACCTCATATGTTTGTTTTGTTGGACGATCATTTCAAAGCTTATTGCTCCATCTTCAGCTTGTCACAAATGGTTTTTTCTTTTCTTCAAGTTGTTATTTTATTATTACCTGGTTTTCCAGTATGAGCATAGAGCAACCCCCACAGTTAATAATACAATTAAAATTAAACTCTGAAAATCACAACAGCACAAATAAGATTTGCATGATTTTTTGACGAGTCATAAACAGCTGTTCTGAAATCAATCCTTGCCAGACCACCTCATACGTGCAGTTCACAAAATTTCAATATCTCTAATTTTTTTTATTTCAAAATATAAGAAATTTTCACATAATTTTCAAGAAAATTATAAATTTTATTGCAAAACTGCAATGGAACAAAACATTCCCATTTTTTGCCTTAATTATCTAGGTAAATATTGAATAAATTAATAAACAAATGGAGAAAACACAACGAGGATATATACCCATCAATAGGAACCTCAAACTCGAAGTTATTCTTTTTGCAGACGATTTAGCTCTTCTGGCACTTTCCGAAAATGATTTGCAAGGATCAATTTATAATTTACAAAAAATAGGTGCCAAATTTAATATGGAAATATCAATTAACAAAACTAAAATTATGGCATTTCATGGGAAGGACCCCATACAAAGTAAAATCTGTCCTCCAGAATAAAATTTTAGAGAAATCTAATCAATTTAAATACCTTGGATATTATCTCTCTATCTGGGATGAAAAAGATATCCCTGAAAAAAATTACTAGTTATAATAAAAGTTTAGGAATTATTAATCAAGTTATGAAACCATCCCTTGTACAAAAAAAACACCAGATTACGTTTATATAACACTTTGGCTAGACCAGTTTTGACCTATGGTAGTGAAGCATGGACACTAAAAAGACAACATGAAAGCAGAATAACGGCTTGTGAAATGAGATTCATGCGCAGAACAGCAGGTTACACCAGATGGGATCGGAAAAGGAACACCGATATCTTAAAAGAATTGAAGACTATGCCAATTTTGGAATATATTAAACAGTACCAACTAAATTGGAAACACCATCTTGAAAGAATGAGTTCAAATCGGATCCCCAAAGCTGTTTATAATTATATACCAAGAGGACGAAGATCACTGGGCCGTCCTATGAAACTCTGGAGGGAAAATTTTCTATAGGATCGTAATGGGCCTTGGCCTAATACTTGGAAGGAAGAAGAAGAAGAAATATTAGACCTGTACAAAAAATATTTATTGAATTAGACAGCACGTAAAGTTTAAGGAGAAATGTTATTTTTAAAGAAAAGTATTTTATTTGACACCAAAATGTACTGAAACTTTTTTTTACACGCTTTATATTAGCTTGACCTGTATCTATCTATCTATGTAATGGAATCTTTCAACGCGATTTTCACCCACTTAAAATCATTGGATCGACTTGAAACTTTGTATACTTGTAGAGGACCCGTGACAATACAATAATTTCATATTTATTTTGTATTCCACCATAAAAATGTGGATTGTGTCTTTTTTGCAGGGCATGGAATGAATGATATTTGAGAAAGAGTAATATAGTGTTAGCACGTATATTTGAAATTTGAGAGTTGGTTCCTTTTTGCAGAATGTGGTCCAGTTAGTCCTATTCATTATACTTGATCTTATGTTAATCATGTCCTTGTGTAATTTTACACACTATTCCTTGAAAAATGTAGTGTCACACATCCAATCATTCTTTCCCTCTGTAGTGTTCACTATATATTTAGAATGTTCATGATATCTACAGAGAGACTGAAAATAAGTTCTTTCACATTCAGTAAAAAGATAAAATAGTAGTAGTAGTAGTAGTAGTAGCAGTAGTAGTATTCAAATGTTCTGAAGCTCTTGATTTGTCATAATTCGCTTGTGGGCTTCCCAATAATATTCAGCAATTTGGAATGGAGTTCCAACTATTTTCTGAAGATCAGCGCTGAACATCAAGTGATCCTTGTTCATTATCGTATTTGTGTCCTTGCATACTATGCAGTGTGGAGAGTCTAGTAGCTTAATTCTATGTAGATGTGCTGCCAAGCAATCATGACCAGTTTCAAGATGAAATGATGCAACTGCAATTGATCTGGGGCTGTTTGGTATTGTATCTGGTTCTAGTAATGTCTTCCATATCTTGGTTTCACATCGGATTTTGTCTTGTTCGGCTATATGGGATTTTATTTTCATTTTGTTACGATTAACAACAACAAAATGGGAAAAAAGGCAGTTACAACCAAGCAAGTTGAAAACACAAACAAGTTTCTTGTCCAAAGTAATGGAAATAAAAACAGATTTGAATCTTCCTAAATCTAAAGAAAATATTTTGATCAGAGATAACCCTCTTACTTTTGAACCAATTAACATTCAGCTAAATCTAGAAGAACCAGTTACAAAATCTGAAACTCCCACACCTGTACTAAAAGCTCTAGCATTAGAAGTTGTGAATAAGAGATATCCACCAGAAGAATGGTTACATGTCTACACAGATGGATCTACTATTGATAACAACTCAGGATCAGGAATTACATGTGCATTATTTTCATTTTATCAACCAGCAGGATACCACACAACAAATTTTGATGCAGAAGTAACGGCTATTCATATTTCACTCCAACAATTACTATACAGAATAAATAAATTTCAAAATGCGGTCATACTCTCTGATTCTAAGGCAGCAATATATGCAATAAATTCACACAAATGAAGTCAATACAAATTAAAGAGTGCTACAAAATGATTCAACAACTCCAAAAACTACAGAAAATAATTCAATTGCAATGGATACCTGCACATTGTGGAATTGCTGGAAATGACACTGCTGATTTTCTTGCCAAAAAAAGGCTCCAATTTAATTCAGAATACTACTAAAAGCTTACCTTTCACATCCATAAAAAGAATAGTTAAAAACAAATATAAAATCAAACAAAACCAAGACCTATGTAATAAAGCCAAAGACAAAAAAATGGAATATTTTAGTAAAGAAGCCAGATATTATTCCAGAATTTCCACGTAAAACTACAGTAGCAACATTTAGACTGCTTACAGAACATGACTATTTAGCCAAACATTTATATAAATAGGAATCTACACGAATCCAAATTGTCCTCTATGCAATAAAGACGAAGAAATGAATGAAGAACACCTACAAACCTGTGAAGTATTACCTGTTGGATCCACAATAGAGAAATATTGGAGAGCAAGAACGCTAATGGCTTCGGTGCCAAGGCCCAGCATTTGAAAACAACAACAACATTTTCATTTTGGTGTAGAGTTGTACTGATTTGTAAGATAGGTAATTGATCTTACTCTGTTGGATGTGTGTACCTTTTTTTGCAAGCATATCAGCCTTACATGCCACAATGTGCTGGAATCCATTGTAGAACAACATTTCTGTTTAGATTTTTCAACATCCTGATGCAATTTTTGGCTTCTATTATCCTATGGTCTCGGATGGTCTGGTTGTGTGTTAGTGCCATTATGGCTGAGCTAGAGTCAGAAAGTATTACAACATTTTGGAAGGAATTTGTATCATAATTTTCTTCCATTTGCTGTATTACTGCAATATTTTTTTTCTAAATAGATTGAGTGCATTTTATATTCACATTTTTGTATTTTTCTCCATCTTTGACTGTGAAATCTTCAAATGTGCAAGTTAATTTGATGGTGAGAAGTTGTTGGAAAAAATGTGATAAATTAATGGACATATCGTACTTCCTATTAAATAAGGTGAATCTGTTGCATGTTACCTCATAAAAGTTGAGTTCTTTTAGGACATGTTTCAAAAAACTTCTGTTTCATCATCAGCTTGTCCAAACTGTTGATTTTTAAGTTGTTGGCCCTGGATGTCGACTCCTACTCCATCTTTTGGTGGTCCAAAGAACTTGCTTATCAAATCCCTCTCCTGGGAATTTCAAAATTCGTGATTCTATCCCTGTTCTTCAGGATGTAGATCTTCTTCCAAATCTGTATCCTTTAGTATTTTCTAATTGTTTTAAAAAATTTTGTGTTCATATTGATTTTATCTTTTTCTGACCAAACGTGAGCCGCTACTGCAGATTTTCCTACTTTTCCTTTTTTTTTTAATATTTCTAATGTGTTCCTGAGTTCTATTGATTAAATTTCTTTTCATTTTCCCTGTGCATATCTTGTCACAGTCAGTGCACTTTATCTGGTATAAAATGGCAAAAAATCAGGAATATACCAGATAAAGTGTGCTGATTGTGATAAGATATACATAGGGAAAACAAAAAAAAAAAATTTAACCATTAGAACTAACGAACACATTAGAAATGAAAAAAAAAAAGTAGAAAAATGTGCAGCAGCAGCTCATGTTTGATCAGAAAAACGTAAAATTGATGTGAACACCAAATTATTAAAACAGTTAGAAAATGCTAAAGAACTCACCATTTGGGAGAATATCTACATCCAGAAGAACAAAGATTGAATCATGAATTTTGAAATTCTTGGGGAGAAGGATTTGATATGCAAGTTCTTCGGACCACCTAAAAATGGGGTAGGAGTCGATATCCAGGGCTGATGATGAAACAGAAGTGTTTTGAAACATGTCCCAAAAGAACTCAACTTTTATGAGATAAAATGCAATAGTTTAAGTTTTATAGGAATTAATCACTATGAGGTTTAATTTATAGTGAAATTAAATGTTTCTTACCTCTCCTCATATAAATTTACTAAGTTGATCGCGATTTCGAGACTATAACTGTCTCATCAGAACATTGTTGGCGACTGGTGTTATGTCGATCGGAAGAAACTCTTCTTCTTCCCTCTGTTGGTGGACCGATGAACCTCTGGATCAGGTCAAAATTTGCAGGAATTTCGAAGTTCATAATTTTTCCTTTGTTTTTCTGAATGTGGATCTTTTCCCAAACCGTGAGTTCCTTTTGTTTGTCTATTTGTTTAATTAGACTGGCTTTTGATTCAATTAAATGTTTTTCGGACCAAGCATGAGCAGCTACTGCTGACTTTTCCACTTCTGCATTTTTGATGTTTCTAAGATGTTCTTTCACCTTTGTTTTCAAATTTCTTTTCGTTTTTTCAATATAAATTTTGTCACAATCCCTGCATTTTATCTGATAAATTCCTGATTTGTTTTCATTTTCAATTCTTTAATTTTTATTAGTTTTATTTATCCTATTAAGGCTGTATTCATTCTTTGGTGCTAATCTTATATTAAACTTTTTGAAAATTTTTTTAAATTTATAGTGTTTCGATGGATATGAGGAGAGGTAAGAAACATTTAATTTCACGATAAAATGCAATAGACTCACCTTATTTATTAAGAAGCTCAATGTTACTTTCTATTGAATTTTTATAATATTGTTCTTCCATTTTTCAGAGATCCAAATTTGTGGATGGTGAAGTGTCGACTTGGTGAAGAAAAAGCAACTGCCCTTCACATGATGCGAAAATTCATTGCTTATCAGTTCACAAATGAACCTTTACAGGTAAAATCAGTGATAGCACCAGAGGGTGTGAAGGGCTACATTTACATAGAAGCCTATAAGCAGCCGCACGTGAAACAAGCTATCCAAAATGTCAGCAATTTGAGAATGGGGCAGTGGACCCAGCAGGTCAGTAGAAGTATCTGAAAATATATTGTAACTTATGTTTTCCATTGTTTTATGTAGCTTGCAAAATTTTATTTTTCACTTTGAGAGTGGAACACACATCAAGAGTAAGAATCTTTTGTGGCAGAACTTCAGAAATCCTGAAAATATTACGTTAACTGGCAAAACTACTCATTCCTTTTCTCACTCATTTGATCCACTATTCTTATGAGTAATTGCTGTAACATTTTAAGAATTTTGGCTATTTTGGCCGAGGAAAATGTCAAAATGCATGACATAAATATGAAAACCAGGTGATAAGTTTTTGCAAGGGAAAAGGGCAGAAAGCCCTAGAGAAACCTGCCCTGTCTCCAATTTGTGTACCATGATCCTTACAGGAAGGGACCGTGACATGTATTCAGGACCCATAGTTCCTAACCACTTGTGCCATGGAGCACTCCTGGTATTTTTATTACTGGTTAAAAAGATTGAAAATGATGTCACTTTGCTTATCCATAATATCACATATTAAATCCCATAAAATAACAAAATTTGCACAGTTATGGCAACACTGGAAACAGCCTTTTTATCATGGTTCACGTAAGAAAACTTGGATTAAAATATTGTGAATTTTCTGACTTGAATTTTATATTTATTAGTCATTTTATCATTTCCTGTGATTTTATATCTAATTTTATATTGCTGCTTGAAACAATACGTTCTTTTTATTATGTAAATACATTTCTTTTAAACATTTTTACAGATGGTTCCTATCAAAGAAATGACAGATGTTCTCAGAGTTGTCAAAGAACAAACTGGATTGAAAGTGAAGCAATGGGTTCGCTTGAAACGTGGTTTGTATAAAGATGACATTGCCCAAGTTGATTACGTGGATCTTGCTCAGAACCAAGTTCACTTGAAACTACTACCACGCATTGACTATACCCGGTACAGAGGTGCTCTCCGAACTACACAATCTGTAAGTGGAGACATTATATTTACATCTTTTTTATTGTTTATTTATTTATTTATTTACTTAAAGTGTAAGTACATAAGCTTACAATTTATAAATTGAGTTGGATAAAATGTTTTTAAATCTCACCCCATAAAGTTCATGTTTTCACAAGTTGGAGTTTGACCGATGATGAAGGTAAAGACCTTTGAAACTGGTATCATGAACACATTGAACTTTATGAGGTGAGATATAAAAAGATGAAAAATTACATTTAAATTGATATTTGGAAGTAAACATTATGAGGTTATATCATTAATAGTGAGTGGAGAACATATTTTTAATGACTCACCTCATATAATTTCAAATTTCTTTGATACCGGCGGTTTCAGACATTATCTTGTCCCTCTTCAGTTATGGCTTCCACTGATGAAATTCTCTGGTTGTTGATTTCTCTAAGGACATCACCTCTTGTGCCGCCAAATACTGATAAGGGCAGCACAAGAGGCGATGTCCTTAGAGATATCAACAACCAGAGAATTACATCAGTGGAAGCCATGACTGAAGAGGGACAAGATATTGTCTGAAACTGCCGGTATCAAAGAAATTTGAAATTGTATGAGGTGAGTCATTAAAAATATGTTCTCCACTAACTATTAGATGAAATATTGTTTTTGAAAGGCCTTCATATTTTAACTACTTGACGAAGTTTTATAACAGAACTTCGTTTTAGTTGAGGACGACTGATTTTTTAGGTACTAACTTTATATGAATGAATGAGTCTTTTTTTATATCTTACCTCATAGTTTGTTTTCTTAAACACAGGAACTGACATTGAGTCATGTCGGTTGAAAATGGGAGGGATGTTTCCTCTTGAAAACTGCGGTTCCTGTGTTTAAGAAAACAAACTGTGAGGTAAGATATAAAAATGACTCATTCATTCATGAATTGATAACCTCTTAATGTTATTTCCCATATTTAACTATGAACTAATTTTATATTCTAACATAATTTGTTAATTGTATAAATATACTTGAAATTTTATATTTCCAGTTAAAAATTAAGTTAATGTGAAATTGGAACTATATTTAAGCATTTAAGTCTGTCATATGCTGTTGCGAAATATAATTCTTGAGTTGTCATGCCCTTATCAGTATTTTGTCATAATATATCACATTCAGCAGATGTTACAGCCTCAATAAAAACAAGTAGATTGAGATGGGTGGACATGTACAAAGAATTCATACAAACAAGATCCTATGAGAGTGATGGAATCAAAGCCGGATGGCACGAGGTCAGCTGGAAGGTCAATGCTTAGATAATAATAGTAGTGACAATATGCTGAAAAAAATTAATGAGAGTTAAAAACAGAGTTGGATCAAATATTATTGAAGTATCAAAATTTAATTACCTTGGGCACTTAATTTAAAAAAAAAATCAAGTTGCAGAAATAAAATAAGTGGATCATTAAGTGACAGTTTGGGAAACAAATGCAGTTACACAATATAGCAGCAAAAGCCTCCCTAAAATATATTAGTGAAAATTAAATTTTGAATTGTAGACATAAAACCAAATTATAAGCTGCAGAGATGAGATTTTTGCATCCTTTCTTACGTCTAATTTAATCGGATAAAAAAGAAGTGTTAACATTTGAAGATTCTGAAGATAGCTTACAAATAGCAGCGTATCAATTATTCAAAATTGCCAGCAAATATCAAAATTTCCACTTCAAAATCCAAAACAATGGCAATGTGTGGAAAAAACATACAACGGGTTAAAATTGAGATTGATGGAAAAATTATAGAACAAGTGTCAGATTTCTCTTACATAGAAAGTGTATTTGCAGATTATAAGAGTGACATTGATTCAAAATTACAAAAATATAATAAAATGAATGGGGTAATACGAAGACATTTTGGTAACAGATGAGGACAGAGACAAAACTAAGATTACATAACATCACATCAAAAGCTGCTCTAAAATACGGAAGTGAAATTTGGATTTTAAATAAAAGAAACTCTTATAAACTTCAAGTAAGCCAAATGTGCTTCTTGCGATCATTGTTAGGAGTTAATAGACTGGATCACCAAAGGAACACTATTATCAGAGGAAAACTTGGAGTAACAAGTTTAAATGAAGATATACAAAGATACCAACAAGAATGGAAAAATCATCTGAGGAGAATGGCAAGAAATAGATTTCCAAAATTGGCATTCCAATATACCCCAATTGGACATAGGGACCAAGGAAGACCAAAACATCGGTGGAAAGATCAAGACCATCTTTGCTAGGTTTACCGAACAGGCCACATGGCCTAAAACGAATTTGTTCATGATGATGATGAACATTTGAAGGGCTCGGCTGTAAAACATGGTAACTGACAAATTCTTGAAAAATAGGTTGTAGCATGTAAACTGTGATATGAGACCTCTTGAAGCATTTGGTGCATGTAGTTTTTACATCTGTCAATAGATAGCATGTGTATTGTCACAGTAAATGAAACTACATGCACAAAATGTTTCAGGGAGGTCTCATATCACAGTTTACGTGCTACAACTCAGTTTTCAAGAATTTGTCAGTTACCATGTTTTACAGCCAAGCCCTTCATTTGTGAAATGCTTAAAAGTTCAAAATATAGTAGAAGATTCGTAAATTAATGAGTCATTTTTAACACCTTACCTCATATTTTATGTTTCTTCAAACACGGGAACTAGTTTTCGAGAGAAGGATTTCTCTCATTTTCAAACGATATTATGACTACTGGATTTTCGTTGGAATCTCCATCAATAACGTTGCCATCTGGTGTTGATTTGATGAACTTTGAGATGAGGTCACTTTCATCAGGAATCTCGAAATTCATGAATCTAAATTTGTTCTTCTGAATATATATCTTCTCCCAAATTGTCAATTCTAAAGGTTTTTCCTAATGTTTTAAAAGTTTGGCTTCTTTTCAATTTTATGATTCTCCAATAAACTATGTGCTGCAATAGCTGATTTTTCAATTTCACCATTTTTAATATTTCTGAAGTGTTCCTTAGTGCGAGTGTCGAAATTTCTTTTTGTTTTTCCTATGTATACTTTATTGCAGTCCTTACAATTAATTTGATAAATTCAAGATTTTTTGCCATCTGGTGTGTTCAATTTCTTATTAGTTATTAATGTGATATTAATAGTTATTAACTATGAATAGTAGAAGATGTCCAATCGTACCAAAAGAATTGATTGAATCACCTTCACAGAATGAATTCAAATCATTTGCCAAATATGGTATTACAGTATCAACCTAAAGGATGCAGAGACAGAGGGAGATATAAACAACGCTGGAAAAATCAAGACCATCTTGAAATACAGGAACAGGCTCAATTGAGCTTAGACACAAAATATTGATGATGATAATAATAATAGCAATAATAATAACAATAATAATGTATCTCCTGCCATGGGGTAGTTTTCCCTTTTTCTCGTAATAAAACAAAACAGATGATCACATAAAACTCCATAGTAACTTATTTAATTCTATAAACTCTGTGACATTTCATCCGCAAATTGCTGCCTCTTGTTTTAAAGTTTATCTATCACACAATTATTTACAATCTCTAACGCTTTCATTTGATACATTTTCTTCTGATCGCAGTCCACTGTAATGCTGTCACAACACAACTAACTTGCTTTTGTCGCTGGCAACAGTTTATATACGCTGTGAAAGGACATTTCATGGCTCCCAATCAAGACTTTTCTCATGTTGGAAGCTTCTGGTATTGAATCTTCCTGACATGGAGGGTAGAGGCTAGAGAATTTTCTGGAGTGGAAGTCTAGAAGGATCAATCATTCTGTGCAGGTCTTTCAACTCATGAGTCAGTGACTCACGAATCTATTTCCACCAATAAGACCACTATTCTCTCTGTCACCCACGAAATTAAAATGCTAGTATTACAATGCATCACAGTAGTAATAATAAATATTTATTTTTATTTATATAATTATTTAGCCTGGTGGAGTTAAGGCCATCTTCTCATCCGCGCACCAGGACATAGATATATTACATCAGAATATAACAATCACAATAACTCTAATATTAAATACTGAATGAAGATTTGATCAATAAGATAATACCTTAAAATTCATCGGAGAACATTTTGTTTAAACAACTCATCTCACAGGATTCATGCTTCCATTATACTGCGGTTTCAAACACAGTCATGTTCATCCTCAGCCATAACTCCGACTCAAGTGGCTGAGGATGAACACGACTGTGTTTGAAACTGTGGTATCATGGAAGCATGAATCCTATGAGGTGAGTTGATTAAACAAAATGCTCTCTGATGAATTTTAATGATTATACCTCATAATGTTTACTTCCCAACATTAATTTAATATAAGATAATACCTATTATATTATGATCTATAATACAACCAATTAATGATATTTAAGATTAAGGCTCGAACCTATGAACGCATTAGACCGTAAAAGTCGTTCTCTGTCTGTACTCTGCTGAGAAAGTTGCATCCAATACGTTTTTGCATACTCAAAAATCTGTTCATGCGATAATAATTGTTGAAATTCCTAAGCTACCTGGCGAGGTAACTTAGCAGAGAAACGAATCATGAGTAACCTGATGGGAACTGATGTAGTTTGAAACCTTGCTGCATACCTTGCTGCTTTATCCAAGATGTCGGACCTTGAAGACTTCGATCATGTTTTCTGTGTATGCGGAGAAGAGGAATTTGATAGAGTCTACCAAAGAATTCAACTGGAAGAACAGGAGAATTGGCATAATGTTGTGCGATGGAGACGTCGTTGTATACGGTATTATTTGCGGGATGCAAGCGTAAATCCATTCCTCTAGCAGATGAAAATAATGGAAGTGGTTTTATCACTGAGAATTCTGGGTAACTTCTTGCCAATATTACGAAAATGACGTATTTGCATGCGGCCCTAAGTCTAAAACCATTGATAGAAAAGTATGCAAGTAAGATAAATTGTTGGTAGACTGTCCCTGTCTAATGTATATAAAAAGAAACAAAGAAAAGTGAAGCACAAAAATCAAGGAGTGAATGTAATTGATTAAGGTGATCAATACTTTTGGCTAATTTCGAAGATGATTTACACATTAGAATATTAACAATATAACCGACTCAATCTAAATACACCATGCTATAATTAAGAGTTATGAAAATGGCAATATTGTTTCCAGTAACAAAGCAACTTATCAGGTTTGGAAATTACTAAAAATAATAAATAAACAGGACAAAAGTTAAAAAAAGTCAATGTTGTTTCTTAGGAACCAAAGTTACATTAATACTGTACAGAACCCATTTGTATAACAGTTAAGTACATCTTCTTCTTCTTCCTTCCAAGTATTAGGCCAAGGCCTGTTACGATCCTATAGAAAATTTTCCCTCCAGCGTTTCATAGGACAGCCCAGTGATCTTCGTCCTCTTGGTATATAATTATAAACAGCTTTGTGGATCCGATTTGAACTCATTCTTTCAAGATGGTGTTTCCAATTTAGTTGGTACTGTTAATATTATTTGTTTTTAAACATCTTAATGATGGACAAATTATATTTGAAAAGAAAAAATATACGCCTAGACTGGGGTTTGAACCCAGGACCTTTGACTTTCTATGTCAGTGCTATTCCATCTGAGCCACCTAGGCCTCCAATCTAAACACGTACTGGCTTTATAAGTAATGTTTAAATTCCCAATAAAAAGTCTTCTTAATAAAGAAGCCGCCATTTGCAAAAATCGTAGCAATGGCTTGTAGCATTTGGGGTTAGGGAATTAACTATGTGTAAAAGAAAAATACGCGTTTAGATTGGAGGCCTAGGTGGCTCAGATGGAAGAGCATTGACATAGAAAGTCAAAGGTCCTGGGTTCAAACCCCAGTCTAGGCGTATATTTTCTTTTCTCTTCTTCTTCCTTCCAAGTATTAGGCCAAGGCCTGTTACGATTCTATAGAAAATTTTCCCTCCAGCGTTTCATAGGACGGCCCAGTGATCTTCGTCCTCTTGGTATATAATTATAAACAGCTTTGGGGATCCGATTTGAACTCATTCTTTCAAGATGGTGTTTCCAATTTAGTTGGTACTGTTTATATATATTCCAAAATTGGCGTAGTCTTCAATTCTTTTAAGATATCGGTGTTCCTTTTCCGATCCCCATCTGGTGTAACCCTCTGTTCTGCGCATGAATCTCATTTCACAAGCCGTTATTCTGCTTTCATGTTGTTTTTTTAGTGTCCATGCTTCACTACCATAGGTCAACACTGGTCTAGCCAAAGTGTTATATAAACGTAATCTGGTGTTTTTTTTTGTACAAGGGATGGTTTCATAACTTGATTAATAATTCCTAAACTTATATATAATACTAGTAACTTTTTCAGGGATATCCTTTTCATCCCAGATAGAGAGATAATATCCAAGATATTTAAATTGATTAGATCTCTCTAAAATTTTATTCTGGAGACAGATTTTACTTTGTATGGGGTCTTTCCCATGAAATGCCATAATTTTAGTTTTGTTAATTGATATTTCCATATTAAATTTGGCACCTATTTTTTTGTAAATTATAAATTAAACAAGTCTTATACGAGTTAAGTACATTATTTTATTATATCAGTGAAAGATTAAGTTAACATTATTCTTTCAGGAAAGTGAAGCAGCTAAGAGAAAGAAGAAGCGCCGTCCACCTGCAAAATCATTTGATCCAGAAGCTATCAGATTAATTGGTGGAGAAGTTACTTCTGATGGAGACTTTCTTATATTTGAGGGAAATCGTTACTCTAGGAAGGGGTTCCTTTACAAAAACTTCACCATGAGTGCCATCATTGCAGATGGTTGGTATCACAGATAAATATTGGTGTAATACTAACAAATTTAGTCTCAATAAAAGCAAAATACAGTAAAACCTGTCTTAGCCAGAACATAGATCAGAAGGAAACCTGTAGAAATGGAAAAAAAAAAAATCTCTAGAATGGTATGATTTTATATGTAAAACTGTTCTTTAAAGTACCAATAGTTAATTTTTACCTCAGTAAGATGGAAAATTATTCTTAAGCACGTTCTAATATACAGTATTAATGACCATACATGAAAATTCTGCATATGACGCTTTCGGCATTATATCATTTTACCTTCTTGTCTTGCCATTGTTTTGCGGGGATACCCTTGCTTATGTGTGACAGTGGGGAATCCCTCGCTTTTCCTTGCCTGCTTACGTTACCTGTGAGGGAGTTGGGAAACTCTTCAGTCTTCCTGTAGTTGAGTTCCTTCTCACTTTTGTGTAATAAAGCTGTTTTGTATTGCCGTGCAAACTGAGCTGTGTTACACTATTTGGTCTGTATTTCAGTTAATATGTTATGTCTTTAAAGCATGCATGTAAAACCCTTACACTGTGTGAGAAAATTCAAGCTTGAATTTGGGAACCCTTTATAAGAATGAATACTGCCAAGACAAATATATTTAAGGAACCGTCAGTTCCTTCATAGACAGGTTTTACTGTAGTTCATATTAAATGAAACTTACGTAGAATTAAAATATTAAGTTAATTTATCTTATTTCTGATTCAGCATGGAAATCCCCATATTGTCCATATTCCCAGCAAACTATGTAAAAGTTTATTTATATTGAGATTCCTTATTCAAAGCTTAGATAGGAAATTTTTATAAACGGTTTATTAGAGTCCACTGCTGTAGCCTCGAGGTAGCGTGCTGCTTTGTTAAGCAGCGGGCCTGGGTTCGATTCCCAGTTCTGCACAAGCTTCCTGGGTGAAGTTCCTTTTTGGTTTTTTCTCACCTGTAAGACAAATGTCAGGAAGCTTTGAGGCCCAGACGGTTCCCGAACATCATCTGACCATCATCCTTATCATCCATGGTGTGGAAAGCAATGGGAAACTACAACACCTATACATCCCTAGTAAAGTTGCAAAGTATAGCATGAAAATGCTATGATTGCAGTGAAAGACCTGCCATAGGGCAGAACACTATAAAAAAAGTAATTTGAGCTATGGAATTTTATTGTGGCAACCATAATTATTAAAAAAGACTTCATTCTACAGAAAATAGCTGTTAGAATAAATAGTAAAACTCACGGTAAACTACTTTCTATAAAATTAGGAATTCTTACTCTGGCATAAATGTACATGTTAATATTATTCGTTTTTAAACACCTTAATGATGGACAAACACCTTAATGATGGACCTCTAGGTGGCTCAGATGGAAGAGCATTGACATAGAAAGTCAAAGGTCCTGGGTTCAAACCCCAGTCTAGGCTTATATTTTTCTTTTCAAATATAATAAATGTACATGTCTGGTTGCTTGCTTTACATTAAAAGAATTTATACAAATATGTCACAGAGGAACGATAATACTTTTTTTGATGTTATATTTTAAATTAACATGTTCCAGAATTGGATACAATTTTATTTTAGAAACGTAATTTCTAACAGTTCGAACATAATTTTTCTTTATAATATAATAATATATTATATTATTTTTGGTCTGGACATCTTACCTCAATATTTACATTAATATTGAGGTAAGATGTTCAGACCAAAAATAATATAATTAAAATAACCTCAAAATATAACTTCCTAATATTAAATAATAATAATATATATTTAAATAAATGTAAATTTAGCAAAACTCAATAGTTAATGAGGTGGTATCCATGAATGTTCAAATTAAATGAATCGTGAATTCTTCTTACCTCATACTTCTATGTTTTTTTAAACACAGCACTGCAGTATTAGTGACCGTCACCATCATCAGCTGTTTTCACGACTGCCAGATGGCAGTTTGAATAATTACCGGCAAAAGAAAAAATTGACAGTCGTGAAAACAGCTGATGATGGTGACGATGGTCACTGATACTGCAGTGCTGTGTTAAAAAAAACATAGAAGTATGAGGTAAGAAGAATTGACGATTCATTTAATTCGTATTAATAAAACCTCATAATGTTCAAAATTCCCAAATTTATTATGTTAAATCTGTGAATATGTTCATTAATCTTCCAGATGGTATAAAGAATCTTCCTGTTTCATAATTTAAAAGAACAATTAAATCAGTATTGACCTTGAACCCTCCTTACTGTGTCAGTAAATAGTTTAGCATCGACTGATTGGGACATTACAGTAATTAGCATGCTAATTGATATTTTTTAAGTTCATCGGAGAAAATTTTTGAAAACTTACCTCATAAATTTTGTGCTTTTCACAAAACCATGATTTCAAGCGAAATCTCGCCCATCTTCACTCACAACTCTGGCTGATGGAATTCTTTGGCTGTCAACTCTTCTATTGTCACCATCTTCCGTGCTGCCATCTATGGTTGAATTCATAAACTTTAAAATTAAATTTTGTTCGTTAGGAATATCAAAATTCATCAATCTATATTTACTTTTCTGAATTTATATCTTCTCCCAAACTGTCAATTCTAAAGGTTTATGCAATTATTTTAAAAGTTTTGCTTCTCTTCCAATTTTATGTGACTGAAGATAGGCGACATTTCACTTGAAACCATGGTTTCGAGAAAAGCCCAAAATTTATGAGGAGAGTTTTCAAAAATTTTCCCAGATGAATTTAAATGGTTATTGCCTCATAACGTTTACTTCCCAACATTCATTTTAATATAATACTAGTTGAAAGTTATGTAGGTACGAAATAACACTATGAGGTTTATTTTAATTTTGTTGAGTTGTTTCTTGACTCACCTCATACTTTTAACTCCCTCGCAGATCCGGATCTCTTCACTGTATTTGTGACATTCTCAATGCTGTATCACGTTCACACTGAAATATAAATTTTCAACTAGTTTTGTTGAGTTGTTTCTTGATTCACCTCATACTTCTTAACTCCCTCGCAGATCCGGATTTCTTCACTGTATTTGTGACATTCTCAATGCTGTATCACGTTCACAACATCAGTGTTGTTAAGAGTTAAGAAGTGTGAGGTGAATCAAGAAACAACTCAACAAAACTAGTTGAAAATTTATATAAGTGAGTCAAAAATAATTTTTTACATCCGACCTCATATAACTCCATGGTTTTCACTTGTTTTCACTTGTTTAGGTGTTAAGCCCACACTTTCTGAATTGGAAAGATTTGAAGAAGCTCCAGAAGGAATTGATATTGAATTGCCAACTACTGGACCTGGAGGTAAAGATGAAGCAGCGGCTCACAATTTCTCCACCGGTGATAACGTTGAAGTGTGCGAGGGTGAATTGATGAATTTACAAGGAAAAATTCTAGCAATAGATGGTTCTCTCATAACTGTCATGCCAAAACATCAACATCTGAATGTAAGTAGAATTTTCCATAATTCTGATATTTTATCTTCATTAGGAATACAGTAGTTTTCCTAAAACCACATTGTAAATTTTATTCCTTCATAAATTCCTATTCCCTGCATCACTCTCTGTTAATCCTCTCGACACCATATTTCAATGCACTCTTCGAACCACTCTTCTTCTGGTCTTTCCTTTCATTTGTTGCCCTCCACTTCAATATTTAATATGTTGGGTATCCTGTCATCTAAGATCCTCTTTACTTTGCCAAACCATTTTCAGTCTTATGATGATCTTGAAGATTTCTGGGCTGTAGGCCATGGTCTTGAGGCTTGAAGCTCCCCGATATTTTGCCAGAGACAGCGTCTGGCATCCTCAAGGGTTGTCTTGAGACTGGCAATTTTGTCCACTGTCTCCTATTTATATCATTCACCACAATGTGTTTTCTGTGCGGTCCGTTCCTTCGTAAGTTATATCTGCCTTCTGATTGGTCAGTGGTAGGGACTTCCATTGCTCCAATAAAGTTGCTGTTTGATGGTCTAGTAGACTGTTCTTGTAGAGGTTTGCATTCTGCATTTTTTAGAACCGTTATCCATCGCGGTGAACGGTATAAATAAGACAGACAGTGGACAAAATTGCCAGTCTCAAGGCAACCCTTGAGGATGCCAGACATAGTCTCTAGCGAAATGTCGGGGAACTTCAAGCCTCAAGACCACGGCCTTACAGCCCGGAAATCTTGTTCAAGATCAACATAGCAACTCCGGCCGTGAAAGCCTAAGATAAAACATTTCAGTCTTCTTTCTTCAATAACATGTAGAACATATTTTTGAACATCCATTAGCTCAATGGTTAAGAGCATCAGCACGGAAAGCTGAAGGTTCGGGGTTTGATTCCTGGTTCAGGCATAAATTTTTCTCTTTACCATTTGATTACAATAATTTAGTTGTGTACTTTAATATACTTATTTCAATCATAGTAACAGCTTTAGCTTCTTAATATTAATTTAATAAATAATGCTATAGCTTTGTGGAGTCCCTTCATGTCTTCTTCAGGTAGAAGCCATTCATTGTGTATTTGTGAATGATGATTCATAGCATTTAAATGTGGGACCAAGACAGGTAAGGTCAAGGAAGGATTTATGCTTAGATGGGAAGGAAGCCTGAATTAGCTCAATGGTTAAGAGTATCAGCACGGAAAGCTGAAGGTTCAGGGTTCGATTCCCGGTTCAGGCATAAATTTTTCTCTCTACCATTTGATCCATTATTTATTTCATTTTATTATTTCTAATTTCGTCTTTCCTTGAATTTCTAGAAGTCCTCCTCCAAAAGTCCATCTCTCACAAATAGTTTATGTGCTTGCTCTCTGCTTAATGTCCACATTTTTACACCATACAATAGTATACTCTCCACCAACGAACTATAAACAAGTTTTTTTAGTTTTGTTCAGAATGTTTCTACTCCATAGCACCGAATTTAATGTTCCAATTGTTTTCCTTCCTTGGCTTACTCTCATGTTTATCTCAAAATTCTTTGACCTTCTGACTCTGATATTGATTCCAAATATTTGAATTTGCTTACTGTCTTAATTTTATCCTTTTTAGTCTCCGAACTTCCATCTGTTTGTATTGTAGATGATAAATATTCTGTTTTGTTGAAATTAATTAGAAAATTTACATTTCTTAAATTCCTTTATCCATTGTGCCAGGCTTTTGAAAACTAATGCCATTGGGGGGAAAAAAAGATTAGTTGACAAGTATTCTGTCTATTAGTAGCACAAAAGATAATTGACAACCTTTGCACAGATGCCAGGTTAAGGAGCTCCCTACCACTCTAGCAGCTAGTACTGCTGGCTACAAGACGTTAAAACTAATTAAAGGGAATATCATATTGCCCCAACTTAATTCAATAGTAAAGAATGTTCAGTTGAAAATTAAAAAAATAAAGTATTGTTGTACATGCATGAAATAGTCAAGGAAAAATGTTTTTAAATTTGCAATTATTATACTAAAAATTAAGTCCACCGCTGTGGTCTCGGGGTAGCATGCTGCCTTGTCACGCAGCGGGCCCGGGTTTGATCCACGGTCGGGACAGTTTTTCTGGGTGAGGTTTTTATCGGGGTTTTTCCTCACCTGTAAGACAAATGTCGGGAAAACTTTAAAGCCCAACGGTCCCCGAAATCATACGGCCATCGCAATCATCATCATTCATATTCATCTTAGGTTAAGCTTAGGATTAGGGACTCTCCTGGCGCACCATTATCATCATCACCCATCATATCATCGGGGCAACATAACTCCGTCTTCCAGGCGCCCCTACCTCAGAAGTGGGTTACAAGTATGCCATGCCAGGAGAGAAACCAGGAATGTCAAAGACAAACCTGGGGCATTTGAAAAAAAAAATTTTAAATTAATGTAAAAATCCTAATATGTGAATTATTGCGAGTAAATAGGTTTTTTATTAGAAATATTTCATAATACAGTGTTTCTCCTTCAACCCAAAGTGATTTGTCGCCAGAGGTTCCTGTCTAAAGTATCTTCTACCCTCAAATCTCTAGCTTCCATACTTCTCCTCACTTCATCTATCCAATGTTCTCTAGGTCTGCTGCTTCCTCTTCTTCCATTAGCTTTCCAATCAAGGATCTTCCTCCATTCTTATGAGGTGTCCGTACCATTTCAAACATGTTTGTTCTAATAAATTAATGAGTCATTTTAACATCTTACCTCATATTTCATGTTTTTCAAACACGGTAACTATAGTTTTCAAATGATCTTGTCATTCATTTTCAACCGCCATTATGACTACCGGATATTCGTTGGAATCTCCCTCTATAACGTTGCCATCTGGTGTTGATTTGACGAACTTCGAGATATCGTTGCCATCTGGTGTTGATTCGATGAACTTCGAGATGAGGTCACGTTCATCCGGAATGTCGAAATTCATAGATTTAAATTTGTTCTTCTGTATAAATATTTTCTCCCAAACTGTTTGTTCTATTTTCTCTAATGTTTTTTTCAACTTGCATAATTTCCTTTATTGTGCTGTTTCTGACTTTATGCCTTCCTGAAATTCTTGTCAATCGCCTTCAAAAATCCATGTAAATAAGATATTTCATTAATGTTATCTCGAGACTGTTCTTTGAAGATACTTTGCAAGTATTATAGCTTGTCACAGGCACATAGCAGTAAATTTCTAAATTGCTTTCCTAGAACAAATATGAATTTCTTTGGAGTGTATCTCTCCCGTACTTTCTCTTTTAACTATAGAGCTAATACTCTCTCTCCTATTATGCCAGGCAATTTTTTTTAGAGATCTTCCTTAATAGAAAGATTTCTCTTCAATCCAACATTTATTGTGTTAATAGCAATAGAATGGTTTCTCTTCAATCGAATATTTATTGTGTCTGTAGCATACATTGGACAAATTATAGTAACATATTTCCTCTTACATAAATTAATGAGTTATTTTTTACATCTTACCTCATATTTTATGTTTCTTTCTCTTTAACTATGAATATTTCCTCTTCTTTTTCTGATAGGTCAAAATTATACGTAGAATGTTTCAACATTGTTCTACCAAGTATTTTTAGTGTGCTATGTTGCCTTCATTCAATTCCCAATTATGTATTAATTTTAGGATGGTTTCTCTCTTTTCTGACAAAATTTAATAGCGAAATTTATGCAAGAATTTTATGCAGGCCTGCCAAAACATAAAGACATATTTTCAGGTTGCTGTGACACTTAAAAGATTGGAAACCACTGATGTTGATGGTTTTACTGGGATAGTCATAAATATAAACTAATCTGAATTTTACTTTGCAATTGTGAAAATACTGATGGAACCAAAGAATGTCCTGAAACTGGTCTAAGAAGAAGAATTTGAAGTGAGATGATAAAATTTTAATTAAATAAATAATATCTCATAGTTAATTCCTAAGAAGTCAATCTTACCTCATATTTTAGTGTTTGAGGACATGTTTCAGAATATATTTGAAGAGAAAATATTCCGCTCAGATTGGGGTTTGAACCCAGAACCTTTGGCTTACTATGCCAATGCTTTACTAACTGAGCTACCTGAGCACCGCATTTGGCACTCGGGAATTAACAATGTATAAGAGAAAAATATTGGCCGCGGTGGACTAGTGGTTATGCTTGTTGCCTCTGGTCCCGAGGGTCGCGGGTTCAAACCCAGCCAGGGTCGATGGATTTTTTTAGGATGGAAAAATCCAAAGAGCAAGTCCTCTGGGAGGGACTTTAATCTGTGGGTCCCGAGTCTGATGATTTTCAGGCTTGTAAAAGATCCTTAAGCTTGAATGAAAGGCCACTAAGCAAAATTTAATGAACTTTTCCTGTCCTAGTACTACCTTGGTTTTCTAGATGTCAGTGTGAGGTGGAACGCTGACCATGGACCACTCAAGTGACATCTATATGAAAACAAGTGTAACTAAATTAGTATGGTTCAAATTCTTCCCTGTAGGGGGGGGGAGAGCCTAAATCTCTGTCAAGGGTAACATGGGCTTACAAGACAAGAGAAAAATTTGCATTTAGGTTGGAGTACTCAGGTAACTTATTTGATAGAGCATTGGCATAGAAAGCCAAAGGGTCCTGGGTTCAAACCCCAGTCTGAGTGTATATTTTTGTCTTCAAATATAGTTTGTCCTTCAGTGAGAAGGATTAAATTAATAATAGAAACATGTTTCAGAATGCCTGTATTCTGAAACATGTTGTCAAGAATTCTACTGAAATATGAGGTAAAACATTTAACTGACTGAACATTTTTATGTAAGCTTTATTTTTGTTGTAAATTGTATTGTTCTGTTCATTATTTTAGGAACCTTTGGAATTCCAAGCAAGTGAGTTGAAGAAATATTTCAGACAAGGTGATCATGTAAAAGTGTTGGCAGGCCGATATGAAGGAGACACTGGTCTGATTGTTCGTGTGGAAGAAAATCGTGTTGTCTTGTTTTCGGACTTGACCATGCATGAACTTGAAGTGTTGCCAAAGGATGTCCAGCTTTGTTCTGATATGGCCACTGGTGTGGATTCCCAAGGGCAGTTCCAATGGGGTGATTGTGTGCAAATTGAGTAAGTATATTTTGCATTTTGTCAGCTCAAGTCTTTTAGAGGTAAATCATGTAATTGTTGTGGGTTTGAAAGTATGATCCTAAGCAAGGGTGGTGTAATTTTTTTTGTTGAAAAAATTTTATAATTTGTTCTATTAGTAGAGAAGTTAAAAGCTCCAAATTTGTTGAGAGTAACACTTTGTAGTATTAATGGTGAAATTAAATGTTTCTTACCTCTCCTCATATAAATCTTCTAAGTAGATTGCGATTTTGAGACCATAACGGACTCATCTTCAGTACTTCTTTGGCGACTGATGTTTTGTCGATCGGAAGAAACTCTTCGAAACTCTCTTGAAATCACGATCTACTTAGAAGATTTATGTGAGGAGAGATCAGAAACATTTTAATTTCACCATAAATTAACCCTCATAGTGATTTAATATATTAAATTTGAAAAGAAAAATAATACGCCTAGACTGGGGTTTGAACCCAGGACCTTTGACTTTCTATGTCAATGCTCTTCCATCTGACCACCTAGGCCTCCAATCTAAACGCGTATTTTTCTCTTACACATAGTTAACTCCCTAACCCAAATGCTACGAGCCGTTGCTACGATTTTTGCAAATGGCGGCTTCTTTGTTAAGAAGACTGTTTATTGGAATTTAAACTTACTTATAAAGCCAGTAGTGCTTCTTTCAATGTTAATAATATATCGTTTTTAACACACATAATGATGGACAAATTATATTTGAAAAGAAAAATATACAAGCCTAGACTGGGGGTTGAACACAAGGACCTTTGACTTTCTATGTCAATGCTCAGTCCATCTGAGCCACCTAGGCCTCCAATCTAAACGCGTATTTTTCTCTTACACATAGTTAACTCCCTTAACCCCAAAATGCTACGAGCCGTTGCTACGATTTTTGCAAATGGCGGCTTCTTTGTTAGAAGACTTTTTATTGGGAATTTAAACATTACTTATAAAGCCAGTAGTGCTCCTTTCAATGTTAATATTATTCGTTTTTTTAAACACCTTAATATGGGACAAATATAAATTGAAAAGAAAAATATAACGCCTAGACTGGGGTTTGAACCCAGGACCTTTGACTTTCTATGTGCAATGCTCTTCCATCTGAGCCACCTCAGGCCTCCAATCTAAACGCGTATTTTTCTCTTACACATAGTTAACACTCCCTAAACCAAATGCTACGAGCCGTTGCTACGATTTTTGCAAATGGCGGCTTCTTTGTTAAGAAGCCTTTTTATTGGGAATTTAAAACATTACTTATAAAGCCGTAGTGCTTCTTTCAATGTTTATATTATTCGTTTTTAAACACCTTAATGATGGACAAATTATATTTGAAAAGAAAAATATACCCTAGACTGGGGTTTGAAAACCCAGGACCTTTGACTTTCTATGTCAATGCTCTTCCATCTGAGCCACCTAGGCCTCCAATCTAAACGCGTAATTTTTCTCTTACACTATGTTAAATACATAACACACCCAATCTAAAAAGCCTTGCTACAATGGCCGCAAGCGGCCCCATTTGCAAAAATCGTAGCAACGGCTCGTAGCAGTTTGGGTTAGGGAGTTAACTATGTGTAAGAGAAAAAACGCGCTTAGATTGGAGGCCTAGGTGGCTCAGATGGAAGAGCATTGACATAGAAAGTCAAAGGTCCTGGGTGCAAACCCCAGTCTAGGCGTATATTTTTCTTTTCAAATATAATTTGTCCATCATTAAGGTGTTATAAACAGTAGAAGCCGCCATTTGCAAAATCGTAGCAACGGCTCGTAGCATTTGGGGTTAGGGAGTTAACTATGTGTAAGAGAAAAATACGCGTTTAGATTGGAGGCCTAGGTGGCTCAGATGGAAGAGCATGACATAAAAAAGTCAAAGGTCTGGGTTCAAACCCCAGTCTAGGCGTATATTTTTCTTTTCAAATATAATGGTCCATCATTAAGTGTTTAAAAACGAATAATATGAACATTGGAAAGAAGCCATACTGGCCTTATAAGTAATGTTTAAAATCCCCAATAAAAAGTCTTCTTAACAAAGAAGCCGCCATTTGCAAAAATCGTTAGTCAACGGCTCGTAGCATTGGGTGGTTAGGGAGTTAACTATGTGTAAGAGAAAAATACGCGTTTAGATTGGAGGCCTAGGTGGCTCAGATGGAGAGCATTGACATAGAAAGTCAAAGGTCCTGGGTTCAACCCCAGGCTAGGCGTATATTTTCTTTCAATATATTAATGGTCCATCATTAAGGTGTTTAAAAAAACGAATATATTAACATTGAAAGAAGCACTACTGGCTTTATAAGTAATGTTTAAATTCCCAATAAAAAGTCTTCTTAACAAAAAGCCGCCATTTGCAAAAATCGTAGCAACGGCTCGTAGCATTTGGGGTAGGGAGTTAACTATGTGTAAGAGAAAAATAACGCGTTTAGATTGGAGGCCTAGTGGCTCAGATGGAAGAGCATTGACATAGAAAGTCAAAGGTCCTGGGTTCAAACCCCAGTGCTAGGCGTATATTTTATCTTTTCAAATATAATTTGTCCATCATTAAAGGTGTTTAAAAAAACGAATAATATTAAAAATGAAAGAACAGCACTACCTGGCTTTATAAGTAAGGTTTAAATTCCAATAAAAAGTCTTCTTAACAAAGAAGCCGCCATTTGCAAAAAATCGTAGCAACGGCTCGTAGCAGTGGGGTTAGGGAGTTCACTATGTGTAAGAGAAAAATACGCGTTTAGATTGGAGGCCTAGGTGGCTCAGATGAAGAGCATTGACATAGAAAGGCAAAAGGTCCTGGGTTCAAACCCAGTCTAGGCGTATTTTTCTTTTCAAATATAATTTGGTCCATCATTAAGGTGTTTAAAAACGAATTATATATTGAAATTTGGGAATGTTTAACATTATGGAGTTCAATTAATAATAATTAAAGAATCGTGATTTTTTCTTACCTCATACATCTATGGTTCTTTAAACACAAGCACTGCAGTATCGGCGACTCATCTGTCCGTCATCGTCAGTCGTGCAAACAGCTGACGATGACGACAAAGTGTCGCCGATACTGCAGTGCTGTGTTTAAAGAAACATAGATGTATGAGGTAAGAAAAAATCACGATTCATTTAATTATTACTCATAGTGATTAATTCCTATAAAAGTTAAACTATGTACTGCTTGGGACCCAGCTCCGTGTGTCTGAAAGGAATTTGCTGTCTCAGCTGTTAGTACTATGAGAAGCATAGAAGTGTACCTCCTCCCACTCCCCCACACTTCCCTCTGCAAATATACAGAGCTCGGACTCCAGCTGTAGTATTATTTAATATTAATAAAAATAACACATTGTCTCATATTTTGTCAGGCAAAAGAATTTGATTCTAGCGGCAAATAATTTTTTCCCCATGCAAGCGTTGACGGTACTGAATGATGGATTTTATAAAGATTTGCTATGGAATTTAATTTTTTTAAATAAAAATTATGGTGGGAAGTAACAGTATGATGTAATTTACAATTTATAAATTGAGTTGGATAATTGTTTTTTACCTCATCTCATGATGTTCTGTGTTTTAACAGTTCCACTTTCTAAGGTCTTCACTTCCATCATCAGCCAAAAGTCCAACAGTTGAAATTATGTCATTATCAACATTTTGGAAGATGATGGTAACAGCAGAATTTCAACAGTCTGAGTTTTGGCTGAAGATAGATGCGAGGACCTTTAAAACCGGTTCTGTGAAAACACAGCGCTGTATGAGTTGAGATGAAAAAAACATTTATCCAATTTATTTTATGGTTTTCTTTTTTTATTCTACTTTATAGTACATTTGATTAATTAATGGACTCTTTCCACTACAAATTTTGAACTGTAATAATGTGACACTGAAATGGAAGAAGAGCTACCTGGTACCCCCAAAATCAAAAATATGTAAAACCTATAAAAATTACACTACATAATGATTTGTTTTCTATCTTTTTTTAGCAATTATAGTTAATAACATTTGTATAACAAACTATGTTGAACAATTAAGTTATGTAGATAGGAAATAACACTACGAGGTTTATTTTAATTTTGTTGAGTTGTTTCTTGACTCACCTCATACTTCTTAACTCCCTCACAGATCTAGATTTCGTCACTGTATTTGTGACATTCTCAATGCTGTTCACGTTCACAACTGACGTCCAATGGTCTGCTCTCCTGCAGACAGTCAGTTATTAAACAAACCTCTTAGTTTACTTCCCATTGTATTTTAAAATTATCTTTTTCTTTTTGTGAGGGTTTCCCAAGACTCCATTTGTCCATTTCTCATGTAACATCTTTCCTTCTGCACTCCTGCATAGTTCATTGATTTTGGTTGTTCTTCTCTAGACACTGAATAATGGAAATTATTTGGCTACCACATTTAGTGTTTTTACATTCACTTTCAAAATACTCTTGGGTAGGAAACACTAGTTATTTTGTGTCTGCATGTAGGCCTAAATGTTTACCCTTATCTCCAAGTAAACAAACAATAAGAATTAAACAAAACAAAAACAAAACTGAAATTAGCAGATCCATTCTGCCACACTCTAACTAGATAACACCTTATTATTAAACATTGGAACTAAACACTTTTGACTTTATAATGAGAAAACTATATATACCAGCAAATTATTCTAACAACTGAGAGAAACTGTGGGATTTCCACATCTAAAGAGGTTAAATAATTGTGTATCTTCCTATCACTGTACTATGGGGTTAGTGACTGCTCTCCACCTCTTTCCTCGAAGGGGAAACTTCACAGTTTTGGTAGCCAGAGACCATTAACTTGCCAGTTGCACTATAATTAAAAATATCAACACTAATATGCTATTTAAATAACATTTTGTCTTATAAATTGTTAAGAGGAAAAGAAAAAGTAAGATATTTATGTACAGGTCTATGAAAGAATGAGTTCAAATCAGATCCCCAAAGCTGTTTATAATTATATACCAAGAGGACGAAGATCTCTGGACCATCCTATGAAACACTGGAGGGAAAATTTTCTATAGGATCGTAACAGGCCTTGGCCTAATACTTGGAAAGAAGTAGAAGGTGGTCTATTCTTAATTAATAAATTGAGTTAGATTTAACAACTCGCCTCATAATTGTAGATTTCCTGTAGACTAGTTTCAATACATGTCCATATCTACAATTGAATCACTGAGTTGCCTTCGATGAGCTATAAAACATATTAAACACAAAAATTATGAATTCTTGCTATATTTGCATTCGGTGTAAGCAAAAATTTATCAGAGCAAGCTGTATGAAATTATGTAGTTTTTTTAAGCTTTTCTCAAAAGTAGGGTACTTGGAGTTTTTGAGTTGTTTCTTGACTCACCTCATACTTCTTAACTCCCTCACAGATCTAGATTTCGTCACTGTATTTGTGACATTCTCAATGCTGTTCACGTTTGCAGATCTATATTTTGTCACTGTATATGTGACATTCTCAATGTTGTGAACGTGACACAGCATTGAGAATGTCACAAATGATGTGAAGAAACCCTGGGTCTGCTATGAATTATGAAGTATGAGGTGAGTGAAAAATAAAAAATAAACAATATTAAAAAACCTCATAGTGTTATTTCCTATCTACATAACTTAATTCTCAATGCTCTTCACGTTCACAATGTGAATAGCATTGAGAATGTCACAAATACAGTGACGAAATCTAGATCTGTGAGGGAGTTAAGAAGTATGAGGTGAGTCAAGAAACAGCTCAACAAAATAAAAATAAACCTCATAGTGTTATTTCCTACCTACATAACTTAATACTTGGAGTTTCTTCCCTTTTCAACTCAGTGATTCAATTATGAGGTGAGTTGTTAAATCTTAATCAATTTATTAATTAAAATAAACCTCTTATAGTGTCACTTCTTTAAATATGAATGACTATTCCTAATTCAATTTTTTTATCTTAATGTTTAGACACACTCTTCGTTATTGAACAATGTATTTACAAAAATATTCTAAGAATGAAGACTGTATGAAGTCTGGATCTGATAGATCAGTATTACTACTTGCATAACTTGTACTCTTACTCCTCCAGGATTAATATATAATGAAAATTATTATTCACTCAAGTACCTGTTTGTCTTGTGATGTAAAGATTGCTATAATTCACATGCCACAGATTTTATTCACATGAGCTAGAATTCTCAACTAAAATGCATTTTTGTTTTCAGTCCACAAACTGTGGGTGTAATTGTCCGTCTAGAACGTGAGAATTTTCATGTTCTCAACATGCAAGGTAAAGTTGTAGAAGCACGACCTCAAGCACTTCAGAAGAGAAAGGAATCAAGATACACAGTTGCACTCGATTCTGAGCAAAACACTATCCAGAAGAAAGATATTGTCAAAGTCGTAGATGGCCCACATGCTGTAAGTGTACTCCCATCTATTCAATTTATTTTTTTTTTCAGATGCATAATTTCTCTTTCAGACATTGATAATAAAATGCAATATTAAAGTTTTCTCTGTTCTTGTAAAAGAGTTAAAAAAGGGTTTAAAAGAAAGCCACATTCCTCTACTAGTTTTAAATATTAACAAAAGATTTTCATTTTTTTAAATCTACAAAATATTGCAAATTTATCAGAGCATGATTTAGCAGAACTGCCCTGTCTTCCAAGGTACAGGATGGGGCATAAACATATGATGGTTTTTAAAACACTCGGAACATGTGTGCTTGGTCAAAGATATAGTTTACTCATGTTGAAATATACACAATTATGTGGAGTTTCAGATGATATGGTTCATGTTTTAAAAATAATTCCTGTCGGATTTACACCCTGGTGTTACACACACTGTTCCATCCTGGGCAGAAAGGGAATGCATTATTCATCACAGAATGTTCTGTGGGATCTCCTCTATGGCCCTAGAATATGTTGCTTCTGCTCCAAAGTGGTTTTAAAAATGCAATAGGAAGTAACATTGAGGTTTATTTAATAATTGAAGGGGCTCGACTGACATTCTTGAAAATTGAGTTGCAGCATGTAAACTGTGATATGTGACCTCCTGAAGCATTTGATGCATGTAGTTTTTACATCCGTCAATAGATGGTAAATAAAACTACATACACCAAATGCTTCAGGAGGTCACATCACAGTTTAAATGCTACAACTCAATTTTCAAGAATTTGTCAGTTACCATGTTTTACAGCCGAGCCCTTCAATTAAGATATTTCGTCTGTTTATTCTTACCTCTTATGATTGTTTTTGTTAAACATGTGTTTCAAGGCTTCTGAGTCCCATCTTCAACGATTACAACTTGAGAAAAATCAGTCTGTAATCACTGAAAAATGGGGCTCAGAAGCCTTGAAACATATGTTCAACAAAAACAATCATAAGAGGTAAGAATAAACAGACCAAATATCTTAATTATCCAAGGTGGTTGCTGGGCATATATATTGTATGTTTCACATATCTGCATAAAAAAGTATGGTGCTATTAGGTCTGGCAAACAGGCAAGCCACAGCATCTTGCCAAACCATGAGATAAGGTGCCAGTGAAACATCCTTCATAGTGTACTTACGCTAACATGGACTGTGTGAGCAGTGGGTCCATCTTGTTGAAACCAGAGCCTCCATCTTGTATGCAAAGGGATGTCATCAAGAAATGACGATAAATAAAATTTCCAGCATTGCACAATAACATACAAAATTGACAGTCATTGTAACACTTTCCCCATCTTCAAGAAAATAAACAATTGTATTTGAAGACACTGCACACCAAACCATTACTTTTGGACTGTGCTGTGGCTGAGAGTGTAGTTCATGGAGGTTATATTCATTCCAATAACTAATAGTTGTCCACCGTTGTGGTCTCAAGGTAGCATGCTGCCTTGTCACGCAGCAGGCCAGGGTTCGATCCCCAATCGGGACAGTTTTTCTGGGTGAGGTTATTATTGGGGTTTTTCCTCACCTGTAAGACAAATGTCAGGAAAACTTTAAAGGTCGAATTGGTCCCTGAAATCATATGGTAATCATCACCACCACCATCATCCTTCACTGGTGTGGAAAGCAACAGGAAGCTACCACACCTACAATTCCCTAGTAAAGCTACAAGCATAGCAAGAAAATGCTATGATTGCAGTGAAGGACCTGCGTTCGGGCAGAATTACTATGGATGGATGGAACTAATAGTTATACTTGTTCACATGTCCATCGAGATAATGAGCTTCATCAGACAGAAAAAGAGAATCAAGCAAATTAGGATAGTGATTTATCAAGAATGGAACTCGTTGCTAAAAAAAAGTGAAATTTTAAATATATTAAATCACTGTTGAACCATGTCATCTGCAATTACACATAATTGTGTATGTTTCAGCATGAGTAAAATATATCTTTGACCAAAATATATCTTTGTTTTAAAAACCGTCGGGTATTTATGCTCCACCCTGTAAATTTGTTAGACATTAGAATATTTGGGGTTTTGTTTGGAAGATGATGCGCATTACCATAATTTTAAAAAATGGGCAAATTATTGTTGTAGAATGTAATTAGTGACCTGAGGTGTTTGTTTGTTGTTTGTTTGTATGTGTACAGTTGAACCTCATAGACATGGGGAAAGGTTAAGGTGCCTCATAAATATAACAAGTTCTCATAGACATTTCCATACAGTTTTGCAGAAGAATCCACAAATGTTTATGGAATTCTGATTGGAAGACATAAAGGGGAGAAAAAAACTTAAGACACAGATGGGAATAATATTTATATAAGGAATTGAAACCAGTTAGAAACCAATGGTAGGCTTATGTGAGGACCACAAGGAAACTGTACATTTCTTAAATTTAATATAGATTGTAAATATTTGTTCATAACGGTAATTAGTAATTTCAACAAACTTCTTCTCTCAATAATAAAATGTTGTAAATAATAATTGAACTCTTATTTGTCACAGGGTAGAGATGGTGAAATTAAGCACCTGTACCGCAATTTTGCATTTCTTCACTCCAGAATATATCTTGACAATGGTGGCATATTTGTGTGCAAAACTAGACATCTGCAACTAGCTGGAGGAGCTAAGGTATGTAGAGAATGCCAGAATAAGTTATGTAGGTAGGAAATAACACTATGAGGTTTATTTTAATTTTGTTGAGTTGTTTCTTGACTCACCTCATACTTCTTAACTCCCTTGCAGATCCGAATTTTGTCACTGTATTTGTGACATTCTCAATGTTGTTCATGTTCACAACTAATGTCCAATGGTCTCCTCTCCTGCAGACTGACCTCCACGCCATCTGATGGCTGACCGACTTACTTCCAAATCAATCCCCTCTCCTTATCACCAGGTGACGTCAGTTGTGAATGTGAACAGCATTGAGAATGTCATAAATACATTGACGAAATCCGGATCTGCGAGGGAGTTAAGTAGTATGAGGTGAGTCAAGAAACAACTCAACAAAAATAAAACACCTCCCTAGAAGAACAGCAGTAGCTCTCTTCAGATTGGAAATGGGCCATGACTGTCTGGATGACCACCTTCAAAGAATTGGGGATTGTCCCTAGAACTATGTGATGCTCCTTGTGTGTAGAAAATGTTCCCCATAGCAAGGAACACTTGCTAAATTGTAGGCGACTTGACCCCGAGAAAAAGGACAGGAAAGATATTGCAGGACTTTATTAGGAAGCAACAGGACTAATGGTGTGAACCAAGCTCCAGCCATTTGAAAACAATAACATAATTGTTTCCTTTTTCAGAAGTTACATGATTATTGACTATAACAGATAATGTAAACACTCTGAATCTACAAATTGACTGGACTTGTAATTGTTATTTGTACCCTTTAATGATTAGGATCTTAGAGCTTAGAGCTTTTATAGACTCTGATAGGATGAGAGTTTCACAGTATAGAATTATAATGAAAATTTTGCAACATTTGATATTTCTTGACATTATATTTTGAAATAACGCTTTCCAGAATTGGATATAGTTTTATTTTAGAAAGAAAAATTAATGCTCGAACCCCTGATCTGACTTTTTGCGTCAGTATGATACAAATTACACCATCCGAGCTCCGATACGAATGTCAGAGATCTGGGATTCAAGTCCTGGTTCAATCATTAATTATTCTTAAATTGAGTCATTTTTTAACATCTTACCTCATATTTTATGTTTCTTCAAACACGGGAACTAGTTTTCGAGAGAAGGATCTCTCTCATTTTCAACCGACATTAGAGTCATAATGTCGATTGAAAATGAGAGAGATCCTTCTCTCGAGAACTAGTTCCCGTGTTTGAAGAAACATAAAATATGAGGTAAGATGTTAAAAAATGACTCATTAATTTACGAATTAAGAACCTCATGATGTTATTTCCCATATTTAACTGTGAAATAATTTTTCTTTCTAAAATAAAACTATGTCCAAGACAGGTAAGTGTTAATTCAAAACATAATGTCAAAATATGAAGCTTTACCACTTAAAAGTAATGTATAAATTCTCAATAAAAATGCTTTGAATAGAAGTTGTCAGGTGGCGTTGTTGGTAGCAATGTTCATCAGCCTTTGGATGGAAGCAAATTGTATAAGTGGAAAGAATTATTAATGTTCATGCCGGAGCTTGGATGGTGTAATTGGTATCACACTGACATGCTGAGTCGGAGATCCGAGGTTTGAGCATTAATTTTCTTTGTGAATTATATTCTGATATTTTATTTAAAGGTCTCAATGTCACCTGGAGCAGGTGGTTTTGGTGGATTTATGTCTCCTCGTATTACTTCACCTTTGCATCCCTCTGGTGCTGGTCGTGGTGCTGCTCCTGCTGCTGCTGGTAGTGGTGGTGGTGGTAGTAGCGGTAGTGGCAGTGGCGGAGGTGGTGGTGGTGGTGGTGGTCGAGGCCGTGGACGTGGAGGAGGTGGTGGTATTAGACGTGATCGTGAGCTCATTGGACAGACAATAAAGATTACTGGTGGCCCTTACAAAGGTAAGACAGCTCCTGTAGTTGAGATACCTTTCTCTCATCTTATGAATAATTTCAAATTTTTTCCAACTTTATTTTACACTTGACATTAGCACATTCAGCAGATCACATGTTTTAGGTCTGAGCCTAATTTTGGTCCCTAGTAAACAGTATTGACATTTAATCAAGTTTTTTTTTTTTGAGACTGAAAAAGATCTTACTACATAAGAATTAAATGAATCGCGATTTCTTCTTACCTCATATTTCTATGTTTTTTTAAACACAGCACTGCAGTATCGGTGACCCCTGTTTTCACGACTGTCAATTTTTTCTTTTGCCGGTAATTATCCAAACTGCCATCTGGTGTTCTTATGAAGGAATTACTCTCCAAACTGCCATCTGGTGTTCTTTTGAATGAATAATTTTCTAAACTGCCATCTGTTGTATTTTTGAAGAACTTTGTAATCAAACTCGGTTTGTCCGGAATCTCGACGTTCATGGTTCTAGTATGGTTTGCTTGAATATATATTTTTTCCCAAACTGTTAAATCCAAAGGTTTAGATAGATGTTTCAAAAGTTTTGCTTCTTTTTCAATTCTATGATCTGGTGTTGATTTGACGCACTTTGAGATGAGGTCACATTCATTAGGAATCTTGAAATTCATGGATCTAAATTTGTTCTTCTGAATATATATCTTCTCCCAAATTGTCAATTTTAAAGGTTTTCCAAATGTTTTAAAAGTTGGGCATCTTTTTCAATTTTATGATTCTCCAATAAACTATGTGCTGCAATAGCTGATTTTTCAATTTCACCATTTTTAATATTTCATCAAATCAACACCAGATGGCAATGTTATTGATAGAGATTCCAATGATTCCAACAAAAATCTGGTAGTCATAATGTCGGTTGAAAATGAGAGAGATCCTTCTCTTGAAAACTAGTTCCCATGTTTAAAGAAACATAAAATATGAGGTAAAATGTAAAAAAAATTACTCATTAATTTACGAATTAAGAACCTCATAATGTTGGTTGGTTGGTTGGTTGGTATCTAATGTCGAGCACTTGATAATGAAATCATTTGCTCTCTTGCACTCCAATATTTAGCAGAAAGGCTGGTCTCTTCTACAAAAGCTGGACAACGGAGGAGATGGTTTCTTTCCATATCTTCATTTAAATTGCAAAAAGGGCATTTAGGTGAATCTGTTATGCCAATTATGTGTAGGTGTTTATTCAAGCAGTCATGTCCCGTTAGCAGTCTGAATGTTGCTACTGCAGATTTTCTTTGTAATGTAGTAATGTCATAAGCTTGTAGATTTTCCCATTCCTTTCCAGATTTTTTGGTGGTGTATTCTTCTCTAAGTTTATTGATATATTTATTTGAGATAATTCTTTTGATAGAGTGAAAGGAAACTGTAGTAGAAGTTGGGTTTGAAACAATTTTGCTACCCTTCTTGGCCAGAAAATCGGCTATTTCATTGCCAGTCACTCCACAATGGGCCGGAATCCATTGAAGTACAACTTTTTTATGTAGACGGGATAACTGTTTTATCATTTTGTGACATTCGATAATTTTGATGCTTTTGGATGTTGTGTCTCGTGTTATAGCGAGAATGGCTGCTTTGGAGTCACATAGAATTACAACTTTTGTAAATTTTTGGATGTGATATAAAAGATTTTGTAAATTTAAGAAAATTGTCAAAATTTCGCCATCAAAGTTTGTTGAATTTGTGTTTAGTTTACGATAAAAGGAAAAAAAGTGGACATTATGCACCAGCACCAGTGCCACCGTCATTTGGTAGGCTGAAGCCATCTGTAAAAATATGTATCCATTCAGGAGCAGGGTATCTTAGATTTATTATTTCCAGTGACATTTGTTTTAAAATATATGGAGGAATTTCAGATTTCTTGATGTCTTCTGTTAAATAAAGGTTATATTCAATTTCCAAAAAAACCTCAATGTTATTTCCCATATGAATGCAGTGCTGATGCCTACATACATGTAATACATTCATAAAGCCTGTGACTCCATGTGGAATACAGGACTTAGGGTCGAATGTTAAAACGCATTAGACAGTAAAAGGCGTTCTCTGCTGATAAAGTTTTATTCAAACGCATTTTTCTTACTCAGAAATCTACTCACGCGGTAATAATTGTAAAGCTACCTGACAAGGTACCTTAAGATCATAGCTCAAGATATAAACTTATGTGAAAATCCCGAAGGGAACCGATGGTAACCGATGTAGTTTGAAACTTATCCAAGATGTCGGACCTTGAAAACTTCGATCATGTTTTCGGTATACGCGGAGAAGAGGAATTTGATAGAGTCTACCAAAGAATTCAACTGGAAGAACAGGAGAATCGGCGTAATATTATGCGTCGCAGACGTGTTTGTATACGGTATTATTTGTGGGATGCAAGCATAAATGCATTCCTCTATAGCAGACGAAAATAACGGAAGTGGTTTTATCGCTGAGAATTCTGGGTAATTCGTTGTCAATATTACGATAACGTCAACATTCATGCATGACCGGTTAAGGCGGCCGTTAATTCGATCTCAGCTCACCAGTGATTGGAAGTAATTTGAGTAGAGAGTAATGTATTAAATTAAAAGATTCTTACCTCTCCTCACATTATTCTGTTAAGTAGATCGCGATTTCAGGCCTATAGCAGGCCCATCTTCAGTACACTGTTGTGGACCGGTGTTATGTCGCTCGGAAGAACCACTTCTTCTTCTTAGAAGAAGTCCACAACAGTGTACTGAAGATGGGCCTGCTATAGGCCTGAAATCGCGATCTACTTAACAGAATAATGTGAGGAGAGGTAAGAATCTTTTAATTTAATATTGAATTGAACCTCACAGTGATAATTCCTATATAAAATAAAAAAAAAAGGTTAAGAGAGTAATGTATTTGCATACGACCCTTAATAAGAAAATTAATGATAAAAATCTGACCTCATAAACTCTGTCTTGAAAATGCAGTTCTATGTTTGAAGATCACACAGTTAATGAGGTGAGATTTCATGACTCACTATGAAGATATTAAATTACAAACATGCAATATTTTTTATTTTGCCTGCTCCTGTAAATGCTCTTGTAATATTTCCAACTTACTTCATACAGATTATGTTAATATTTGTGTGGAATGTTGCAGGCAATGTTGGTATTGTGAAAGATGCAACTGAGTCCACAGCCAGAGTTGAACTGCACTCCACTTGTCAGACTATTTCTGTGGACCGTTCTCACATTGCAAGCGTTGGTGCTATCACAAAGGTAATTAAATCATACAAAATAGCATTTTTAACATTGCTAATCGATGCATTTAATGACCCAACATTATTTTTTAAAGTAGAACTTACTTACTCACTGCACTATCGAACCTGTAGGTTCATGGCCGCACGGACATAAGATCTCCATACATCCCTATCCTGAGATAATGCTTTCCAATCATTCCCTGTATAACCTACTTCCCTCAAATCATAGTTAATGTTATTCTCCCACCTCATTCTTGGTCTACCAACTGGGCATTTTCCCTCTGGCTTTCCTACAAGAAGCTTCCATGCAAGTCTTTCATTCCCCATACGTGCAACATGTCCTGCCCTTCGCAGTCTACGAGACTTAACTGTTCTTACTATATCTGGCTTCCTATAAAGAAGAATTTGTCAAATCTTTATTAGTCTTTTAACTTTACCTTTTTAGGTAGTAAAACACATATTTTTATATGAATTTGTTGCATATTAGAGACAAATTAATATTTTTAAGGGAAAAATTTTCACCTAAACTAGGATTTGAACCTAGGAGCCTAGATAGCTCAATGGATAGAGTACTGGAATTGATATCCAGAGATCCTGGATTCAGAGCCTCTGCAAAAATTGTTCTCTTGTTCTTCTTCTACTGGCATGCAGCTCTTAGAGTTGACGATGACAGCCCATTCTTCTCTATTTTCTGTCTTCTTCCTCCATCTTCTAACTCCCATCCTTCGCAGGTATTCCTCTAGACAGTCCAACCACCTCAACCTCTGTCTTCCTCTGTATATTCTCACTCTGTTTCTTTTTAATTGTTCTACCACCATCCATTCTGATCACATTGCCCAGCCCATTCTATGTTTTTCCTCTTTAAAATATTAGTTTGTCCTCTCCTCTGTATGCCACTGGTAAAATCTCTTGTGACAGAGATTTAAATCGCATCTGCCGATGTGATCAGCTTTGCAAGTAGTTGAAGTATATTGTCCGGCAGGTAATGGACAGAAGCATCAGAGCCGATCTAATCAGATCACGGCACCTAGAGGGTTAATATAAGTGATAAATTTAAATGAAAACAGCAAAAGAGATTGTTAAGATGCCTAATAGCTTAAATCACTAAAGCACTGGTGTACAGTACCGGAGATGTTGGGTTCAAATCCCAATTTAGGCATATATTTTTCTTTACAAATTTAATTTGTCATTTAGTGAGAAGTGATAAATTTAGTGTTAAACATTGAATCTTAGTATTCACGTAAACTTCCACGGCCAGAGTTGCTATGATGATCTTGAAGATCTTCGGGCTGTATTCCATGGTCGTGAGGCTTGTAGTTCCCTGACATTTTGCCAGATGCTAACTGCACACACTATTTTACCTATCTACAACGAGAAGCCATCGAAATATTCAAACATAAAAGCAGTTTCAATAGAAAAGAAGAATCATTAAAAGTCAACAAAGTATGGATACTGGTTCTAAAAAACGCAGAATGTAAACCTCTACAAGTACAGTTGACTAGACCATCAAACAGCAATCTCATTGGAACAATGGAAGTCCCTATCGCTGACCAATCAGAAGGCAGATCTAATGTACTGTCGACTAGATCATCAAACGGCAATCTCATTGGAGCAATGGAAGTCCCTAACGCAGACCAATCAGAAGGCAGATATAACTTACGAACACATTGCGGTGAACGTACAAATAGGGCAGACAGTGGACAGAATTGCCAGTCTCAAGACAACCCTTGAGGATGCCAGACGCAGTTTCTGGTAAAACGTCAGGGAAGTACGAGCCTCACGACCATGGCCTACAGCCCGAAAATTTTCAAGATCATCATTGAATCTTAGCTTTGCTGGCTATAAATGTAGTGTTGATTTCCATTTAAATCATTAGATAGCATTAGTGGAACAATGTTCACTGCTATCTGGTGCACGAGAAACATATTAGTATAAAAGAAAAATCTGTGCGTAAATTGAGATCCAATAGCTTAAATCATTAAAGCACTGTTGTACAGAACCAGAGATATTTGGGTTCAAATTTCAATTTAGACATACATTTTTCTATTTGAAAAGAAAAATATGCACCTAGACTGGGGTTTGAACCCAGGACCTTTGACTCTCTATGTCAATGCTCTTCCAAGTGAGCTACCTAGGCCTACAATCTAAACGCGTATTTTTCTCTTATACATAGTTAATTCCCCAACCCCAAATGCTACAAGCCGTTGCTACGATTTTTGCAAATGGCGGCTTCTTTATTAAGACTTTTTATTGGGAATTTAAACATTACTTATAAAGCCAGTAGTGCTTCTTTCAATGTTAATATTATTCTTTTTGAACATATTAATGATTGACAAATTATATTTAAAAAGAAAAATATACGCCTAGACTGGGGTTTGAACCCAGGACTTTTGACTCTCTATGTCAACGGCTCGTAGCATTTGGGGTTAGGGAATTAATTATGTATAAGAGAAAAATACGCGTTTAGATTGGAATCCTAGGTGGCTCACTTGGAAGAGCTTTGACATAGAGAGTCAAAGGTCCTGGGTTCAAACCACAGTCTAGGCGTATATTTTTCTTTTTCAAATATAATTTGTCCATCATTAAGATGTTTAAAAACGAATAATATTAATACATTTTTCTCTTCAAATTAAAAAAAAAGTGTCTTAGAATTACACTTTGTGTATTTTTTGCTTGTTTTACCCACATATTTACATAGAAAGATATATCAGTACAGTAAATTGAAAAAGGCTGTAAACATATGTTATGATTTTTATTTCTTGTGTCAATCGATTAATAAGAGATGTTTGGAAAGAAAACAAGTTATTGGAACCTCTACTGATATAATGAGCTTCAAAATATGTTAAATTAATGTTGGGAAGTAAACATTATGAGGTATAATCATTAAAATTCATCAGAGAACATTTTGTTTAAACAACTCGCCTCATAGGATTCATGCTTCCATGATACTGCTATTTCAAACACGCGGAGTTATGGCTGAAGATGAACACGACTGTGTTTGAAACCGCGGTATCATGGAAGCATGAATCCTATAAGGTGAGTTGTTTAAACAAAATGTTCTCCGATGAATTTTAATTCAAAATATTTTTTTGAAATTTTATCAGAAATTTAAATGTAAGTTTTATACCCTGTAGAAAACTGGAATTTTTCCGATCCAAATTATCATAAAATATGGAGTCATTAAACTCGCATGTTTAATCAGCTATGTGAGTTTGAGATAAGGTAGGGATTGTATTTAAAAATTCGTGATGATATTTTTTATTTTTCAGGATGGTTCATTCAGTTCATACAGCCGCACACCTGCTTATGCACCTGGAAACCAAACCCCTATGTACAGGGAGGGTAGTAAGACTCCGATGCATGGCTCACAGACACCTATGTATGACGGTAAGTTTTATTCATCCTGTTATTCATCATTAAAGGTAGATTTATATGACCTAAAAATAAGAAAATAAGCATTTATCATCTTGTAAGCCCATGTTTTCCTTAACAGAGATGTAGGTGCTCTCCCCCTACAAGAAAGAATTTGAACCATACTAATTTAGTTACACTTGTCATTTGAGTGGTCCGTGGTCAGCGTTCCGCCTCATACTGACATCAAGGAAACCAAGGTAGAACTAGGACGGGAAAATTTGGTAAATTTTGCTTAGAGGCCTTTTCATTCAGGCTTAAGGATCTATTACGAGCCTGAACATCTTCAGACTTGGGACCCACAGCTTAAAGTTCCTCCCGGAGGACTTGCTCCTTGGATTTTTCCATCCTAAAACATCCATCGACCCCGTTCGGGTTTGAACCTGCAACCCTCGGGACGAGAGGCAAGGAGCATAACCACTAGTCCACCGCGATCATTAAGGGTTGATTTCTATGACCTAAAAATAAGAAAATAAGCATTGACGAGTATTTGAGATAAATTAAAATGTTTCATACCTCACCTCATATCCCGTCTTCTAATTAGACCACAGTTTCAAAGCCTGGGCAGCTTCATCTTCAGTAATTTCTCATCGACTCGGATCAGAAGAACTACTACTTCTTCCCTCAGTTGGTGGATCGATAAAACCTCCGGATCCAATCAGAATCATTGGGGATTTCGAAGTTCATAAGCTATAAAAGTTTAAGCATTTATTTATCATGTAAAAAGTGTTTAAATATGATGTTTTTATTATTCATTTCTTATTTTTTCCTTCCAAATATTAGGCCAAGGCCTGTTACGATCCTATAGAAATTTTTCCCTCCAGCGTTTCATAGGATGGCCCAGTGATCTTCGTCCTCTTGATATATAATTATAAACAGATTTGGGGATCCGATTTGAACTCATTCTTTCAAGATGGTGTTTCCAATTTAGTTGGTACTGTTTAATATATTCCAAAATTGGCGTAGTCTTCAATTCTTTTAAGATAATGGTGTTCCTTTTCCGATCCCATCTGGTGTAACCCGCTGTTCTGCACATGAATCTTATTTCACAAGCCGTTATTCTGCTCTCCTTTGGCCAGCAACCAATCGAAGGGACTATTATTATGCTTTCAAGTCTTATACAAGAATTTCCCGGAATTATTCATTTCATACATCTCAATGATGGATAAATTATAATTTTCTCTTCAAATATAACTTATCCATCAATGTATTCACGTAGACTTTCACGGCCGGAGTTGCTATGATGATCATGAAGAAGATTTTCGGGCTGTAGGCCGTGGTCGTGAGGCTTGTAGTTCCCCGACGTTTTGCCAGAGACTGCGTTTGGCATCCTCAAGGGTTGTCTTGAGACTGGCAATTCTGTCCGCTGTCTGTCCTATTTATGCGTTCACCGCGATGTGTTCGTAAGTATCTGCCTTCTGATTGGTCAGCGTTACGGACTTCCATTGCTCCAATGAGATTGCTCGACCATCAAACAGCAATCTCATTGGAGCAATGGAAGTCCCTAACACTGACCAATCAGAAGGCAGATACAACTTACGAACACATCGCGGTGAACGTATAAATAGGACAGACAGCATACAGAATTGCCAGTCTCAAGACAACCCTTGAGGATGCCAGACGCAGTCTCTGGCGAAACTTCGGGGAACTACAAGCCTCATGACCATGGCCTACAGCCCGAAAATCTTCTTCAAGATCATCTTATCCATCAATGTTTAAATATAACCCAAAGAAGACAAAAAAAATGACCTTATAATTTAATGAATCTATTACAACATTTTATCATCAGCACAACAACCCTGAGTGGGTCAAGGCTTCCTTCAGAATTTTTCTCCAGGCTTCTCTATCTCTGGCAACCATCCGTCTCAAATTTGGTCATCCAGCTCTGTGTTCCTTCTGGCTTACCATCTATAATTCCCCTAACTAGTTCATCTTCAGAGGTCATCCACTGCATATATCCTGCCCATCTCAGTCTGTTTACTTTAATATCTGTAGTGATATCTGATGATTTGTGCAACTTATACAATTCCCTGTTATACCTCATTCACCATTTTGTGTTTTCCTTAATAGGTCCATATATCCTTTTATACCCAAGCCGTCATATCTCCGGCTTTGAAGTTTAGGTTATGCGAGGAGTAAAGGGAGAATTCGCCCTCTACTGTCAATAAGGATATGGTTGCAGTGGGAGGAGATATCTGCCACGACCAATCACTGCTCTTGATGCAGGTATAGCGTGCTGGTAAGGTTTGAAATTGTTGAGATGTTGTCTGCTAACCACATACATAAAGCGGCAACACTGTCCTGAAAATGTCAAAGACCGGGGAATCAGTGGCTGTAGTATAAGTATCTTTCTTTCAAAAACAGCCAATTGAGATTTGTGTTACATTCAGTCAGAACCCTGGTTTCACTTCCAGTGAGTTAACACTGGTTTAATTAGTGTTTTATAAAATCTGAATTTTGTTTCGTGTGTCAGATATATTGATTTCAAATGCTTCATTATTGCAAAATAACATTTATTAGCATTTTGTTTTCTTTTATTTATTTCTTCCTGAATATTATTTTGTTTGATGTTTTTATTATTGATTTAACAAAGAGAAAAATTTTCGCCTAGACCGAGACTCGAACCCGGGACCTTTGACTTGCCGGGCCAAATGCTCTACCAACTGAGCTACCGAGGCGAGTTACGATCTAGATGCAAATTTTTCTCATATATACATTGTAATTCCCTCTCGCCAAATGCTTTTGAAACCATTGCTTCTATCTTTGCAAATGGCGGCTTCTTAGTTAAGAAGACATTTATTGGGAATTTAACATTACTTTATAAAGCTAGTAAGGCTTCTAATTATGTTTTTATTATTGATTTAACATTTCTCACTGAAAGATAAATTATATTTGAAGAGAAAAATTTTTGCCTAGATCGAGACTCGAACCCGGGGCCTTTGGCTTGCTGGGCCAAAGCATTTGGCGAGAGGGAATAACACTATGAAGTTCTTGACTCACCTCATACTCCTTAAATTTAAGAAGTATTAGATGAGCCAAGAAAAAACTCAACAAAACTTGAACTTGCTCCTCCAGGTTCAATACAATTCTCTTCCTGCTGGACATTTACACTCTTTTAATAAACTAAACACAGTGCAGTCCTGGAGAAAATAAAGCACTTTAATATTTTACTATAAACTGAGATTTGTAACCTACATATGATCCTTTTATTTAACATATTTCTACCTAATAAATAAGGTGAATCTGGTTTCATCTTACCTCATAAATCATTGTTCTATTTGAACAAGTTTTGATACAAGATTTAAATTAAACCTCATAGTGATTTTTCCTCCGGAAAATTTTACTCCAGTTGAACCCATGTCCAAATTTCTTGACGGTTGTATTTTTATGGTGAAAGATCATCACTCGACCAAGGTACTTTTTTCACCTGGCTTATCGCCTTCGGCCTTTCTGGCATGGATAACTCTATCGGCAGCAATGCTACTGCCGGCATAGTTCTCGGGATCATTTAAGCATGCAAGCCACTTAAGTTCTTAGAAAAATTTTTGGACCAAAGAGAGATGAACAGACAGGTGAATGGACAAGACTACATAACAGTGAACTACATGGTCTTTATAGGGAGCCAGATATAATGAGAACAGTTAAGTCTCGTAGACTACAATTGGCAGGGCATGTGGCACGAATGGGGAATGAAAGACGTGCATGGAAGCTTCTTGTAGGAAAACCAGAAGGAAAATGCATAGTTGGTAGACCAAGAATGAGGTGGGAGAATAACATTAACTATGATTTGAAGGAAATAGATTATACAGGGGATGATTGGAAAACATTAGCTCAGGATAGGGATGTATGGAGAGCTTATGTCCATGTGGCCATGAATCTATGGATTCAATAGTGCCAGTGAATTAGTTAGTGATTTTCCTATAAAAGTTAAATGTTTTGATATTCTATCCATATCATCGTCAGCTTATCCAGACTGTTGAATTTTATGTTTGGACAAGCTAATGATGATATGGATATTATAACTGAGCATGTTCAAATGGAACACAATGATTTATGAGGTAAGATGAAATCAGATATTACTCTTCCTATTGTAAACAGAAATATGATGAAAATGCTTTAACAAAAGATCAAAATATGACTTAGAAGGTAAACTGAAGACACGTGACATTCATGAAGAAGATCAAGAATGTGCTTTTTTTCTTTTTTTAGTTGTTTCTTGACTCACCTCATACTTCTTAACTCCCTTGAAGATCTAGATTTCGTCACTGTATTTGTGACATTCTCAATGCTGTTCACGTTCACAGCATTGAGAATGTCACAAATACAGTGACAAAATCTAGATCTGCAAAGGAGTTAAGAAGTATGAGGTGAGTCAAGAAACAACTCAACAAAATTAAAATAAACCTCATAGTAAAATTCATCGGAGAACATATTGTTTAAACAACTCACCTCATAGGATTCATGCTTCCATGATACCGCGATTTCAAACATAATCATGTTCATCGTCAGCCATAACTCCGACTGATGAAATTCTTCGGCCGTCAACTATTCTATTGTCGCCATCTTGTTGAATTCAACCATAGATGGCAGCACTGAAGATGGCGACAATAGAATAGTTGACGGCCGAAGAATTTCATCAGTCGGAGTTATGGCTGACGAACATGATTATGTTTGAAATCGCGATATCATGGAAGCATGAATCCTATGAGGTGAGTTGTTTAAACAATATGTTCTCCGATGAATTTTAATGATTATACCTCATAATGTTTACTTCCCAACATTAATTAAATATAAACCTCATAGTGTTGTTTCCTACATACATAACTTAACAAGAATATGCTGTTACATAACTCAAACTCAGTAGTGTTCAATTTGTGTCCCATGCCATAGCAGAGTGGTTTAAGGCATGGTACCTTGGTGTAGAGCTATGGGCTTGTTCTGATTTGAGTCCCCATGGGGGAAAAAATTTTCTCATGGAATTTTGGCCAATATAGGACTGATGCCCACTCAGTATTGTGAGGAATTTGGTTAGCTAATTACAGCTCCAGGTTGAAGAAACAAACTATAATGGCTAGGGGACCTGACATGTTGGCCACATGTCACCCATGTATTAGCTATATTATAGTCCCTCTATATAATTAATAGGTGTGGATGTGAGGCCAGCAACCAGCTGGGAAGCTAAGAACCTTACTGGCCTCTCACACCGTGGAATGTAGTGTTTAATTTGTATTGTAAGCAATTAATTTGAAAATTTGTTATATATTAATAAATGTAATGTTTTCAGCTGGTTCCCGTACACCACATTATGGTAGCATGACACCTTCTCATGATGGCTCAAGAACTCCTGGACAATCCGGTGCTTGGGATCCCAGCATTACAAATACTCCAGCAAGGAACAATGAATTCGATGGTTATTCTTTGGATGAAACATCACCTTCACCAAACTACAATCCAAGTGAGCAAATTATTAGATCATTATCTTCCGAATGATCAGTAAAAATGAAAACAAGCATAAAAAAGCACCCTTACCCTTAAACCTATTCACGACACTCTATTGCAAAAAGAAAATTTCAAATGTACATAAAACAGCTGTATATAAACCTCACATACCTCATATTGGCAGCATTGTATCCTGAAGAAGAAAATTGTATGATGCATGCAGTCAATAATTAATGTAACATCACAAGAATTGTTGAAATCATTTTAGCTTATATATAATAAGATCTATGAGGTGTTTTATGAAGTAAATTGGAACGGTTCTATGCACCTCACCAATTCGCTGAAAATGGATACATGATCCATGGTGAGAGAGCAAAATGTGAATTAAGTGAGGTGTACCAAAGCAGTTCATTTTTTTTTTACTGCTATTTCTCTATTTTATGAATTAATGTTAATTGATTTCAAATTCAAGCAGAGATTTTTCTCTTTACAATCAATGTAACTGTAAAAATTCATTGGAAAACATTTTGTTTAAACGACTCACCTCATAGGATTCAAGCTTCCATGATACCGCAGTTTCAAATCAGTCGTGTTCATCCTCAGCCATAACTCCGACTGACAAAATTATTCGGCCGTCAACTGTTCTATTGTCGCCATCTTCATTGCTGCCATCTATGGTTGAATTTATGAACTTCGAAATCAAAGTAATTTCGTTAGGGATATCAAAATTCATTGATCTATCTTTAGAGGATGAACACGACTGTGTTTGAAACCGCGGTATCATGGAAGCATGAATCCTTAGAGGTGAGTCGTTTAAACAAAATGTTCTCCGATGAATTTTTAATGATTATACCTCATAATGTTTACTTCCCAACATTAATTTAATATAATGTAACTGTATTTATTATAAAGTTACAATAGGAAATAACATTGTGATCTACTTAATAAATAAGGTGAGTCTTAAGCATCTTACCTCATAAAAGTTTAGTTCTTCAAGGACATGTTTCAAAACAAATGTTTTATCTTCAGCTTATCCAGGCTTTTGATTCTTAAGTTAACAGCTCTGGATGTCGACTCCTACTCCACCTTTTGGTGGTCCAAAGAACTTTCATATCAAATCTCTCTCCTCGGGAATTTCAGAATTCATCATTTTATCCCTGTTTTTCTGGATGTAGATCTTCTCCCAATTGGTGAGTTCTTTATTATTTTCTGTTTTAATAATTTCACAGCAATGTGAACACCAAATTGTTAAAACAGAAAATACTAAAGAACTCACCATTTGGGAGAAGATCTCCATTCAGAAGAACAGGGATAAAATCGTGAATTTTGAAATTCCCGGGGAGAGAGACTTGTTATGTAAGTTCTTTAGATCACCAAAGATGGAGTAGGAAGTCGACATCTAATGCTGTAAAACTTAAAAATCAACAGCCCTCTGGATATCGCTGAAGATAAAATACAGAATTGTTGAAAATAACACATGCTGCGAAAGCAATCAACTTTTATGTGTGGGGGGGGGGGAATGCTAAACACTCACCTTATTTATTTAGCTGTATTTAATTTGTGTAATTTTCCTCTCCAATCACCTCCAGGGTACCAGGCCGGTGTCCTTACACACTCCACAGACTCCAGTACAATTTATGGATCAGATCCATTCGTTCTCCTCGCCATTCCAGCCATCACCCTTCTCCTACAGTGTTTAATGGATAAGTTATATGAAAATGTTTCACTCTAACGTGAAGGATGCAGGGAATAAACTAAGTCACTTTTCCACAAAACTTAGAAAATGGACTTTCAGTTAACAAAGTAACTACTTCTTTCATAAATTAATGAGTCATTTTTTTCACATACTTACCTCATTACTTTGGTTTATTTTAAACACGGTAACTAGTTTCAAGGAAGAAGGATATCTCTCATTTTCAACCGACATTATGACATTTTTAAGATCAAAAAATGTTGTATTGAAATTTGTTAATGAATTCGAATTTAATTAACTTCCAGAAGCCATTTTGTTTGTGGTTACATTATCAAGTAGTCGTAATAAACTTCCCGAAGACCTGAGTCATCTTATTCATTCATAGTTCTTCTTCTTCCTTCCAAGTATTAGGGCAAGGCCTGTTACGATCCTATAGAAAATTTTACATCCAGTGTTGTTTTGTTAGCAGGCAAATATCAGCATATAGAACTTGAAAGCATAAAACAGTCCGTTCAATTGGTTGCTGGCCAAAGGAGGCAAGACCAGGGAGAGGGCTGCCATATTATAGCCTACTGGTCAGGCTTTCTGGGGAAAAGAAAAAGAAAAGGAAGGAAAAAGAAATTGAAACAGAAAAAAGAAGAGAAAGCAAAAAACTCCCTAGCCCTCGGATGCACTAATAGCGTTGGGGTCGAAAAAAACAAAAGTTAACCCTTACACTGCTACGAACGGGTATATCCGTTGGCAAAGAAAATGCTTGCTGTGCTATGGGTGAGTATATCCATTCTCTACTCCAAACGCCTGCTAGTTATATAATACGTATTGCATTGCTTTCAAACTTAAGCAGGCATATTACTGCCATCTCCTAGGAACTGTTTAAATAAACTTTTTCCATATTTCTCCCTGCATTGAGCAAGGAGGGTTTTAAAGGCTGGAAATATCTCAGCAGTGAAAAGGTTAACCAAGAGAGGTTAGACAGTAAAGTTAAGAGTCTGGTATAAGTAAGTGGAAGAAATACCAGATCGGTTAAAGATAAAAGTAAGGAGCAAAACACAAGTAAGTGGAAGAAATGTTTTGATCAGCTTGGGAACCTTGTGGTTGACACTAAACATATCCCATAGATGGGGACCCCTGAGGGTTTTTCATTCATAGTTTCATCCTCATTCATCATAGTACATTCACGAATTTAGAGCCACATTTGTTGACATGTTTCGGCCCCTTCAAGAGAAACACCATTCCAGGAAGTCTTTGAGTGGGAGTCCTGGTCTTCTTCTTCCTGAAGGTTGATATCTTAACATTAGTTTGGGTAATTAAATTAAAAGATTCTTACCTCTCCTCACATATTCGGTTAAGTAGATCGCGATTTCAGGCCTATAGCAGGCCCAATCTTCAGTACAACTGTGTTGTTGACCTGAAGATGGAGCCTGCTATAGGCCTGAAATCGTGATTCTACTTAACAGAATACTGTGAGGAGAGGTAAGAATCTTTTAATTTACTATGTGAATTGAACCTCACAGTGATTAATTCCTATATAAAAAAAAAAAAAAAAAAAAAAAAAAAGGTTAAATTAGTTTGGGTATTCTGTGATCTTCCATTCGATGAACATGTTGTATCCATCTTGACTTATAATCAGAAATTTTGTTTTCTAAAGATTCCAGTGTAATTCTTCTAAGATATCTTCATTTTTTTTGTGATCTAGTAGTGGGTATCCTGCAGTCCTCCGAAGATATCTCATGTCAGCAGATCTAAGTCTCTGTATATCCTTCGGTTTCAACGTCCCTTACTTCGCTACCATACAAAAGAGTTGGAAGAGCCAGTTGTTTTATACACTTTCAGTCTTGAATGCTTTTGGACTAACTGTTGCTTGTGAAGATAGAATTTATTAACCCTAAAATTCTTAAAAAATTAGATTTTTTGCATTTACATCCTTTTCTTCTTCATATGAGATTGCATCCTAGATATGTAAAATTATTCACCTGCTCCAAAATTTTTTGTCCAGTACAATTTTACTTCTGACAGGATCTACACCTTGAAATGCCATAATTTTTGTTTTTTTCTGTAGATATCTTAATCCATATTCTTCTGTAATTTTGTTAAGTTCATACAGACCTTTCTGTAGATTATCTTCGGAATTTGCTATTATTATTGGTCATCTGCAAACAATAGGGTGTTTAATTTTCTATTTTCTGATATTCTTATTCCAAATTTATCTTGTTTTGTTCCAGCAACATATTACTTCATTGATATAAATTGCAAAGAGTGTTGGGGATAGGGGGCAGCCTTGTCTCACACCACAATTTATAATTCCTTCTTCAGAAAATCTGTTATTTATTTAATCTTTATGGTGTTGTCTTTGTAAATATTTTGTATGTTCTGCCGAAGTAATTTGGTATATTTCTGTCTTCCAATATATTTAAGAGTTTTGATCTCTTGACTGTGTCAAATGCTTTTTTCAAAATCTATGAAAGCAAATGTGTTTCTAAGTTGAATTCTCTTCTTTTCAAGCAATAGTTTAACAGAAAATGCTGAATCAATACAGATCGTCCTTTCCTAAATCCATTTGACATTCCATAAGGAATTTTTCACTGAAACTTTTCAATTTTCCATTCAAATGTCTGCATAAATTTTGTTAGCATGTGTTTAACAACCTGATTCCCCTATAGTTTTCCATTTTTCTCTTGTCTCCTTTTCTTGAACAGGGGTTATCACAATGCTTGTCTTCCATTCTTGTGGTATATCTGCATTTTTGAATACATTATTAAAGAAGGACAACAGTCTTTCATGGAACTGTTTGCCTGCATATTTGTACAATTCAGAATTCAAACCATCTGTGCCAGTTGCCTTCCCATTTTTTAATTTCTTTAAAATATTGTTCAATTCTTCCAATGATATTATGGAATCTGTCTCATTATTATTTCGGAAAATTGTATCTTCATAGCTATTGTCAGTCCAAAGACTTTTATAATAATTGAAAAAATCTTCTTTTGTTACTCCGCAATTAATTTTGGTAGATTCTTTAATATCTTTATTCAAATGTTTTAATATTTTGAAGGCATTATTTAAATATGGAAAATAACATTATGAGATTTTTAATTTGTAAATTAATGAGTCATTTTTTCGCATCTTACCTCATATTTTACGTTTCATTAAACAGAGGAACTAGTTTTCAAGAGAAGGTTCTCTCTCATTTTCAACCAACATCAGTCATAATGTTGGTTGAAAATGAGAGAGATTCTTCTCTTGAAAACTAGTTCCCATGTTTAAAGAAACATAAAATATGAGGTAAGATGCGAAAAAATGACTCCTTAATTTACGAGTTAAGAACTTCATAATGTTACTTCCCATATTTGTATTTCTTCCTTTCTTCCACTTACTTATACCAGACTCTTTTAACTTTACTATCTAACCTCCCTTGGTTAACTCTTGTTTTTTCGACCCGATGCTATTAGGGCATCCGAGGACTAGGGAGTCTTTCCTTTTTTTCATTTCTTCTTTCCTTTATTTTCTTTTCTTCTCCAGAAAAGCCTGACCAGAGGCTATAAGATGGCAACCCCATCACTGGTCTTGCCTTCCTTTGGCCAGCAACCAATCGAAGGGACTATTATTATGCTTTCAAGTCTTGTACGAGTCCCCAAAGCTGTTTATAAGTATGTACCAAGAGGACGAAGATCTCTGGGCTGTCCTATGAAATGCTGGAGGGAAAATTTTCTATAGGATCGTAACAGGCCTTGGCCTAATACTTGGAAGGAAGGAAGAAGAAGAAGAACTATGAACTACTTCTTTACCTATGCCAAACTCTAAAGATGAATAAGCCCATGACTAAACACTCATAATCCACACTTCTACAAGATACCCTTTCTGTGGAGAATCTAGTGGTACCTCACACTTCATTTCTTCTTCTTCTTGCAAGGATTAAACCATTTTAGTTTGTTCTGGCTCCAAGTATTATAGCTGCTATGTCCATCTCTTTTGTAGGCATCCCTGATGTATCTTTCCTCCCCCTTGGTTGATAGTTCAGGCTCATCCTAGGCAATCTGTTGGTATCCATTCTGCAGACATGTTCGTACCATTTTCTCCTATACTCTTCTATTTTATCTGTCAAACTGAATATATTTGCAATTCTTTACAGATATCTTCACTCCGTTTTTTTATCCATTAAAGTATATCCTGGCACAAATCGTAAATATTTCATTTCTGCAGCTTCTATTCTTTTAATTGACTGTTTATTTAGAGTCCATATTTCTGAGCCTTGCAATATTGCAGGTACAGCCTATACTTTGTAAAATTTTAAATGTGTTTCTTTTCTTGCTTTCTTTTTCAGTGTTCTTTTAACCCATTGCCTTATTAATATTTTCCTCCATAGTTGCACCCATATTTACCATTTAATTTTAAGAAAATTAGGATAACCGAAAAACAATGGCTTATAACTCGCGATCTATCGAGAGAAATCGAGTAGATGATTCATTGCAATTGAATGTGGGGCCAGTAGAGTAAAGGTAAAGGAAGGATTCTTGCTTGGATGGGAATGAAGCCTGGATTAGCTTGGTGGTCTGAGCATTAGCACGGAAAGCTAAAGGTTCGGGGTTCGATTCCCGGTTCAGGCAAAAATTTTTCTCTTTACCATTGATTTACAATAATTTAATTGTGTTTATTAATTTACTTATTTCTGTCATAGTAATAGCTTTAGCTTCCCAATATTAATTTAATAAATAATGCTATAGCTGTGTGGAGTCCCTTCATGTCTTCTTCAGGTAGAAGCCATTCATTGTGTTCTTGTGAATGATGATTCATTGCAATTGAATGTGGGGCCAGTAGAGTAAAGGTAAAGGAAGGATTCTTGCTTGGATGGGAATGAAGCCTGGATTAGCTCGGTGGTCTGAGCATTAGCATGGAAAGCTAAAGGTTCGGGGTTAGATTCCCGGTTCAGGCAAAAATTTTTCTCTTTACCTTTGATTTACAATAATTTAATGTTGTACACCGTTGAATAGATCATTCTCTCAGCATTCCAACGGTATATAACATGTCATGCCATCTATTGACAAAACTAAAGAAACACTTAGAAGAAGCTACAGCTGCTCAGTCCGGCTCACAGCCATCTGTGTAAGAATGGGCTTCACTTGATCAGCCGGCTGGGAGTCATCTATGTAAGGCAATGGGTTAAGAGTGCCACATAAATATTGAAATATTTGTAATTTATTATTTATGTCTTTTTCGACCAAGGAACTTTTTTCGTCTGGCTTATCACCATCGACTAGTCCGGCATGGGTAACCATATCGGCAGCAATGCTACTGCCAGCATAGCTCTCGGGATCATTTAAGCATGCAAGGCACTCCACCACGACAAGATAAAGATACCATGGAGTTGTAAAATTGTAGCCAAGTAATTCTAATATAAAATATTTGGTTTTAGGTACTCCACCTGGTTATGTTGCTACGCCCAGTCCATCTGGATACACTCCATCGCCAACAAGTGCTGCTCCATTTGGAACCCCATCTCCACTTGGATACAGCCCCATGACTCCGGGAGCAGCACCCTCACCATACAATCCACACACTCCCGGAGCTGGACTTGATCAAATAGCACTCCAACAGGACTGGCAAACAACTGATATTGAAGTCCGCATCAGAGATACTCATGATGATGCTGGTCTCAGTGGACAAATTGGAATAATTCGTGGAATATCGGTAAGTTATCTTCCATAATACCCATTTATTGACAAATTAAATTAATTGTAAAGCTGTTCGGTCTCCAACTGATATAATTCCCTCAATCAAACTCAGGGTCGTATCTATGAATGCATTAGACCGTAAAAGTCGTTCTCTGCTGAGAAAGTTGCTTCCAAAGACTTTTTGCTTACTCAAAAATCTGTTCATGCGATAATAATTGTCAAAATTCCTAAACTACCTGGCAAGGTGACTTTGCAGAGAACGAATCGTGAGCAACCCAATGGTAACCAATGTAGTTTGAAACCTTGCTGCTTTATCCAAGATGTCGGATCTTGAAGACTTCGATCATGTTTTCGGTATACATGGAGAAGAGGAATTTGATAGTCTACCAAAGAATTCAACTAGAAGAACAGGAGAATTGGCGTAATATCACACGATGCAGACGTCGTCGTATACAGTATTATTTGCGGGATGCAAGCATAAATGCATTCCTGTAGCAGACGACAATAACAGAAGTGGTTTTATTGCTGAGAATTCTGGGTAATTTCTTGCCAATATTACGAAAAAAAACTACTTTCCTGCATGATCAGTCAGTGACTCACTAATTCGAACTTTGCACGTTCTCACGGAAAACTCAACTCACCGGAGTTGCATGCGGCCGTTAGTGTCCTTCAGAGCTAGTATTGAATTTCTTCACTATCTTCTGAACATTTAAAACATTCACATTTTAAACATAGCCACAGTGTTTTCATATTTACCAGAGGTTTCAAGGTTATATCTCCACATATCCCACTCATTGCTACGGTTGCTGAGGTGGTAGAACACTTGGTCTAGAGAACCAAGGGTCCTGGGTTCATGTCCTGGTCTGAGCATATAATTTTTCTCTTCAAATATGATTTATCCATCAGTGAGATGTATGAAATTAATAATAAAAATTTAATCTAAGAGTTCATAAAATCAGCACCAGATGACAATTTGGAAGTTGGTCATCATCATCTTCACAGTATAGGCTCCATGGCCTGTTCCGGCTCAATACTTCATCACTTTCTTGGTCTGCCAGGATCTCCTTTGCATTGTCATCAACTAATTTTCCTAATAAGAAACAAATGAGTCGTGAATTCTTCTTACCTCATATATCTTATGTTTTTTTAAACACAGAATTGCAGTATCATGAAATACATCATTTGCATCATCAGTTGTTATCACAACTGTCAATTTTTTCTCTTGTCGGTAATTTTCCAAACTGCCATCTGGTGTAATTTTTAAGAAGTAATTTTCTAAACTGCCATCTGGTATACTTTTGAATAACTTTGTAATCAAGCTTGGTTCTTTAATTTATCAAATTAATTGCAAAGATTGCAATAGAGTACATATAGGAAAAACAAAAAGGAACCTAGAAACTCAAAAAAAGAACACTTTAGAAACATAAAAAATGGTTAAATTGAAAAATCAGCTATAGCAGCACATAGTTTATTAGTGAATCATAGAATTGAAAAAGAAGCAACAATTTTGAAACATCTATCTAAACCTTTGGAATTAACAGTTTGGGAAAAGATATACATTCAAAAAAACTGTACTAGAACCTTGAACTTCGAGGTTCCGGATGAACTAAGCTTGATTACAAAGTTCTTCAAAAGTACACCAGATGACAGTTCAAAAAATTACTTCTTAAAAATTACACCAGAGGTCAGTTTGAAAAATTACCGGCAAGAGAAAAGAATCAGTCTTGAAAACAACTGACGATGCAAATTATGTATTTCGCGATACTGCATTTCTGTGTTAAAAAACACAGATATATGAGGTAAGAAGAATTCACGATTCATTTGATTCTTATTAAGAAAACCTCATAATAATAAGAATCAAATGAATCGTGAATTCTTCTTACCTCATACTTCTATGTTTTTTAAACACGGCACCGCAGTATCGGCGACCATCACCATCATCAGCTGTTTTCACAACTGTCAATTTTTTTTCTTTAGCCGGTAATTATCCAAACTGCCATCTGGTGTTCTTTTGAAGGAATCATTTTCTAAACTGCCATCTGTTGTATTTTTGAAGAACTTTGTAATAACTCATAAAAAAGAACACTTTAGAAACATAAAGAATGGAGAAATTGAAAAATCAGCTATAGCAGCACATAGTTTATTAGAGAATCATAGAATTGAAAAAGAAGCAAAACTTTTGAAACATCTATTCAAAACTTTGGATTTAACAGTTTGGGAAAATATATATATTCAAAAAAACCATACTAAAACCATGAACTTTGAGATTCCGGACGAACCAAGCTTGATTACAAAGTTCTTCAAAAATACAACAGATGGCAGTTCAGAAAATGATTCCTTCAAAAGAACACCAGATGACAGTTTGAATAATTACTGGCAAAAGAAAAAATTGACATTAGTGAAAACAGCTGATGATGGTGAAGATGATCGACGATACTGCGGTGCTGTGTTTGAAAAAAACATAGAGGTATGAGGTAAGAAGAATTCACGATTCATTTGATCCTTATCAATAAAACCTCATAATGTTAAAAATTCACAAATTTATTATACAAATTTATTATAACGTATTAAACCAATTTTCCGTCTGGTGATTTGTATTTGAGCTTATTAGTAATTGAAATTTTGCCCTGTTTGCGTTACAAGCACAATGCAAGTGTAGCTTGGTGTATGGGGCTGCCATCTATCTCTGCCTCCAAGCCTGCAGGGTACAGAAGAATTTCAACTATTAGAGCTTTAGCTGGGTATAGGTGCGATGGTTCCTGAAACCAATCATGTGAAAATCATTGAGTTTTGTGAGATGTTATGTAAAAAGATTTCTTTGATTCTTCATGTAAATTCTAATACAGTAACTCATTGGCACTATTGAACACAGATGTTCTTGGCTGCATGGACATAAACTCACCATATATCTTTATCCTGAACTAATGTTTTTCAATCATCTCCTGTATATATTGACTTAGACTTTCACGATCGGAGTTCATATCATGTTATATTATTTTTAGTCTGATCTTCTTACCTCAATATTAATGTTGATTTGTTCTTGGACATGTTTCAAAACAATTTTGTTTTATCGTCAGCTTGTCCAGACATGTCCAAGAACAAATCAACATTAATATTGAGGTTAGATGATCAGACTAAAAATAATATAATTAAAATAACCTCAAAATATCACTTCCTAAAATTAAATATTCATATCCTGACCTTGTAGAATTTGAGGCTTTTGGTCATGGTCTTGAGGCTTGATGATCCCCGACTTTTAACCAGAGACTATGTCCAGCATCCTCAAGGTTTTGCTTGAGACTGTCAATTTTGTCGAATGCTTGCTTTATTTATACTGTTATGGTGAGACGGTAGGCCCTATCCCATCAATGTTAAAACTGGAATTTGAGACCCATTTTCTCAGGAACTACTAGATGGGTTGAAATTAAATTTTTACAGCATATTAAATGAGGTTTTTAAAGACCACTGAACATCAGTCAAACTTGTATCTAAATATTCATGTCGCATATTATTTTTTTGCCACTAGTTTCTCTCTTTTTTATTAAAAATACTTTTAAAAAATCATAAGTGAGGATCTGTACAAGAGAACATCATGATTGTGGTTCCACATCTTTAGTATAACTAGATTTGCCGCCTGTAAAAATGTCATGTAAATATCTCTAATAGTCCCTGAGATAATGGGGCAAATGTTCGAAAATTTTCACTTTCAAGAAAACAAGATTTAAAGTATATTGATATTACAGACTGACAACTGAAAATTGTTTAAAAGAATAATTAATGCACTTATAATTGGCGTTCAGTAAAAAATCAAATACAGAAATGTTCAGAAATTAACAGATTACTTATGTATGAAGAAAAAACAAAAATTGATTTTTTTTTTCAAATATTGGCCTACCGTCTTACCTTAATTGCTTTGTTCTTTGTGTGGTCCATTCTGTCGCAAGTTGTATCTGCCTTCTGATAGGTCAATGGCTACTTCCAGTGCACCAATGGGGTTGTTGTCTGATGGTCCAGGATACTGTATTTGTAAAACAGATAACACTAGAATAGCTCACCTCCACAAATACATTAGAGAAACCATCTTCATAAAAGAAAAAAGAAACTCAAAACACAAATTAACACATGCAAACCCATTAATAACAGCTATAGGTCCACTACGTGATGCACAAGACCCACATCCTGACACAATAGCAGATTCCCCATAGATCTCAGAAACAAATAATAAGTAAATTGGGAGACCTTTCTCCACATCAAACAGAATTAAAAAACTTAAAACACAAAACTACAATGAATGGGTCAAAGCACATCATGCACTGGTACCAATTGCACACAAATCAGATTTCCTGCTGTTGTAGGGGTTTGCTTCTGGTGTTTTTTTTTTAGAGCTGGTATCCATACTTTATCATTTAATGACTCTTCCCTTCTATTGAATAGTTTCAATTTTTTGAAAAGAAAAATTAACGGAATTGGATATGTAGAAAGAAATGTTTAAGAGAGACATCAGTTTCAAATCTGATTCAAGCATGTATTTTTCTGATGTTATATTTTATATTAACATTTTCCAGAATTGGATACAGTTTTATTCTAGAAAGAAAAAATAACGGTGAAAAAAAAACTGAAAAAAATTAAATGATACAGAGTTGTATAAGTGGAAAGAATTGTTGACGATCAGATGGTGTGATCGGTATCATACCGACGCGCAGTCAAAGTTCCAGGTTTCGAATCCTGGCCCGAGTGTTAATTTTTCTTTCTAAAATAACAATATATTTTTCTCTTCAAATAAAATTTGACTCTCAATGAGAAGTGTTAAATTTAGTATCTAACATCGAAAATAAGCTTCACTGGCTATAAATGTGGTTTTATTCCATTAAAGTCTTCCTGTTAAAGAAGCCGCTGGAGGTATGTGTGGAACAAAAAGCTCATGGCCTCAGCACATGGAAATTCATGTAATAAAGGAGAAAAATAATGTACGTATATTGTAATTAATGTTGGGAAGTAAACATTATGAGGTAATAATCATTTTAATTCATCTGAGAAAATTTGAGGTGAGTTTTTAAAAAAAAAGTATGATTGAATTGGAATGCCTGGTAGCTTAGTGGTCAAGAGCACTGGTGTACAGAACCAGAGACATTGGGTTCAATCCCAATTCAGGCATATATTTTTGTCTTCAAATAGAAAAAGAAATGTTAACGATTGTATTGTGTCTCGAATGGTGTAATGGACTGCACTGCATTAATTTTTCTTTTCAAAAAATAAATTTGTCCAGCACTGGAACATGTTAAACTGAATATATCGTCTAAATATTAACTTTAACGCTTAAAAGTAATGAGAATTCTCGTCAAAATACTTAAAATATAAGTCATCTGATGGTATTAATAGCTCTAGCTTTCTGCTCTTCAGACATAAGAGAATTGAGGCACTTAGAATAATAACAGCAGATTCCAATCAAAGTTCATTTTGAGGTAAATGTAATTTTTACACTGAGAATGTATTCATTTTCACTATGGACAAATTTTAAAGGTGGAAAATGAGAGCTTTGGCATATTCCAATTCGTATGATACTTCATCACATGAAAGGTACTTATTTTAGGAATTCACACTATGAGGTATATTCATTAAGGTAGAATTTTTTATCACTCACCTCATATTGTTGATAAAAAAATTCTACATGAAAGGTAGTTGGCAGCTGTGCACGGTCATGCTTCTATCTCAAAATTCAATGTCGGTTGGGATTTGCCATTATTATTCTGAGCACCTCAATTGAATATGTGGAAAGAAATGTTAACATTTGTAGTGTGTCTTGAATGGTGTAGTGGACTGCACACTGACATACAGAATCAGAGGTTTGGGGTTCGATTCTTGGTTCTTATGTTAATTTATCTTTTTAAAAAATATAATAATGCATTTATACATATCTGTTAAGTAAAATAAACTTAATTTGTGTTTGTGTTCTTATTTCAGGGAGGAATGTGTTCAGTATTCCTGCCCGAAGAAGATCGAGTTGTAAACATTGTGTCTGAGCACTTGGAACCCATTGTCCCTCAGCGCAGTGATCAAGTGAAAGTGATTCATGGAGAGGATCGTGAAGCTGTGGGCCAACTTTTGTCAATCGACAATCAAGAAGGAGTTGTCAAACTCACTTCAGGAGAAGTGAAAATGTTACAATTACGGTATCTGTGTCGAATGAAAGCTCCCATCTGATTTGATTTATTTCACTTTTTGCTTCAGATTAAAAATTTTTATACACTATATTCCATAATGACTGCATTTCCATCCTATAAAATTATTTGATAAATACTTTTATTTTGCAAACATTTGCAAATTTTTTTAGATTGTGAACAAATAAGATTTTGTTAACTATAACTGGAGACAAGATTTTAAAGGGAAAGATCATAATTGAAAAAGGCACAAAAAGGGAAATATTTTAAAAAATCCTTAAAAGGGGATAAATGAAAATAAAAATAAAAGTATTGCATATTCTGATTCAATTATAATTTACGCCATTATTAAAAATTTTAATTTTAATATTAACATCTATAGACATTCATAGTTAAATGTGGGAAATAACATTATGAGGTTCTTAATTCGTAAATGAATGAGTAATTTTTTACTTCTTACCTCGTATTTTATGTTTCTTTAAACATGGGAACTAGTTTTTAAAAGAAGGATCTCTCTCATGAGTCATAATGTCAGTTGAAAATGAGAGAGTTCTTTGAAAACTAGTTCCCGTGTTTAAAGAAACATAAAATATGAGGTAAGATGTAAAAAATGACTCATTAATTTACGAATCCATAGACATATTCTGTCCTCCTAAACCAAAAAGACTATCTCATATTCTTCAATCATTCGGTAAAGAGAATTTTGTTAAATTGCATACTGCACCATTTTTTCACCACAATGTAATGCCTTTGTGATATATAGCATTATACATACTAAGATTTTAACTAATAACAGCAAATGTTTATGAATATTAAACAACTTGAGAAAACCTTAATTCTGCTTAATAGAAAGTGTTGTCTGTATTATTCTTACCTCATATCATTATTTCTGTTAGACATATGTTTCAAGGCCTTTTGGCCTCATCTTCAGTAGTTACAGACTGTAACTACAGAGTCTGTAACTACTGAAGAAGAGGATAACAAGCCTTGAAACATATGTCTAACAGAAACTACAATATGAGGTAAGAATTATACAGACAAAACTTTTTATCAAGTAAAACCTCATAATTTTTATGAATTAGTTATTTTGACTCACCTCATATTTTTTTTATATTCTGCAGACTAGAGTTTTGTCGCATCTGTGCAACATTCTTGATGCATTCTAACAAATATTGCTATGAATATTAAATAAATGAAACCTCATAATGTTACTTCCTATTGTGTTTTCAAATTGATTCTGCTTGTAGCAGTTTCCAGGATACGTAGAGCCTCTGGCTCAGCTAACCTTGCTGTCATAGATAACCGCTATGTAAGGTGTTAAATTGCTGTTAACATCCACATCTTCTCCACATGACCATTATATTAAGGTTGTTGAACTGCAATTCACTTCTAACCTCTCTATGTATTCTAAATACGGAGGCCCCAACTTGCATGCCTCTCTTACGGAAGTAGAATCAGTTACTTAAGTTGTCGAAGCATAAATGCGATGTGATTTAGCTATGGGCCATCTGAAGCGCTAGCCAACCTAAAAATTGTTGGAATGCTATTCACATAACTGCATTACAGATTCCTGACTATTGTTGCCCAACTTAACGAGCTCACATACAAAAGTAGAGTGACACCAATGGTTCAAACAGGCGAACACAATGTTACAGATCAATATGTGGGGCAGAAATGGAAGATTTAAGTTGGCAATGATATGTGCCATATTTCTATGGAGCTACATTAAATCAATGAGAAAATAACAATTCAGACTGTAGAACTAATACAAATTAATTCTATAAACAATATGTCTGACATACTTAATGTAGCCAATGAGTGAATGAGTAATTTATCTTACCTCATAGTTTTTCTTAAACATGGGAACTGCAGTTTTCAAAAGGAACATCCCTCCCATTTTCAACCAACATTATGACTCTGAGTCATAATGATCATTGAGTCATAATATCGGTTGAAAATGGGAGGGATGTTCCTCTTGAAAACTGCAGTTCCCGTGTTTAAGAAAACATAAACTATGAGGTAAGATAAGAAGTGTTGCATAAGCACAACTACAATATTGATTCACTGCCGAAAAATAAGATCCGGACCACGAGTACCAAAAATGTTGATCAAATTAACAAACCCGCAACATGACTAAATTTAGATTCAATGGTCGAAAAGTCCTCTGGTAGGTCGCTGGGATTTTTATGTCCAGAAAGAATTTGTATAACACTTCGGTAACTATAATTTAAGTTTTATTATGAGTATTACACTAAACAGAATTGACATTAGAAATAACTTTATATATATTAATATGAATATTCACAATTTTCAACTAGGGACCACGAGACATTCCAAGCCTAGGCCTACAAGCACTACCGTCGTCATAGACGGTTTTACAAACAAGCGAGGTATTCAACCTCCAACAAATAAGACCGTCGCCTTAGACGGCCAGGCACACAATGAGAATGAGGTGTTCCTAAACCTCTTAACTAAAACAGGACCGTCGTCCTCGACGGCCTGGCACACACTGAGAGTGAGTCACATGTGGACATGCTAGACCTGGACACAACACAGACGATGTTGGTAGCCATGGCAAGGGCTGCAGCAAAACAGTATGACCAACATAAAATGTCTAGTGCTGTACTCAGGCACCTCCAAGTGGAGAGCAAGTGAACTACATCGGTAGTCGATGCAGATCATGCCAAGTACGATTGAGCTAACCGCACTAGCTAAATGTTGCGAAGCAAATTGCAACAAGAAGTGAGTCATTCATTCATTGAATTAAGAACCTCGTAATGTTATTTCCCATATTTAACTATGAATTAATGTAGCCAGCTTTACCACATTACAATTAGAATAGTTGAGATCAGCATACTGGAAAGTTCCAAAGCTAACGCAGCAGAAGGGGATTCCCATCTGAGTAAAACTCATGCTGCATGGGAAAACATCTGCTAGAAGAGCAGGTGTTCACACCAAGTGGATATTCATATCATTTTGTGACTTTTCCATTAAAAAATTAATGTAAAAGTGATATTTGTATCACAACAGCTGTTTTGCTTAAGATTTCAATAACATTTTCAGATACATCATAATTAATTAGCTTTTTCGTTATTTTTTTTACAAGATACCACTATTTTGCCTTGTAAATAGATTGAGTGCCACTAAACATTACTGTGGTAAGAAAACTAAACATTAAAAACAATTGACATGTGCCTTTTTTGTCTAATCTTCATAAAATTTTTACTAAAAAAATAGCACAAGGGATTCCATGTTCCCTTACCCACTATGCATCTTTATAGTATTTTTATGGTTTCTCTAATAATATAAATTATAAAGATTTGTCAAATATTGCAAAAAAAGGGTTAAGTTATAAACACTTTTGGAATAGTCATTTTTGGTATCGACTTAAGAATTGATGAAAATTTATAGTGTGTTTCCAAAACTCTTTTCATTAGCATAATTCCTTCAGAATTTGCTGACAGGCATTCTCTTTAAAATCCAGTCTCTATAATTATAAACAAACAACTGTCTTGAATAATTTTGACCTAAATTTCCTTCATTCATATTGAAGTTGACTAAAGAATTAGAACAAAAATAAAGTAGAAAATTCTTTAACAAATAATGATTCCTGGATTTGGCAAGTCATTTCATTTTTCTTCTCTCTAGAACAGATCTTATTTTTTCAGAATATATATATTCAAAGATTATTATAACATATTTTATATGTGGCCATTCTGGAATAGGAATAGAACCGTAATTGGTTATGCTATTCTTATGCTTAAAGGTAATATACTCTTATATTTATTTGTATTTGTAGTGAAATATTTTTTAAAATCTTATTCCTGTGTTTGCTGTGTAAGTCCAAGATGGACTAAAATAACTTACCATGCCAAGCATGTTTGAAAGAGAAAAAAAGCCTAAGTATTCAGTATGATGCACATGAACCCATTTTGGTCTCAATGCGCTTTATACAGCAAAACATGGGTTTATAAATATTTAGTGATATGAGGAAATATATTCCAAACTTAATAGTGTCTACTTATCAAATGAAGTTATTTTGATTAACTTTGTATTATTGAAAACACTATACCTCTAAGAAAATTTAGAAAATATATTTCACACATAAGAATTACTGAATTTGTACAAGTAATCCACGGTTTTCACTACTTAATCCTTGCACATTGGAAGTTTAATTTTTAAAGTTTATGAGGAGACTTACAAACATGTTATTAAAAATTAAGATTTGTTCACATCACCACATGTCCCGTCTTCTAACTAGAATGGTTTTAAAACCTAGGCGGTTTCATCATCAGTAATTTCATGACCGATGATCCTCCGAATCAAATCATCTTCCGTGGGAATTTCAAAATTCATTAATTTTTCTTTCTTGTTTTCTTGAATGTGGAATTTTTCCCCCAAACCATGAGCTCTTTTGGTTTTTCTATTTGTTTTATTAAACCAGTCAGAAAAAACATCTGAAAGAAAGGCTAGTTCAATGAAACAAATAGAAAACCAAAAGAGTTTATGGTTTGGGGAAAAAAGTTCACCTTAAAAAGAAACAAGAAAGAAAAATTAATTAAAATTCATCGGAGAACATTTTGTTTAAACAACTCACCTCATAGGAATCATGCTTCCATGATACCGCGGTTTCAAACACAGTCATGTTCATCTTCAGCCATAACTCCGACTGACGAAACTCTTCAGCCGTCAACTCTTCTATCGTCGCCATCTTCAGTGCAGCCATAGATGTGTTTGAAACCGCGGTATCATGGAAGCATGAATCCTGTGAGGTGAGTTGTTTAAACAAAATGTTCTCTGATGAATTTTAATGATTATACCTCATAATGTTTACTTCCCAACATTAATTTAATACAGAAAAATTAATGTTTTTTTAAATTCCCAGGGAAGTTGATTTGATTCGAAGGTTCATTGGTCCACCAACATATGGTGTAAAAAGCAGTGTTCCTGGGACAACAGAACATCAGTCATGAAATTATTGAGGATGAAACTGTGTAAGTTATGAAACCGGTCTAATTAGAAGAAGGAGTATAAGGTGAGGTGACACAATTTATTCAAAATTTTAAATTATACCTCACAGTGATATTTCCTATAATAGATTGACATTGCGTAGGGGGACATATAGGCCTCAACACTATAAAAATATGTGATATTCATAATTTTTTATCTCGGGAACTAGAACTCTTTCACCTTGATATTTAAATGAGGAATACATTACTCACTCAAGTTAAGTCTGCACATGGAAAATATGCTATCAATTACCTACCTTCTCTTATTATGTTGCCACTTCCTGTCCTTTGTATTGTGCTATTTGACTGGAAGGGGAGAGCTGGCAAATACTATTCTTTTTAAATGATCCGTCACCTACAGTAGTCGAATAAATGAATAATTCGGCAACCATATTACTACTGGGAAAAAGCTGTCCTTCCTTGCCTTCCTCATTACATGTTGCCTATTCCCATCCACTGTGTTGTGAGGCTGATATGAGATATGACGAACACTGTGATTTTAAATATTCAGAAACTTTCAGCAGTCATCGACTAAATGACTAATTTGATAACCATGTAATGATATTTCACATGTGTTTAGGGATTCTCGCTTCCTTAGAGAAAGTTTGGCAACACTAGCACTAACACACTTCCCGTTCTAGCCATACAGCCTTAACTTAGGCAAGTAATACACGACTTCCCCTAATAAAGTATATTTTAGAATTGTTAAAAAAGAGTTTTGAAATTATCCATAATTATCATTAAAATAAATGTCAGTTTTTGAGCATTGATGTGCAATTTTTGTGATAATGCCCACAAATATCTGTATTTTTATATGATTCCTTTTTCTATCTGTTCTAGAAGCTCGTATGAACAATATGAAATACAATTTTTGAAATTGAAAATATTTTTAATTTAATTGGTTGAAGAAAAAATTTCAATAAAAATAGTTTTTTATAAACTACTCTTGCTAAAAGCATAATTGGTGATATTGTTCATTTGAGGTGAAGAGCGGTTAAAAAAATATAATTATTTTAAAGTATTAATATTTGTGGCACTATCACAAAAATTTCATATCAGTGCTTAAAAACTGTCATTTTTATGATAATATTATGAATAACAGTAAAATTTTTTTTAGCAGTTCTGAAAATATCCTTTATTATGGGAAATAGTGAATATTCCATATTCAAAATTTCGAAGTCAAAGAGGTACTAGTTCCTAAAACATAAAATAATGAATCACATATAATTTGTAATACTCAAATCTGTATGCCTCCCCCCTTTAAATGTGGATAGGCTCTTGTTTTAGGCATTCATACTAATAATAAAAAATAAATTTTAAAAATTCATGTCTACTTCAATGAGTTATTTTTAGTAGTTGAATCTAAAAAGTCTCAGCTATTGACAGTATTGTATATTGATTTGATTCTTCAAATGAATCATATCAGATAATTTTTACTTAAAGATATATATCTAAAATAATAGTTTTGTTGATTTTTTGTACAAACAACTTGTATTTTTTTAAATGTGATAATAGTAATGATTATCTCTATTAACTATATTAAAGTATTTTAAATTTTATTTCAATAGGAAACTAGGTAATATGACTATTTAATATTATATAATTGAGTCTGGAATTTATTACACCTCCCCTCATAAAAATATTTATTTCTCACCTGGCTAGTATCATAGACAATCACCTCAATTATTAGCAGAGACCAGAAGTTTAGGCATTGTAAATCATTAAAATAGGAGGAAAAAAGGCATTATAAATAGCTAAAATAGGCAATAAAGGCAATTGAAATCACATTTTGCATGTGAGTACTTTACAATCAGTACAAAAAAAGTGGAATCCAAAAGTATTAATGTAACTTTGCACTTTGCCGCATAAAGGAATACTGAATGCTAGCTACAACAACGTCGCAATGAAAACTGAAAGAAAAGTAAAATTAGACCCACACTCATTGTTGCCTTTTCAAATAAACACAAACGGTAATTAAAATGCTTATTTATACATTTTTTTGCACAGCAGCACTTACTGTTACAAAGAGAATAATTATGAACTAACTGAAAGACAATAATATGCATTCAGTGAAGACACTTTCATTGTAACGGTCATGGAAATAAATTAAAATATACCTACAGGCAATTTTTAATAATAAATTAATAAATAGTAGAAAAATGTCTAATAAAGGCAACAAAAAGCATTTATTTCATAAATTAGGCATTTATATTCAAAAAGGCAACATGAAACTGTGGCATTTGAATCACAAAGGTACAATTTGTACAGATTCACTTTCAAATTGAAGTAAGATTTGACACATTTAAAAAGGCATTCTGCCAAAGTTCCGGTCTCTGATCATTAGTTACACTGACTAATAAATAAGGTGAGTCTGTTTAATCTTACCTCATAAAAGTAGTGTTCTTTTGGACATGTTTCAATATGCCTGCATATAATCATCAGCTTGTCCAGACTGTTGAATTTTATGTTGCCGGCCCTGAATGTTGACTCTCACTCCATCTTTTGCTAGATCAAAAAACTTGCAAATCAAATCATTTTCCCTGGGAATTTCAAAATTCATGATTCTATCTCTGTTCTTTTGGATGTAGATCTTCTCCTAAACGGTGAGTTCTTTTGTATTTTCTAATTGTTTGGGAGAAGATCTATTTCCAAAAGAACTAGTGATAGAATAATGAATTTTGAAATTCCTGGGGACAAAACTTTTATTTGCAAGTTCTTTGATCTACCAAAATATGGAGCGAGAGTTGACATCCAGAGATGACAATATGAAATTCAACAGTCTGGACAAGCTGTAGATGATACCCAGGCATATTGGAACATTTTTTTTTTTTTTTAACTTTCACAGGGAAAGAACACTATGAGGTTTAATTTAATAATTAAATTAATGTTTTTATTACCTCACCTCATATCCTTTTTCCTCTATACTGCAGTTTCGGAGCTTATCTCCATCGTCAGTAGCCTCTGGTCGACCGGTGTTATGTCGTTTTCTTGGCGGAAACGCCAAGAAACGACATAACACCGGTCGACCAGAGGCTACTGACGATGGAGATAAGCTCCGAAACTGCAGTATAGAGGAAAAGGATATGAGGTGAGGTAATAAAAACATTAATTTAATTATTATATTGGAACATGTCCAAAAGATCACATTTTATGAGGTAAGATGAAATAATCTCATCTTCTACTTTAAAATTAATGTTGGGAAGTAAACATCATGAGGTAATATTCATTTAACACGTGGTCAGAGTACGATTCAAATATCTTACTTCACAAATTTCACATTTTTCAGGATACCAGGTTTCATATGGAATCCCATCCATTTTCAGTCATCATTTTCAGTTTTAAATCTCGGACTGATGAAATTTTTTACGATGACGGTGGAAGAATTTCATGAGCCAGAGATTTGACTGAAGATGGACTGGATTCTGTTTGAAACCTGGTATCATGAAAACCACAAAATTGGTGAGGTGAGATATTTAAATATTACTCTGACCATATGTTAAACAGACTCATTTTATTTATTAAGAAAAACCTCATAATGTTACTTCCTATTGTAATAATATTAATACATTCTGACAGTTTAAAATTGGGTCATTATAACCAGCATTCAACACAAGGCAGGTGGAAGGCTGGTGTTGACGACTCATTTGGATTGTAGGTGATGATGGAGGTGATTGCCTTCTGAACTAGTCAGGTGAGAAATATATATTTAATGAGGTGAGTTGTAAAAATATGTCTGATTCAGTTATGTAATGTTGATAATTTGCCTCATGGTATTACTTCCCATTATATTTTTTTATTATCCAACACATTGATAGTGGGTGATTAGTAGGTAGCTAGTTGAGAAGATACTTGCTGATGGGGGTTCCTGTCATATACAGAGTGTTCGTAAATTCCCATTACAGACCTCTAGGGCTTAGTACAGGGGACTGAGTAGATAATGTTTTGAGTACGGACCTAAGTGCGGAAACATAATGTTTGTGTTATTTTAGAAAGGAAAATTAATGCTCGGACTGGGATTTGAACCTCAGATCTCTGACTCTGTGTGTCATTATGATACCGATTACACCATCTGAACTCTGATGTGAATTTTTTTTTTATTTTGTTTAGTTGTTTCTTGACTCACCTCATACTTCTTAACTCCCTTGCATATCTAGATTTCGTCACAAATACAGTGATGAAATCTAGATATGCAAGGGAGTTTAGAAGTATGAGGTGAGTCAAGAAACAACTAAACAAAATTAAAATAAACCTCGTAGTGTTATTTCCTACCTACATAACTTAATATATCCGATATGAATGTTCGATACTGACATGTCTCAGAAATCTGGGGTTCAAATCCTGGTCTGAGTGTTAATTCTTCTTTCTAAAATAAAACTCAAATTCTGGAGAATGTTCGATACTGACATGTCTCAGAAATCTGGGGTTCAAATCCTGGTCTGAGTGTTAATTCTTCTTTCTAAAATAAAACTCAAATTCTGGAAAATGTTAATTTAAAATATAACGTCAAAATACTGTTTGCGTGTTGCAGGTACAAGTTCACACTAAGCATTTAAAACTCCCGCAGCTGTCAGGGATAATCAAAAGTTACTTAATGATTTATGACTCAAATACATTTACACAACCCAACATTCACTGCTTTCATGGCAATGTCCAATGTAAATGGAAAAATAAAGAAACTTAATTTTGTAATTGAATAGTCGCCCTGAAAACAGATCTATCTCTTAAACTGCTGCTCACTTCTTGTGCCTTTTGTTACATTTAGATCACCATTTGCTTGAATGCCAACAGTTTTGTTTAGTTGTTTCTTGACTCACCTCATACTTCTTAACTCCCTTGCATATCTAGATTTCGTCACTGATTTGTGACATTCTCAATGCTGTTCACATTCACAACCGACGTCCAATGGTCTCCTCTCCTCTTCCAGACTTGGAGACCATTGGACGTCAGTTGTAAACGTGAAGAGCATTGAGAATGTCACAAATACAGTGACGAAATCTAGATATACGAGGGAGTTAAGAAGTATGAGGTGAGTCAAGAAACAACTAAACAAAATTAAAATAAACCTCAGTGTTATTTCCTACCTACATAACTTAATAAATAAAACAGGTCTGGGAGAGAGCAGGTATATTTTACATGCACCATGCCATGATATTCTCCAGATGTACCACTAAAAGACTGAAAACTCAACTTTCAAATTTTTGTGAGTTACATCTCTTTTTGGGGCAACTATTCAATTGTAAACAAAATTGTTTATACATAAAGTAACCAAACTTCTCAACTGTACTTCCCATTGTCGTTGGTACTTTATCCACTACCAACATTGGTTTAGTGTTGGTGACGACCAAGATCATTGCACACATTATACCTGCAAATCAGGTTCTGGTACACTCACTCCATCTTATTCTTACAGTGACAAATTGAAGTTTCTTGTTTTAATTCTTGACATTGGACATTGTCATGAAATCAGTGAATGTTGGGTGTGTAAATGTAATTAATTAAGTCATAAATAATTAAATTACTATTGATTTATTCCCAGACAATGTTGGGATTTAAACACTTAATGTAAACTTGTATCTACAGCACAAAAACGGTATGTTCCCCTCTATAAATTCTGGAAGTTTGTAATGGGAATTTGTGATCACTCTATGTCGAAAATCTTCTATATTAGATATTACAGCTATCCAGATCATAATTGTTGTCAGGCCCTCGTTTTTTTAAATCAAGTTTATCATGAGAAAGTGATGATAGGAGAGGCCAATCCCACATCATTAAACAAAAATTACCTCCTATAATAATATTATATTATTATTTATTATTATTATTATTATTTTGTGTTTCTGTCCTGAAAAATATTTATGAAAATTCGCTTGGAGAATAATTCCTCATATTAACAGAAGTGGAAATTATTTCTGAACAACTTGAAAGTTTACAGGGACCTCACATTTATACAGCGAAATTTTCATGGTTTTCTTGATATACATTGCTGAGTATATGAAAATTCTACCTTACTATTGAGAAAATGTTATTAATGAATAGATATTTGTGACTGATTTCAAACTAGATACAAGTATTGCAAACAATTAAATTAATATTGGGAAGCTAAAGCTATTACTATGATAGAAATAAGTAAATTAATAAACACAATTAAATTATTGTAAATCAATGGCAAAGAGAAAAATTTTTGCCTGAACCGGGAATCGAACCCCGAACCTTTAGCTTTCCGTGCTAATGCTCAGACCACCGAGCTAATCCAGGCTTCATTCCCATCCAAGCAAGAATCCTTCCTCTACCTTTACTCTACTGGCCCCACATTCAATTGCAATGAATCATCATTCACAAATACACAATGAATGGCTTCTACCTGAAGAAGACATGAAGGGACTCCACACAGCTATAGCATTATTTATTCTCTTTGCCATTGATTTACAAAAATTTTTCTCTTTGCCATTGATTGCAAACAATGTTTTGTGGAATATTTTTCCCTTTATTATGTTTGATTTTTTTTGTGAATTTGCTAGCTTAGAATGGGCTTATTTTAATATTTTGGGGTTTTTGTTTATGTTCTTCATGGAATATATATTTTTTTTGAGAAACTGTAGTTATTCTAATATAATAGGATAAGAGTTGCTGGAGACATGTTGTAAAATAACAGGATTACATCAGATGAGAAGTGATGTTTCCCTTAAAGTTAAATAGGTATCTAGTGACAGAATCACCATCCCTTGTCATAATTATGTGTGTTAGGAAAACACATTAAATATCAGAAAGTAAATCTCTTCTTCTTCATCATCCAAGGATTAAGCCTGTTGGCTTGTTCCGGTTTCATGAAACTAGAATTGTTCAGAACATCTTCTGTGTGGGCATCCAACATTTCTCCTTCCATGCAGTTTGTAATTCAGCAATAATTTTGGAAATATTTCTTCTGGCATTCTATCAAACTGTTCTTTCCAAGTGTTCCTATATTTAACTATTTGATCTGTAAGTTTGCTGGATAAGAAACAAAATGATATAAGCAAGGAACTAAATATTTTCAGAGTATATTCTGCTATATTTCATAAAAATCTCATCTCAATTGCTTCCAATCTTTGTTCTTGTCTTTTAGTGATTGTCCAACATTCTGATCCATATACAGGAACAGCCATTACTTTATAAAAATCATTTATTTCTTTTCTATGAGTTCATTTAATAGTGCCCTACATCAGATTAAATTTATTTAATTTATCATATATATCTTCAATTTAAACATACAATAAATAAGTAAATACTTTCCAATCCTTTTTAATTTATACAGGGTGTAACAAAACTAAACAAAATTGCAGGAATGAATTCCTCATATTGAGAGAAGGAAAAAAGTCTAGTACAACATGGGTCTGGAAATTTATAATTACAGAGTTATTCGAAGCTTTATGAATGTTATAGTATTAGAAGATTTCTGGCTATAAGATCCATAAATGGCGCTTTTCCCAGACGTTTCTCTCTCGGCTATGGAGGGCATTTTAAGTGGCATATTCTTTTAGGTGATGTTTCCTGGTTAGAAACTTCGCTGTGTCTGACCAGGGAACATCACCTTTAAGAACTTATCACTGAATATGCCCTCCGTAGCCGAGGGAGAAATGTCTAGGAAAAACACAGCTATGGACCACAGCCTTATAGCCCAAAAATCTTCTAATACTATGACTTCTGGCCATGCAAAGCCTACATTCTACAATTTTGTCAATGTAAGTAAACCACTGACAAGACGTAATACTCGCCTTCTTTTAGTAAACCACTGAAAACAGGCTTCAGACAAACTGAGACATTTTTGTGACAAAGACTATGCATCATCCAATGTGCTGCAAACTGGAACCACCTCGGTTCCTCAGTGGTGACTATCATTGAAGGGTTTAGCCACTTGTCCTGTGCCATTTGATGTAATTGCGCTCGTCTGTGTGGATATGGTTTTAAGAGAAATGAGGATGGCACAGACTCAGAGCAGGACATTGTAAACTGTACTGCTGAGAGTCGGTAGGCTGACAGCCAGAATGAGTCATGCTACTCTAGTTTATACAAATCACACATTTCAATTTTGTTGGTTCGGACAAACTGATCAGATACGGCTTAGTAACCTAGGTATTACGGGAGATCATTTGCAGGTGGTAGCGAGTATTCAGGTGAACAACAATTTTATTTGCAACAGTTTCCTTATGTGACGATTATAACCAGTTTTACATTTTTGTCCAGATATCGAGAATATATTGTCATGCACTCTCGCATTCATAAATATGTAATTATAAATTTCCTGACCCATGTTGTACTAGTTTTTCTTCTTGTCTCAATATGAGTAATTCATTCCTGAAATTTTGCCATTGAGTTTTGTTACACTCTGTATATTGTCATAAAAATTTGTTCCACTCATATTTACCCTTCCTGTGTGTCCCTCATCTTTCCTTAATCCCAGATTCTGTCTGGTAAATATAGATTTGTTTAAGTTGATGATCTGATAAATTTTTAGTGTGTTGGACAAACATTGTGTCCACTAATTTATTGGCTTGTTACCTATTGACTCATTGATCAAGTTCCACAAATGCTCACTAGATGGAAAGAATCTCGCTCTGTTGAATAACAATAAAATCCAAAAGGCCTGAATAATAATACTGTAGCAGGCGGTGGTGGCATGGAAAACAGGACAAATTACTTCAATTTCACTTATACCAGTTCTCTCACAAATTCAAAATCTTCTTTATTTTTCTCACAATATTTCACTCTTTAAACCCACATAATTTTCTGCTATAAGAGTATATTAAAAACACAGTTTCTCATAATCACTTCTTCAAAACAGAAAACATTTTCTTCGCTATTTGCACTTCAGATCCGTTCACTGATCCACTATTTGGACACAAAATAACTTCAGATTTGCATCTCTGTTATATGTGAATTATCCGGAATTCCAGTCTGTTCTTTCTCAAATGGAAACTCTGTGAGCGAATCAGGCACATCTGGAAATTCCTAGCGGGCCCTACTCACTCATGAGTCATCAGGTCACAAATTCCCTTCTGCCATGTAAGGAGAGACTTGATTCCCATCGCTGCCCACAAATTTCAAAAGCCAATCCAACAATACATCACAATACTGAAAAGTAGTTTAGGAACAAATTGCTCAACTTTCTGTAATATCAACAGAATTATAGAGGAAACATCTCCAGAAACTCTATGGTGTGCACTGATGTTGCTTTTTTTTTAAAACACATTATAGAAGTTTGTTTGATATCTAACTTGGGGAAGCACTTTGAATTGAATGAAGTCATGTTCACGTTTGTTCTGATACACATTAAATCTGATTGTGATTAAGAAAACCTTGATGTGATACTCATTAGTGCTATATTTGTATTGGAAGCACTTAAGAGTTTTTAAGTTTTCCTAAAAATCACATACAAATGTTTCTTATTGGGTAATTATAAATTAACATTGTATTCTGATACAGAGTTAATTTTGACAGTTTTTTCTATAGATTAAAAGTACAACCCTTTGAGTTGCTATGTACTTTTATTAAATAATGGTATATACTTAATATATAATTTAATATACTATTACTTTTTCTTGTGATTATACATGTTTTCAATTAAGTTGGAGTTCTCTTAAATTTGAAATAAATTTATTTCACTCATTGAATTATTTTATTGAAAGAATATAGATGATGGTGACTATTAATTGAAAATTTTTAGTAAAATATATTTAATTAGTTTGATGATGAATTTTAGGTCTATAAGGATTATGTTTTCAACAATAAAATACAGTAAAACTTGTTCAAAGCGGAATCGCGTGGGACCAATTTATTTTTCCACATTAGACAATATTCTGCATTATAAAAAACTAAAACTTATTAATAATCTTAGATTATAGAGTACCGCATAAATGTGTTTTTATGTTCCTTGGATTAATTATAGGGCCGCATGCAAATACATTAGTCTCTACTCAAATTACTTCCAATCAGTGGTGAGCTGACTCCACCGTGAAACAATTGCTGAGATCGAATTAACAAGCCGACTTACCGGTCATGCATGAAAGTTGACGTTTTCCTAATATTGGCAACGAAATTACCCAGAATTCCCAGCGATTATTTTTAAAAACACTTCCGTTATTTTCGTCTGCTATAGAGGAATGCATTTACGCTTGCGTCCCGCAAATAATACCGTATACAACGACGTCTGTGTCGTGCAATATTATGCTGATTCTCCTGTTCTTCCAGTTGAATTCTTTGGTAGGGTCTATCAAATTCCTCTTCTCTGCGTATACCGACAACATGATCGAAGTCTTCAAGGTCCAACATCTTGGATAAAGCTGCAAAGGTTTCAAACTACATCGGTTCCCTTCGGGATTTTCACGATAAGTTTCTATCTTGAGCTATGATCTTAAGTTACCTCGTCAGGTAGCTTACAATTATTATCGCATGAATAGATTTCTGAGTAAGCAAAATGTATTTGGATAAACTTTCTCAGCAGAGAACGCCTCTTACTGTCTAATGCGTTCAAACATTTGACCCATAGTATGTATGAGCGGCTTCGACAGTAATGCGTGGAAAAAAGAGTCCCGTTTCATCAGCGTTAAAAAATGTCTCTTAGGCGTGTATCCTGAAATTAAAGTATGCAGTTTTGGTTTCCGCTCATTAATTACACTTTTGTCCATATCCTTTGATTCCCCACAAATTTCATTTCACACTACATTGTGTCGTCTTTTAAAACCGTCCAGCCAACCTGAAGATGCCTTGAAATTGTTATTCCCTAGGAATTTAGCAACAGCCAGAACTTGACTTTGGAGCATCAGTCCGGAAATTTTGCAGATTTATCCTCAATCACTTTCAATTTTTCGTTTAATGACGATGATACATACGTTTTAGCCATCTTTATTCCGTAAATTCAGAACGCTACCTGTGAAAGATCGGTCTCAGAACTTAAACTAATTTAAGATTTCACAGTGCAATGATCATTTGTAAGGTAGGTATCAGTATTTCGCATAATGGGTGTACAGTGAGGCCAAAAGAAAATTTCAGGTACAGGTAGAATCACTTAATTTACCCAGTGGCAGAAATCATTCTTCTCTTTTTTTTTTTTTTTTTTGCCTAATGGGAATTCCAATAAAGTGGGAACTAATTTATTTTTTTTTCTTTCTGCTTTATAATTTTTTTTTCATAAATTGTGTGGAAATATCCTTTTGTTTCCGTGTTGGAGAGTATTTGTTTTGTACAAAATAAATACACATAAAATTACTATTATTTTGCCGGGACCAATAAATTTGTTCACATTGGACAGATTTCTGCATTATTCACATTCCGGATTAAACAAGTTTTGCTGTATTAGCCAACTGAGTTCAGTTCAGGTTTATCTTGTTCTGGAAACTTAACCAAACTGATAAATATTTTTATACATCAGTGGCAACTCGTAAATGGGACAGTAAGTAAAGATAAGACCAGTATTATGTGGATTAGAAGAAACTGGTTTACAATAGATCAGTGTTTAGTATAAGTCAGGTTTTAAAAAAAAATTGGAGTGTGGCTGTGTTGTAGACACGGCCGTGTGTTTTACATGAATATGTGTATGTAACTGGTAATATTTTTTTTTAGTGTTTTATATGTATGTCATTGTTACATCATCCACTTTTACATCATTGCATCATCCACTTGTACAGGTTCGACCACCACAGCTGCAGATATATTGGTGCCATAAATGATCTGCTCGGATGCATTCTTTCTTTTACATTGGTGGCACCACTTCACCTTTTTTTGTACCACTGAATTGCTCTTGAGAAGCCCTTTCTAACCATATACGATCTCTATATTTTGATTTGGCTTTTTGACGAGTATAAGCCGACATTGCATTATTTAATTCACTTTTTTACTTTTACTTTACTCCTGGCGCGACAGGCCTACAAGGCCCTTAGCCTACCACCCGGCTGCCGGCCTCACATCCACATGTGTCAATCACAGAGGTAGATGATAATCAGCCAGTGTAGGGGTGACATGTGGTCAGCATGTCGAGTCCCCCAGCCGTTATAGCTGGTTTCCTCAACCTGGAGCCGCTACTTATTGTAGCTACCCAAATGCATCACGATGCTGGGTGGGCACTGGTCCCATACTGGCCGAAATACCATGAGAAAATTTCTTCCCCCATGGAGACTCGAACCAGCGCAAGTCCCGTAGCTCTGTGCCAAGGCTTCCTACCTTAACCACTCGGCTATGGCGCAGGACACTTTTTTACTTTAACACCATATATATTCCACCGCTGTGGTCTCGAGGTAGCGTGCTGCCTTGTCACGCAGCTGGCCTGGGTTCGATCCCCAGTCAGGGCAGTTTTTCTGGGTGAGGTTTTTATCGGGGTTTTTCCTCGCCTGTAAGACAAATGTTAGGAAAACTTTAAGGCCCAAATGGTCCCCAAAATCATACGGCCGTCAACATCCTTATCATCATCATCATCATCCTTCACCGGTGTGGAAAGCAGTGGGAAGCTACCACACCTAAAATTCCCTAGTAAAGCTGCAAGCATAGCATGAAAATGCTATGATTGCAGTGAAGGACCTGCCTTTGGGCAGAATTACTATGGATGGATATTCCTCTGCTGTGGTCTTGAGGTAGCATGCTGCCTTGTCACGTAGCTGGCCCAGGTTCGATCCCCAGTTGAGGCAGTTTTTCTTGGTGAGGTTTTTATCGGAGTTTTTCCTCACCTGTAAGACAAATGTCAGGAAAACTCTAAGGCCCAAATGGTCCCCAAAATCATATGGCCAACATAATCATCCTTATTATCATCATCATCCTTATTATCATCATCATCCTTATTATCATCATCATCCTTCACTGATGTGGAAAGCAACGGGAAGCTACCACACCTAGAATTCCTAAGTAAAACTGCAAAGCATAGCATGAAATGCTATGATTGCAGTCAAAAATCTGCCCTCGGGCAGAATTACTGTGGATGGATGGACCATATATATTCACTATAACTACTTCACACTAATGTTTTATATACGTAATCGATAGATCTTGATGAGAGCTGACGATTAAAATTCAAAAGAACATCTTAATATCTTTGAGTCAAAATTTATACTAAATGAAAATTGTGATGCAGCAAAACGACCTCAAAATGTCGGCCCTTCCCATCTTCACCATGCACAATGCATCGCAGTTCGCTCTCAATGTAACAAATTCTTTGATCTTTTATCTATCGAGTAGTGTAATTAAATTTTGGATGTAGATGATATATATATAGCTGCAACAACAAACTCTATCCCCAGATTTTATCAGTTTTCTGAATTGCCTCCCACTATGGACTCAAACTTAGAGACATTAAAATGGGTGTATAATGACACTGTACATCAGCAATATGTTGAGTTCAAAAAGATATGCATTACAATTAAGAGGGAGAAGTTATCTAGTATCCTGCTAGACTTTAGAATTCTTTGAAAATTAGTTAAACTTATTTGAATGTGTCTAAATGACACAAAGAGTAGGGTGAGTGTAGGCAAACAGTTTTCAGATAATATAACTGGTAGAATAATAGTTTTATATATTTTCAGTTTAACGTTTTTTGAGAGGAGTTGGGACATCAAGAGTCTCTGCAATGCATAATAGCATGCATTTCAAGAATTGAGCCTATGTTGAATTTCTTTGTGCATCTCATTCCTATTTGTGATTATTGTTCCTAGGTATTTGAATTCTGCCACTTCCTCAAAATTTCCTTCATTTGTCATTAGCTGTCCATTTCCGTTATATAATGTATTTCTACGTATGACCATATATTTAGTTTTATTGATATTTACTTCCAGTCCTAATTTCTTAGTGTTATAAAAATATCAATTGCTATGTGTAATTATAGAATTGAAGGAAGGTCAAAATTGTCCCATGCCATGGCTGAGCAGTTTAAGTCACGACGCCTTGGTGCAGAGTTAGTTTTGCACTGGGATGTGAATCCCCATACTTACTTACATACATACTTACTTACTTACTTACTTACTTACTTACTCACTCACTCACTGGCACTATCGAACCCTTAGGTTAATGGCCACGTGGACATAAACTCTCCATACATCCCTATCCTGAGCTTTCCAATCATTCCCTGTATAATCCAATTCCCTAAAATCATAGTTAATGTTATTCTCCAGCTCATTCTTGGTCTACCAACTGGGCGTTTTCCCTCTGGCTTTCCTACAAGAAGCTTCCATGCAAGTCTTTCATTCCCCATACGTGCAACATGTCCTGCCCATCGCAGTCTACGAGACTTAACTGTTCTTATTATATCTGGCTTCCTATAAAGACCATGTAGTTCATTGTTATGTAGTCTTCTCCATTCACCTGTCTGTTCATCTCTCTTTGGTCCAAAAATTTTCCTAAGAACTTTATTCTCAAATACTCGTAATCTCCTTTCCTCCCTTAAAGTAAGAGTCCATGTTTCGCACCCATATAATATAACTGGTAGAATAATAGTTTTATATATTTTCAGCTTAACGTTTTTTGAAAGGAGTTGGGACATCAAAAGTATAAAGTCCTAACATTCCATGTTCCTAGGAACATGTCCCTGTGTTTGAGCCTTTGGCATGGGTTCCCTGAAGTAGTCCCCGCCCGGAGAACCGAATGGGGGACTATTTGACCTCCGGAAAATTTTACCCCAGTAGAACCCATGTCTGCAGTTTTTTAAAAGGAGTTGGAACATCAATAGTCTCTGCAATGCATAATAGCACGCATTTCCAGAATTGAGCCTATGTGGTGTGAATCCCCATGGGGGAAGAAATTTTCTTATGGCATTTCAGCTAGTATGGGACCAGTACCATGAGGAATTTCAGTAGCTACAATATAGCAGAGCAGGTTGAGGAAACTTAGCCATAACTGCCTGGGAACCTGATTTATACCGAACACGTCATCCCATACTGACTGGATGATCGTTCACCTCTGTCATTAACACATGTTGTTGTGAGGTCAGCAGCCAACTTGTAGGCAAAAGGTCTTCTAGGTCTGCAGTGCCATGGAGTTAATCGTGGAATTGAAGAGAAATCAAAATCATAGCAGGTATAAAGTAGTTTTGTATTCTCTCTTAGGTGTAGCCTTGTGAAGTTGTGGTATATTGTGGTAATGGCATACATAGCTTCAGGTAAATCCTCAATCCTAATGGTTCAGTTTTGCTGCTTAACGAACTGAAGCTTACATCATGCAGGGCAGACAACCTGGCTGACATGTAGTGACGATTTTCTAGAAAAGTGGGAGCCTTAACCCCCTACTACCCCAAAGGCCTCTTAAGACCTATAGTGGGATCACTACTTTATTCCATTCTTATTTATAGTGGTTATGCACCTTGCCTCTGGTCCCCGAGGGTCGCGGGTTCAAACCCGGCCGGGGTCGATGGATTTTTTAGGACGGATAAATCCAAGGAGCAAGTCCTCTGGGAGGGACTTTAAGCCGTGGGTCCCGAGTCTGAAGATTTTCAGGCTCGTAAAAAATCCTTAAGCCTGAATTAAAGGCCTCTAAGCAAATTTACATCCTACCGAATTTTTTCCCCGTCCTAGTACTTACTGCTTGGTTTCCTAGATGTCAGTATGAGGCGGAAACGGCTTGATCTTCTATGGACTGCACATCAAATGGAAATGTATACGAAAACAATTTGTAACTGATAATTAGTATGGTTTCAAATTCTTCCACTGTAGGGGGAGTAGCGCCTAAATCGCTCTGTAAAGGGAGAAACCATGGGCTTACAATATACAGTACAATTTCTATAACTGAACTCACTTGGCACTATCGAACCCATAATTTTTATGGGCGGCTTCGGCGAACATAAGCTCTCTGCACACATCCATATCCTGATGCTATTTTTTTTTTCAATCATCTTCTATATAATCTACTTCCCTTCAAATCATAATGTAAATGTGATCCACTAGCCGGGGCAATAGGGAGTACCCCTGGTGTCTAGACAATCGGGCAATTGATGTCAACCTCCTGCGTGACGGTCCGCATTTTACCCCAGACAAAGGCGCTCTCTGGTACTCATTTCCGTTAGTAGGCTGAGGTCGACGCACAGGACGGCATGGTGGCTACTTCAGGTTTGGATTCAGTTTTAAAAACCTGACGCCAACCGGTATGCTCGAGACCCTCAACCTTCCAGTTTTGTATGGCGTATTGTGCCTTAACCACTACGCTACGGTGTGCCCCCCTCAAATCATGATTAGTTATTCTCCCACCTCATTCTTGCTATACTAGCTGGGCGTTTTCCTATAAGAAGCTTCCATGTCCCTCTTTCATTCCCCATTCGTGCCACATGCCTCCCCATCGCAGTCTACTAAACTTACCTGTTATCATATCTGGTTTTCTATAAAGATCATGTAGCTCATTGTTGGGCAATCTTCTCCATTCGCCTATTTGTTCATCTCTCTTTGGTACAAAAATTGTCCTAAGAACTTTATATATATATATATATATATATATATATATATGATGATCAAATATTATTATCAGATTCCGAAGATAGCTTACAAATAGCAGCATATCAATTATTCAAAGTTGCCAGCAAATATAATATGAAAATTTCCACTTCAAAATCCAAAACAATGGCAATGTGTGGAAAAAAACATACAGCGGGTGAAAATTGAGATTGATGGAAAAATTATAGAACAAGTGTCAGATTTCTCTTACTTAGGAAGTGTATTTGCAGAGTATAAGAGTGACATTGGTTCAAAATTACAAAAATATAATAAAATGAATGGGGTAATACGAAGACATTTTGGTAAACAGATGAGGACAGAGACAAAACTAAGATTACATAACTCACATCAAAAGCTGCTCTAAATATGGAAGTGAAATTTGGATTTAAATAAAAGAAACTCTCATAAACTTCAAGTAAGCCAAATGCTTCTTACGATCATTGTTAGGAGTTAATAGACTGGATCACCAAAGGAACACTATTATCAAGGAAACTTTTGGAGTAACAAGTTTAAATGAAGATTACAAAGATACCACAAGAATGGAAAATCATCTGAGAAGAATCGAAGAAATAGACTTCCAAAATTGGCATTCCAATATACCCCAACTGGACATAGGGACCAAGGAAGACCAAAACATCGGTGGAAAGATCAAGACCATCTTCGCTAGGTTTACCGTACTGCCACATGCCTAAAACGAATTTGTTCATGATATATATATATATATATATATATATATATATATATATATATATATGACAACATAAGGAAAATAAATGCCTGGACGGGATTTGAACCCGGACCTCGGAGTTGATATCTCGGTGCGCTACCAGGCGTTTCACAACAAAAATTTATTTTTCTTATACATATTCTCTATTATTACCAGATGTATGTATATATATATATATATATATATATATATTATATTATAATAGACTCGCGCTTATTTTTATATACAAAGATAAGTGAATATCTCCTTCCACCCAGTTATTTATGATTGATTTTTACATTATATTTTTGTAGATCGTTATTATTAAAGACACAAGGTTTGAACCCGTGATCCTTGGTGTCAGAGGCGATCGCATTAGCATAAGTCTTTTGGAACATTCTGTATGTAGAGATCGCTCGCCCATAAACTGAAATGTGGCACCATAGCGTACTATATTCGTAACTGTCTTTATATTCATATGTTATCGTTATACAGTATTCATAAACACACGAACACCTGCAACTTCCAAGAGCGAGCGAACTGATGCAGGTTTGAGACCGCAAGCGATAAGAACGTTGTATTTGTACGGCTGTGAAACTTGGAAGGCTACAAAATAAATTGCAAATCTTTGTAAATCGTTGCCTGAGAAATATCTTGGTTCCATGGTGGCCAGAGATTATAACACATAAAGAACTTTGGAGAAGAACGAATCAAAATGAAATTTTTAAATAAATCGAATTTAGAAAATGGAAATGAGTTGGTCATGTGTTAAAGGAGAGAGAATGATAACATCAAAAACGTGGCTTTTGATTGGAACCCCAAGGATTGAGAAGGCGAAGAGGAAGACCTTAGGGCAACATGGAGTAATACCATCAGGGATGAAGCTGAACAGGCAGGGATGAGTTGGAATGAAATGAATGCATTGGCAAACAGAGTTTGTTAGCTAACTTTTATCAAGGCCCTATGCTTCCCAGTGGAGTAATCAGGACTACTACTACATCATATTTGGCTGAATGTTTCGTTTTTAGGCCCATATCCTGTCTTTATAGAATTCAGATTCATAACTGCAACACCAGTTCACTGCTGTAATTTCCCATATATATCCATCCATAATAATTCTGCCCGAAGGCAGGTCCTTCACTGCAATCATGCTATGCTTGCAGCTTTACTAGGGAATTGCAGGTGTGGTAGCTTCCCATTGCTTTCCACACCGGTGAAGGATGATGATAACGATGGCCATGTGATTTCGGGGACCGTTTGGGCCTTAAAGTTTCCCTGATATTTGTCTTACAGGTGAGGAAAAACCTCACCCAGAAAAACTGCCCCGACTGGAGATCGAACACGGGCCCGCTGGACAAGGCAGCACGCTACCTCGAGACCACAGCGGTGGAGCCCATATATATATAGTAAATTGATCCCATTACAGGTCATAGGATACCATTGGGGTAGTAGGAGGTTAAGGCTCCCACTTTTTGTAAGCAATTGACACCTGTCAGCCCTGCATGACGGCCGCCTTTACCCCTTGAACAATCGTCTGGTACTCATTTCTGTTAGAGGTTGAATCGATCCCAGGACCATGGTGCCACAGAAGGTTTGGGTCAGTTTAAAAATCCTGACCCCATATGTATGTGGTGTTGTATATATATATATATATATATATATTAATGTTTGTCCCATATGAATTCCTATACCATTCATCCGATTGCAATGAAACTTCGGTGAGTAGTTGTGCGCATGTCCGCGTGAAGGTTTCTGAAACGGAAATCCATTTTACAGCCATTAGGTGTAGGAGTTCACCGTAAAATGAAAATGTATTAATCGCTCCACCGGTCGCAATTTTCGTTGTTTTACAACGAAGCTCAGTATATGCAATTAAAACTAACCTAAGTAGATATTATCAAAAAATGAGGGAAATTCGACCATTAGAAGTGGTGATTTACTTGAAATTACGAAATTGAATCTAGCAACCGCCATGTTTGGTTAGTCGTAATGTGTACCATTCCGTTTAATTACCCTTAAATTGGCAATATGTCATGTAAGTTACTTACTTACTGGCACTATCGAACCCGTAGGTTCATGGCCGCGCGGACATAAGCTCTCCATACATCCCTATCCTGAGCAAATGCTTTCCAATCATTCCCTGTATAATCTACTTCCCTCAAATTATAGTTAATGTTGTTCTCTCACCTCATTCTTGGTCTACCAACTGGGCGTTTTCCCTCTGGCTTTCCTACAAGAAGCTTCCATGCAAGTCTTTCATTCCCCATACGTGCAACATGTCCTGCCCATCGCAGTCTACGAGACTTAACTGTTCTTATTATATCTGGCTTCCTATAAAGACCATGTAGTTCATTGTTATGTAGTCTTCTCCATTCACCTGTCTGTTCATCTCTCTTTGGTCCAAAAATTTTCCTAAGAACTTTATTCTCAAATACTCGTATCTCCTTTCCTCCCTTAAAGTAAGAGTCCATGTTTCGCACCCATATAATATAACTGGTAGAATAATAGTTTTATATATTTTCAGCTTAACGTTTTTTGAAAGGAGTTGGGACATCAAAAGTCTCTGCAATGCATAAGTAATGTAAGTTACATTAGTTTATTTTATTTAAACCGCTCAACCCATCTGTATGAAAATTCATTTTATTTAAATTAAAAATAACAACACACGTTTCATTTATTTAGGCGTAGCAGCGCACGCAGAGTATTAGCCACTGTAATAGTAATAATAATAATACGAATGTGTTTAAATGGCTCAAAGATTGGGTGCGTGTAGGCAAACAGTTTTCGGATACTTTTGAAATCCACAATGGGTTGAAGCAAGGAGATGCACTGTCTCATCTACTATTTAATTTTGTACTAGAGCATACCATCAAATCTTTAGAGGATGAAGAAGGCCTACAACTCAATGGTATTAATAAGCTGTAAGTTATGCTGATGTAGTATTATTGGGCGATAGCGAGGATTTACTAAAGGCCAACACCCACACACTATTGAGTAACGCTAAGAAATTGGGACTGGAAGTAATTATCAATAAAACTAAATATATGGTCACACGTAGAAATACATTATATAATGGAAATGGACAGCTAATGACAAATGAGGTAAATTTCGAGGAAGTAGCTGAATTCAAATACTTAAGAACAATAATCACAAACAGGAATGAGATGCACAAGGAAATTAAACATAGGCTCAATTCTGGAAATGCGTGCTATTATGAATTACAGACTCTTGACTTTCCAACTCCTTTCAAAAAACAAACTGAAAATATAGGCTATAAAACTATTAATCTACCAGTTATATGAATGCGAAACATGGACTATTACTTTAAGGGAAGAAAGGAGATTACGAGTATTTGAAAATAAAGTTCTTAGGAAAATGTTTGGACCAAAGAGAGATGAACAGACAGGTGAATGGAGAAGACTGCATAACAGTGAATTACATGATCTTTATAGGAAACCAGATATAATGAGAACAGTTAAGTCTCGTAGACTGAGATGGGCAGGACATGTTGCACAAATGGGGAATGAAAGACGTGCATGGAAGCTTCTTGTAGGAAAGCCAGAGGGAAAACGCCCAGTTTGTAGACCAAGAATGAGGTGGGAGAATAACATTAACTATTCTTATCCAAGCTACTTTATTAACGCTTATTTGCCTACAGATGTCTACGAGTGACATGTGGTTAGCACATCGCCTCAATGAGATTTCTAGTAGGCAACTAAGGCATTAGTATTAACTTAATTGGACGAAGGTCGATAAATTTTGCACAAAGGCCTTTTTTATTCAGGCTTGCCGGTTTTTTTACGAGCCTGAAGATCTTAAGACGCGGGACCCACGGCCAAAAGTTCCTCCCGCAGGACTTGTTCCTTGGACTTTTCCTTCATAAAAATTCATGGACCAGTCGGCTGCTGACCTCACATCTATGTGTGTTCACGCAGAGGTAGATTATCGTTCTGCCATTGTAGGAATGACAAGTGGTCAACATGTCGGATTCCCCAATCGTTATAGCTGGTTTTTCTCAAACTTGAGCCGTTACTTATTGTAGCTACCCAAATTCCTAACGGTGCTGGGTGGGCACCGCTACCATACTGACCGAAATTCTATGACAAAATTTATTCCCCCATGGAGACTCGAACAAGCTCAAGCGCCGTAGCTCTGCGCCAAGGTATCTTGCCTTAACCACTATGCTAAGGTGCGGGATTGATTATTTCCCTGTGCACTTTAATGCGATATAAATATTACTATATATATGTGTGTGTATGTATATATATATATACATTTTAAGGAAATGTGCACTCAGTTGAGCATTACTGGTGGGACAAGACACACACCCAGACCCAAGGTGGAGATTTAAAATCCCTTACCCCGCCGGGAATCGAACCCGGGTCGCCGGAGTGGAAGGTATGGACACTACCGAGTACGCCACGGCGACGGACTATGTTTTTTTTTTTTTTTTTTTAGCATTTGGTTGGTTTTTTACTATGTATGAGGAGCTAACCCATAGCATCAACCCCCAACCTGGAGGACCAGAGACTTTATCTGGAGTCCACCATAGATCAGTTGCTTTCATTGCACTCTTTATTGCCTCGTCCGCCTTCTGCACCATACCGTAGGAATCGTAATCTACTGCATCCGCCGATGGGGTCTTCGCCGTAACCCTGGATAGGGTCTCTTACTAGGTACTATCAGCCGGGTCAACTGGACCTAGGTATTTTTATTAAGATGTTACTCCTCCCCCTCCTCCTTTCTTATCCGGACTTGGGACCGGCAATGGTGGACACGCAAGACCGGGAAGTGTGGAAGAAAAAATTGTATATTTTGGTTAAGAATACCTGTGTAAATAACAGAAAATGTCCTGAAATAAAAAAAAGTATTACTATTTTGATTCTGATGCACCCCTTATAAATGTCATAAATCGTGTATGACAACAATGATCTACTTAGGCCCACTAGCCCAATGGTCATCATACTGCCTGATTATCTGTGATCACTTCTGAATAAATTAGTTTTACTGGTTCAAACGCAGTATGGATCAATTACTTACTTACTGGCACTATCGAACCCGTAGGTTCATGGCCGCGTGGACATAAGCTCTCCATACATCCCTATCCTGAGCAAATGCTTTCCAATCATTCCCTGTATAATCTACTTCCCTCAAATCATAGTTAATGTTATTCTCCCACCTCATTCTTGGTCTACCAACTGTGCGTTTTCCCCTCTGGCTTTCCTACAAGAAGCTTCCATGCAAGTCTTTCATTCCCCATACGTGCAACATGTCCTGCCCATCGCAGTCTACGAGACTTAACTGTTCTTATTATATCTGGCTTCCCATAAAGACCCTGTAGTTCATTGTTAAGTAGTCTTCTCCATTCACCTGTCTGTTCATCTCTCTTTGGTCCAAAAATTGTCCTAAGTACTTTATTCTCGAATACTTGTAATCTCCTTTCCTCCCTTAAAGTAAGAGTCCATGTTTCGCACCCATATAATATAACTGGTAGAATAATAGTTCTATATATTTTCAGTTTAACGGATTTTGAAAGGAGTTGGTATGGATCAATAGAACTTTGAAAGGTTAGTTTCGTATTATTCACACGGCCCGAATGACAGTAGATATTGCAACTCTGCTTGTACTGCATGCGAGTTCATGCTGCGACCTGAAATGTGCTGACATATCAGAATAAGTTTCCATGTTATCGTATGTGTCTTGAGACAGAATGACAACGGTAATAATAGTCTCCAAGCGTTGAATATTACAATCAATGGGCAGTAGCAATCTTATTATTTTTATTTATCATCCTTCAGAGCATCAAAGATTCTTTAGGACTTGTTCAGATTACAACCTAAATATAAATTAACTAACTCACTGGCACTATCGAACCCGTAGGTTCATGGCCGCGCGGACATAAGCTCTTCATACATCCCTATCCTGAGCTAATGTTTTCCAATCATACCACGTATAATCTATTTCCCTCAAATCATAGTTAATGTTATTCTCCCACCTCATTCTTGCTCTACCAACCGGGCGTTTTCCCTCTGGTTTTCCTACAAGAATCTTCCATGCACGTCTTTCATTCCCCATTCGTGCCACATGTCCTGCCCATCGCAGTCTACGAGACTTAACTGTTCTAATCATATCTTGCTTCCTATAAAGACCATGTAATTCACTGTTATGCAGTCTTCTCCATACACCTGTCTGTTCATGTCTCTTTGGTCCAAAATTTTTCCTAAGAACTTTATTCTCAAATTCTCGTAATTTCCTTACCTCCCTTAAAGTAAGAGTCCATGTTTCGCATCCATATAATATAACTGGTGGAATAATAGTTTTATATATTTTCAGAAACAACAATATAAAATATAACACATACATAAATATACAACGAAAAACTATTTACATTGCAACTAAAATACACCAAATATCAAGGGGCAGCACTTCCACAAGAAAAGATAGCAATGCAATTTCAATCAATATTTGTTACTTACAATTTTAAATTTATGTATTCACCCATACTTAATGGTATGTAAGACAATAAAATGTTCTTTATAGCAAGTTTAAATTGTCTATCCTTAAGAAGTTTAATATTGGAAGGGAGACGATTATATAATAGTTTTATATATTTTCAGTTTAACGTTTTTTGAAAGGAGTTGGGACATCAAAAGTCTCTGCAATGCATAATAGCACACTTTTATATATTTTCAGTTTAACGTTTTTGAGAGAAGTTGGGACGATAAGAGTCCCTGTAATGCATAATAGCATGCATTTCCAGAATTGAGTCTATTTTTAATTTATCTCTATCTCATTCCAATTTGTAATTATTGTTCCTCGGTATTTGAATTCAGCTACTTCTTCAAAATTTCCCTCATTTGTCATTAAATGTCCATTTCCATTATAATATATTAAATAATTCATGGCATTTAAACAAATGTGAGTTGAAGGTGTGTTGTTATTGATTCTAAGAGTTTGGTGTCATGTGTTCACCGCCCACAGGCATGTGTACAATTAATCGCCCAGATGAATAATGTGATATCTTAGGCCTAATTGCGAGTTAAAAGTTAGGCCTATATAAATTCATTTTCTATTGTATAACTCCACGTCCCGACAAGCCCAAAAGTCTCGTGGCCTACCAGTCAATTGCTGGCCTCACATCCACATATATTAATCAGAGGTGGAGAATCATCTAGCTAGTATAGGGGTGACATATGGTCAGCATGTGGGATCCCCCAGTCGTTTAGGTGGTTTTCTCGATCTGGAGCTGCTATTTATTTTAGCTTCACAAATTCCTCGCCCTGCTTGGTAGGCACAAAGTCCCATAATGGCAGCAATTCCATGAGAAAAATTCTTCCCCATGGGGACTCGAACTACCAGTAGTCCTGTAGCCCTGCGCCAAGGCAATCATTGCCTTAACCACTCGGCTATGGCGCGGGTCAATTTTCTAGTATATCCGGACCAAATTGTGCACCAATTGCGGGCATTAAACTAATTAACTCGCCTCTCTGGCACTATCGAACCCGTAGGTTCATGGCCGTGCGGACATAGCTCTCCATACATGTCTATCCTGAGCTAATATTTTCCAATCATCTCCTGTATAATTTACTTACTCACTGGCACTATCGAACCCGTAGGTTCATGACCGCGCGGACATAAGCTTTCCATACATCCCTATCCTGAGCTAATGCTTTCCAATCATTCCCTGTATAATCTACTTCCCTCAAATCATACTTAATGTTATTCTCCCACCTCATTCTTGGTCTACCAACTGGGCGTTTTCCCTCTGGTTTTCCTACAAGAAGCTTCCATGCAACTCTTGCATTCCCCTTACGTGCCACATGTCCTGCCCATCGCAGTCTACGAGACTTTACTGTTCTTATTGTATCTGGCTTCCTACCTGTATAATTTACATCCCTCAAATCATGGTTAATTTTATTCTCCCATTTCATTCTTCGTCTACCCACTGGGCGTTTTCCCTCTGTTTTCCTACAATAAGCTTCCATGCACCTCTTTCCTTCCCCATTCATGCCACATGTCCTGCCCATCGCAGTCTAAGAGACATAACTGTTCTTGTTATATCCGGTTTTCTATAAAGATCATGTAACTACCGTTATGTAGTGGTCTCCCCATTAGCATGTCTGATCATCTCTCTTTGGTCAAAAAAATTCCCTGACAACTTTATTCTCAAATAGCCTACTCGTAATTGCGCGCATTAAATAATATTATAATATCATTATGTTAGTTTATGCTGATGATGTAGTACTGTTGGGCGATAGCGAAAGATGCTAAAGACTAACACGCACACTGTTGAGTAACACTAAGAAATTGGGTTTGAATGTAAATATCAATAAAACTAAATATATGGTCACACATAGAAATACGTTATTTAATGGAAATGGACTGCTAATCAGAAATGAGGGAAATTTGAGAAAGTGGTTAAATTCAAATACTTAGGAACAATAATCACACAAATAGGATTGAGATGCACAAAGAATTTAAATATTCGCTCAATCCTGGAAATGCGTGCTATTATGCGATACATGGACTCTTGACGTCCCAACTCCTTTCTAAAAACGTTAAACTGAAAATTTATAAAACTATTATTCTACCAGTTGCATTATATGAATGCGAAACATGACTCTTACTTTAAGGGAGGAATGAGATTACGAGTATTTGAGAATAAAGTTCTTAGGAAAATTTTTGGACCAAAGAGAGATGAACAGACAGGTGAATGGAGAAGACTACATAACAATGAACTACATGGTGTTTATAAGAAGCCAGATATAATTAGAACAGTTAAGTCTCTGCGATGGGCAGGACATGTGGCGCGGATGGGGAATGAAAGACGTGCATGGAAGCTTCTGGTAGGAAAACCAGAGAGAAAACGCTGAGTTGGTAGACCAAGAATGAGGTGGGAGAATAACATTTTGATGATACAGGGAATGATTGGAAAACATTAGTTCAGGATAGGGATGTATGGAGAAACTTATGTTCGCGTGGCCATGAACCTACGGGTTCGAAGGTATCAGTGAGTTATGCTATAAACTATATTAGGAGTGGGGTTAATCTCAAAATTTATTTGGACCATTTTCAACGCTGTGTTGTACCACGATCTGTTTAATTTTTAATCATATTTCGCTTAAAATTAATACTTACAGTTAACCTTGGATTTAGGAAAAACTACTCTACTGTAGAATTGTCCTCAAATAAAGAAACTACATTCAATGAATTTACACAAGGAACATAAACACAGACTTCATCAGTAGACAGATCATATACACATAACATACATAGCCTCTCTAGTGATATAACCCAAATATATCGTAGACGTGATATGATCAACGATTTTGAAGCGTCTCAGTATGAAAAAGTAAAAAAAAAAAAGCGATCTAGCAGTTGCATTTTTTCGTAACAAAACTTAGTAGGCCTACAGGTCTCATGAGATTTCATTATCATAATTATTGTCACGAGTGATTTCCAAATCCACTAGATAAATTCACTCGTCACGTGTTAAATAGTAAAAAAAAAAAGACATGGGGCTTATCCAATAAATCAGAAGAATCGGTCTATTAGGAGTGGAAGCTTACCTGGAATCCAAAATTTAAAAATATCTATAGATTTCTATTTCCTCTCGACGAAACTGGATAAAAAATAACCAGAAAAAACGGATAATTCGAATTGATGATGACATCGCTTTATTTAAGCAAGTTAATGCATGCTGGACTTTTTATTACTTGATGCATAACGTTCGTTATAATAGTCACGGTCTTGTCGATTATACTCGGATATTAGATTACAATTATAAGATAACTCAAAATAATTGTTTTGTTATTATGTCCTTTTATTCTCTATGGAATCCATGTTTATTGTATTCATTTGTTTGTGAATTTATTTGATGACGGATAATAGTAATTACATTTATGTACTGAATGTAGGTCCAGTGATCATAATAGTTCATGAAAGTATGTTAATAATTTTTATTCTATTTATTGCAATATTAAGTGCTATGCGGAGTTAAATGTGAACTAAACTTTGACAAAATATGTTGTCAAAATATCCTGTGGTAATTTCTTGTAACGTACCCAGACTCTCTATGTTAGTACAAATGACTGCAGGAGTTTAAAACTTGTCTATCACAGTGGTCGTAAATTCTCTACAATCGGTGTGGCGTGACGTCATAAAAACCTCAAACTTTCGTACTGCCAGTGATCAGAACTGATCAGTTTGTATGTTACTACGTCAGAATTAGGTAGTGAATAGCACGGTTTCAGCGAGTTTGGAGATAACTATGCATCAACACATCTGTAAAGCGAAGGTAAGTTAAATTATTATATTTTACAAGCTATTTTAATGTTTTAAGGACTAGGATGTAAAGCATTTCGTGAATTTATTTATTAATATTAGTTGTTCTAATTAGAGCATTTGGTTCATGTATTATATGCAGTAAAATCTATTTAATGAACGATGTACAAACGAAAATATTTGATTCTGCTTCACGCAGCCATTGCAGAACTTTGTCAATTAATTCTAGGTTTTGTAAGTCTGCAGGGATATGATTATTTTACTCGTTCTCAAATAACATCAAACATGCAAATAATATAGACCAGCTTTTCTCAATATGTGGGTGTTTGGTAGGTCGTGAAATTTCCCAATGCGATAAATTGCCCACAAAAATTATACTGAGAAGTAAACCTACATAAATTGAAATAAAATAAACGAAAAATGTGTCAATTATCGTTACAGTATGTGGATAATTACTTGAGGGGAAATTATGTAGGGCCTATAACGAATGCTATCCACACCAAGATATTTCATATTACTTCAAGCAGCCATTGCAAAAAAAAAAAAAAAAAAAAACGCGCGCGCACACACACACACACACACACACATATATATATAGGCATATATATATATATAATATATATATATATATAACGAATGATATCCACGCGAAAATATTTAATTTTACTTCATTAAGCCATTGCAAAACTTCACCAATTTACTGTAGTCTATGTAATAGATGTCAGGAGCGGTTTTTGTAAATATAGGTATGTGAATATCTTACTCGTTCCAAAATAACGTCAAAGTGCAAATAATATAAATTGGCGTTTCTCAGTATATGGATACACACCTAGTAGTGGTCATGAGGGAGGGTTTGTTTGGCAGGTCTCGAAATTCCGCAATATGATAAATTCCCCGCAAAAATTGTACTAAAACGGGGGGGGGGTTCTATGCCAAGAGTCTAGTTACCTGCATAAATTGAAATAAAAAACCGAAAAGCGCACAAATTAATTATTGTTGCAGTATGTGAATAATTATATATATATATATATATATATATATATATATAATATATGATGTGTGTGTGTGTGTGTTGATTTCCCCACAAAAAATAAAATAAAAAATAAATGCGAGGCATAAAGTTTCCAAGAGGGGTCGTGAAAATTTGTCAGAAGCAGACGCCATGCGCATGCGCCAGGAGATAAAATTGGATGGCTAACCTGACGGCAGTATTTAAGTACTCTAACCTGAAAAAGTAAGGAATAGAACAGCTCGTAATGCAAAGCCCAAATATTGTATAAATAATTAGTTCTGAAATTCTGAAGTATATGCTTTTGCTGAATTGGAACAAAGAAATAAAATGGGTGGAAAAACAATTTGGCTCCTCCATCAAACCGTTACGTACAGTTCTATCTTCTATTATAATTTTAATTGAAAAATAATTAGAAAACTTTTAAAATAGGTTTTAAGTTGCAGTTAATGTTAAAAAAATATTCCGTGAAAGTAAAATAAGATAAAATCTGTGTTAAGGTATTTTAAAATCGCCCCTGTTGGAAACTTGAGCCAATGCGATAAATGCCCAGAAATTGAATGAAAAGTTGAGGTAATATTATCCTAAAATCGCCATATTTACAATGGAAAATGTGTATATTGTTCAAACGGAATAGCCGACTTACTCTTGCCGGGCCCAGATTATCCAATGAACTAAAGGTCCTAAACTAGTTTAGTGTACACTAACTTCCCCATCTTCGTGCCTATCGAAATAAAGCGAGTGATAGGCCTATATTATGTGGTATAAGGTCGTCTCGTAGACTGCGATGGGCAGGACATGTGGCATGGATGTGGAATGAAAGAGGTGCATGGAAGCTTCTTGTAGGAAGACCAGAGCGAAAACATGCAGTTGGTAGACCAAGAATGAGGTGGGAGAATAATATTAACCGTGATTTGAGGGAGTCAAGAGTCTAGTGATTGGGAAACAACTCAGGATACAGATGTGTGGAGAGCTTACGTCCGCGCGCTCATGAACCTACGGGTTCGATAGTGCTAGTGAGTTAGTTAGTTGTAGAGTGGCGGGGCAAAGTGATCTAAGTGCCAAAATAATTATTTTAGGAAAAAGTGAAAATTACATGCTAAATATGGTATGGGACATACAGCATGCACCATGTAGTGGTGATTCTTTCAAAGAGTAGAAGTACATATTTGGGGTTAAATCAAATAGCAGTGCATTGGCAATGGGACATAGACCAATTTGGATGAAAAAAAGTTAATTTTGAAAATTTTGACATTTAGTTCACTTTGCCCGGCCACTCTACAGTTATTGGAATATCCTTCCTGTAGAAGTTAGGAGCCATTTTCAAGCAAAAATTGACGTAATTTCTGAAAGCGCTATAGCAGTGCCAATTTTTATCGTAATACCATTAGTTACTTGATAAGTTCACAAATTATTTTACACACTTTATATTAGATTGACCTATATCTGTCTATGTAACGGAATCTTTTAACACGATTTTCACCCACTTAAAAACATTGGATCGACTTTAAACTTAGTACACTTGTAAAGTAGACCAATGACAAAATAATTTCATAATTTTTTCTAAGATCCTGGCCAGGATCATGAGGACATCAAAAAAATAAAGACCGGTATAATAGGTTGCGAACTTATCGACTTTTTAGTCAATCGTTGTAAGAAACTAATATTATATCCTCTGGTAGCTCAGTTGGTAGAGCAGTGGACTGTAGTGGTATATAATTTTAGTAATACGTAGGTCGCTGGTTCAAATCCGGCCGGGAGGATTTTTTTAGAAGAGTATTACTTTTAGCTCATACTACAATAGTATCGAATTTAAATATATTTATATTTTTATTTTATTCTGTAGAATATTGACAATTTTGTAAACTTAACACATTGTAATTTATCCAAAAAAATATGAGGATACGATTAACTGTAACTATTCATCTATATTAAAATATTCAAAATATTATAGGCTAATAATGTCAGATAATTAAAAATATATATAATTATACGTATTCGTGCCTAGACACTAAAAATATCGTAAGCAATTAAATTTTCATGGAATTCCGGTTTATGACAATCAAACTAAAAATTGAAAAAATAAATAATAGTTTAAAAAAACTAAAACAACACGCTTTATTAGAAAACCAAATAAAAAATTAAAATTAAATAATAGTTTAAAACAACACGCTTTATTAGAAAACCGAACTAAAAAATGAAAAATAATTTTAATTTCCAACACGCTTAGGATAAAATTAAAATGGTAAAAAAATCACCTCCAATACATCTAAAGTAAAGTGATCCCACAACAGGCCCGGAGGCCCTTGAGGTAGTAGGAGGTAAAGGCTCCCACTTTTTCTAGACAATCGGCACCTGATGTCAGCCGGGTTGTCAGCCCTGCGTGACGGCCGCCTTTACCCCAGAACAAGAGTCTGGTACTCATTTCGGTTAGAGGCTGAGTCGACCCCAAGGCCATAGTGCCGCCAGAGGGTTTGGGTCAGTTTAAAAATCCTGATCCCAACGGGACTTGAACCCTTGACCCTCTGGCTTGTAGCTCAGTGCCTTAACCACTACGCTACGGCGTACAATAAAACTAAGAGTTCTTTAAAAAAAATTACCATCAAAAGCTTAGTGTGCTTTTTATGGTTTTTACGTTTTCTCCAAAAATTGGAAACACCATCTTGAAAGAATGAGTTCAAATCGGATCCCCAAAGCTGTTTATAATTATATACCAAGAGGACGAAGATCACTGGGCCGTCCTATGAAACGCTGGAGGGAAAATTTTCTATAGGATCGTAACAGGCGTTGGCCAAATACTTGGAAGGAAGAAGAAGACGTTTTCTTCCTAGAGACATTACTTTTACCAATATCTGTTTATTATCAAATATATTAATTGATGTAGAGCATCCCACGCTTTTGATGGTAAAATTATTTTTTTGTAGATAACTTTAGTTTTATTCTAGATGTGTTGAAAATTATTGTTTTATTGACCACTTTAATTTTATCCCAAGCTCTTTGGAAATTAAAATTATTTTTCATTTTTTAGTTCGGTTTTCTAATAAAGCATGTTGTTTTAGTTTTTTTAAACTTTTATTTATTTTTTAGTTTAATTGATTGTCATAAACCGGAATCCCATGAAAATTTAATTGCTTACGATATTTTTAGTGTCTAGGCACGAATATAGTTATATATATTTTTAAATCATTATTAGCCTATAATATTTTGAATATTTTAATATAGATGAATAGTTACAGTTAATCGTATCCTTCTCATATTTTTTGGATAAATTACAATGTGTTAAGTTTACAAAATTGTCATTAATATTTTACAGAATAAAATAAAAATGTAAATGTCTTTCAATTCGATACTATTGTAATATGAGCTAAAAGTAATACTCTTCTTAAAAAACCTCCGGGCCGGATTTGAACCAGCGACCTATGGATTACTGAAATTATATACCACTACAGTCCATCGCTCTATCAACTGAGCTATCAGAGGATATAATATTAATTTCTTACGACGATGGACTAAAAAGTCGATACGTCCGCAACCTATTATACCGGTCTTCATTTTTTTGATGACCTGTGATGATTCTGGCCAGGATCTTAGGAAAAAATGAAATTATTGTATTGTCAATGGCCCTTTACAAGTATACAAAGTTTCAAGTCGATCCAATGTTTCTAAGTGGGCGAAAATCGTGTTGAAATATCGTTACATAGATAGATACAGGTCAAGAGCTAATATAAAGTGTGGAATAAACTTGTTGTTTGAATAAATATCTACATGACTTTGACGTATAAAAAGTTTTTGAAGATTTTTCATGAGTGCAACGTCAATAGTTTAATTTATTCCTTCGGAATTCGCTAAAACTTTTTTTTTAATCCCACTACAGGCCTCGGGAGGCCGTTGGGGTAGTAGGAGGTTAAGGCTCCCACTTTTTCTAGACAATCGGCTAAAACTTAGCCTATTTTTTTTAATATGATTATAAAAAAGTTGGCATTCTGCATAGGAAGTTTCAGAATTTACATAAACAATATGTCTGAACAGCTAGTGCAATACAGGCAAAAAGCCGAATCTCCCGGAGAAATCCGGTTTCTGCACGAAATATAATAGGCCTATGGCATAATACAGAGTACATATAGAGTAGTGTGTCCCATGACATAAAGGAGTTTTCTTTTCTCGCAAAGTCAAATACGCATACCCTCTACTTTATTAATCAATTGAGTTGGTGTTTACTTGACGAAAATCCAAATTTATTAATTAAATAAAAATAAAACTTAGTTTTATTTGATTTTCATATTTATTAAGATATAATTCAGTGTCAGCTGTTTCGGTACACTTTACCTTAAACTGTTAAATTCTCAACTTGATTTGAATGAATCTCCTTTGTTAAATTAAAAAAATAATAAATAAATTATTGTTGCTTAAATCAGTTGATATGTACTATAACAACACAATTCATTTTTTTGACCTTAATAAATCGGATAACAAATATGCCTATTATTGCGATTGGATCATGACAACCCATGTCGACTTCATGCCAGCATAAGCATTTGTACTGGGTTAGTGTAGAAGGAATCTAGAACTAAAAGTTCATGTAGTAAATAAAACATCAGTATGCCTAAAACGTATACAGTAACTATTTACTATCTTACAATAAAAACATTATTGTACATTTCGTTTGCCATAGTTACAGCAAACACTGACATGTTTCGAAGCAAGTCGACACGTGTTGCCGTGGAACTACGTACACCAAATTGTACTTAAAATTGTTTTAACATTATTCAAATGAATTAAGAGGGTATGCGTTAAGAATAAAATACTTCGATTTTTTTGGGACACCCTGATATAGAGGTTGCAGAAGTGCGGTTTCTACCAAAATTGGTAGATTTATCATAAGTAATGCCACGAGTGATTTCCAAATTATCGATAAATTCACGACTCACGAAGTGAGGAGTAAATTTATCTAGAGAATTTGGAAATCAAGAGTGGCATTTGTTAGGACTATTTAACGAATAAAATTAAGCTGTTTACTCACAAATCATTATTTAACTATAGTTATTTTAAAATATTTATATATTTAATGTAAACTGCGATGTTTGAAAACAAATGAGAAACGATAGGTACGCTTCATCTGCTTCTTTTGTTTATCGCAGCAACCAGATCATACTATTTATTGCCAAAGGAACGCAATATTGTAAGAATGCTCTCTAGTGGAGAAAAAATGAAACACATCAAACTGTATATTAATTCATTTTTGATGTCTTATGATGTAAATATGACAATTATATTTCTCTGGATATTACCTGGGAAAAAATACATTTAAGAAAGTGCAAACAGTGGTTTCTTTTTTTTTTTGTGGTATAATAAATTGCTACAAATGTTTTTATATTAACTCCTGCTAGCGCTATGTGTTGACATCTATGCACTATATATACAATCTGGTAGCCGTATTTCTTTACAGGCGCAGTCACTGCAAAATAATGGTCAGACCTGTTCAGAATATTAAAAAGGAGGAGCTTTCTTTAATATGGTAAATTTAACACTGATAAATATTTCGTGAAACACGACTCTGATTGGTTGTAAAACAGAAATCATTGAAACGTGATTGGTCATTGACTCCCATTTGGGGCATGAGTTAATTAGTCTTCGAATATTATCGTATGTTTACTTAACACAAAACCGCAAAAAAAGTAGAGAAGTCCGATTTTTGAAATAACTGATATATATATGACAAGATAAGAAAAATAATTGCCTGGACGGAATTTGAACCCGGACGTCGGCCGCGGTGGACAAGTGGTTATGCTCCTTGCCTCTGGTCCCGAGGGTCGCGGGTTCAAACCCGGCCGGGGTCGATGGATTTTTTAGGACGGAAAAATCCAAGGAGCAAGTCCTCCGGGAGGGACCTTAAGCCGTGGACCCCGAGTCTGAAGATTTTCAGGCTCGTAAAAAATCCTTAAGCCTGAATGGAAAGGCCTCTAAGCAAAATTCACCGAAATTTCCCGTCCTAGTATTACCTTGGTTTCCTAGATGTCAGTATGAGGAGGGGCGCTGACCACGGACCACTCAAAATGACATGTATACGAAAACAAGTGTAACTAAATTAGTATGGTTCAAATTCTTCCCTGTAGGGGGAGAGCGCCTAAATCTCTGTAAAGGGAAAACATAGGCTTACAATACAATACAATACCTCTGAGTTGATATCTCATTGCGTTACACTTACGCTACCAGGCGAATCCAGAACAAACATTCATTTTTAACGCTTTATATTAGCTTGACCTGTATCTATCTATGTAACGGAATCTTTCAACGCGATTTTCACCCACTTAAAATCATTGGATCGACTTGAAACTTTGTATACTTGTAGAGGACCATTGACAATACAATAATTTCATATTTATTTTCTAAAATCCTGGCCATAATCATCAGAAAATCAAAAAAAGTGTTTTTTTATCAATGTAACGGAATCTTTCAACGCGATTTTCACCCACTTAGAAACATTGGATCGACTTGAAACTTTGTATACGTGTAGAGGACCCGTGAAAATACAATAATTTCATATTTTGTTTCTAAAATCCTGGCCAGAATCATCCGAGAAAAAAAAATGAAAACTGGTATAATAGGTTGCGGACTTGTCGAGTTTTTAGTCAATCGTTGTAAGAGCTCAGTTGGTAAAGCAGTGAACTCTGTGTTATATAATTTCAGTAATCCATACGTCGCTGGTTCAAATCCGGCTGGGAGGGTTTCTTTATAGAAGAGTACTTATTACTTTTAGCTCATACTACAATAGTATTGAATTTAAAGATATTTACATTTTTAAAAATATTAAAACTAAAAAATAAAAAAAATAAATTATAGTTTTAAAAAACTAAAAGAACACGCTTTATTAGAAAACTAAAAAATGAAAAATAATTTTAATTTCCAGTACGCTTGGGATAAAATTAAAGTGGTCAACAAAAAAATCATCTCCAACACATAGGCTATATAATAAAACTAGAGTTATCAACAAAAAGAAAATAATTTTACCATTAAAAGAGTGGGGTGCTTTTTATGATGTTTACATTTTCTTCTTAGAGAGCTTACTTTTACCAATATCTGTTTATTATCAAATATATTAATTGATATAGAGCACCCCACGCTTTTGATGGTAAAATTATTTTATTTTTGTTGATAACTCTAGTTTTATTCTAGATGTGTTGGAGATGATTTTTTTGTTGACCACTTTAATTTTATCCCAAGCGTATTGGAAATTAAAATTATTTTTCATTTTTTAGTTTTCTAATAAAGCGTGTTCTTTTAGTTTTTTAAAACTATTATTTATTCTTATACATTTTCTCTATAATAACCAGATGTAGCGGGAACTCGGTCTCCACTGCCACCTAGTAGCTACTATAACAAGTAAGCAAATCAAAGAGAATATTTTTACTTTATAGCAGTGACGCTTTTTCGATGTTATAATTAAACCTTTTTGACATAGAACAATGCAAGCCTAATATGACTAGATAAGAAAAAGTATATAGCCTATATATAATTTTTGTTGTTCAAGTATAAATTATTTTTACTCGTTAATTGTTACGTTAAACAGAGGAAAATGCGTGTATTTAACTTCATAAAGTGCTGTTTGAAGGTGTATATTTTTGTAGGCTATATAGTGAAGAAATAATTAAATTGTTTGTTTTTCTGTGTTATTTTTAAGTGTGTCAATACTTTTTACACTAATTGTATACGCACAGGCACACAGTGAAAGGAAAAATTACACGTAGGCCTACACTTCAAACTTCAATATAGTCGTGTTAGATTACTCTATACGTAGGCCTATAGGACTGGCTGGACGTCTCATTACTTTTCTTGATTCTGCTATTTGGAGAAACATGAATAAATATGAATACGGAAGAAAATAACAATGTTAACTTGCTATTGAAATGTAGCTTTAACGAACATAGTTTATCCAAAGACATCGCAATATGGACGCGTACGCACTATTCGCACACGTAGTTTATTCCTCGATTACATCCCTAGCGATGCGGGGGAGCAGTAAAGACGCAAATTGTACCAGGTCAGTACAAACCTGAAGTTCAATCGATGAATACGGAGTGAAATGGGTTGCTAAAGTGCAAGAATTTACAGAAGAAAAAAAATTAGTTATTCGAGTTAATATTTTTTTTTTTTTTGTAAATCGCTCAGAGAAATATTGAAACTTGTGAAGATACCACGACACGCAAGCCAGGGAATCTTTGACAGGTATGGAGCAAAGAAAAAAAAGTAAGTAGAAGTGAATGTTCATGCAAACTAACGGTTAGGTGTATACGAAAAGACGGGTACAGCGCAAAAGTGGACATCCGAATTTCGAGAAATTTTTATTTTAAAATCAAGCTTAGGTACGTAAAAAATAAAAATCGGATGATGCACAAACAAACGAAAAAACATGTGAAACATTGACTCTTACTTTAAGGGAGCAGAAAAGATTACTGGTATTTGTGAATTAAGTTCTCATTTTTTTTAACGAGAGAGAGAGAGAGAGAGAGAGAGAGAGAGAGAGAGAGAGAGAGAGAGAGAGAGAGAGAGAGAGATACAGACAGGTGAATAGAGGAGGAAAAAAAAACTACATGATCATTATAGAAAATCAGATATGATTAGAACAGTTAAGTTTCATAGACCACGAAGGGCAGGACATATGGCACGAATGGGACATAGGAATTGTTTAGAGAAAATCCAGAGTGAAAGCGCCCAGTAGGTTGATCAACTAACTAACTCACTGACACGATCGAACCCGTAGGTTCATGGCCACGCGGGCATAAGCTCTCCATACATCCCTATCCTGAGCCAATGTTTTCCAATCATTCCCTGTATAATCAACTTCCCTCAAATCATAGTTAATGTCATTCTCCCACCTCATTCTTGGCCTACGAACTGTGCGTTTTCCTTCTGGTTTTCCTACAAGAAGCTTCCATGCACGTCTTTCATTCCCAATTCGTGCCACATGTCCTGTCCATCGCAATCTACGAGACTTAAAGAATAACATTAATAATGGTTTGAGGGAGGTAAATTATGCGGGGATGATTGGAAAACTCTGGCTCAGTATAGGGATATATGGAGAGTTTATGTCCACGCGGCCATAAATCCCGTTTGATAGTGCCAGTGAGTTACTTATTTAGGCCTATAGGCTATATATATTTTTTTTCTTCTAATTTTGGACAATAAAAATATTTTAGCCCTATGTTTTCAAAAACAGATTAGGTTTTTTTTTTATTTTGATATCTTATTTTTTTATCTTCGATATTCAATGGGCCCACAGAGACCATAATAGCAAAGTTGCAGGACGCCCGATAGTTTTAAATTCTCCATTGGGAAATCGTTATTTCATGGAATTACGCCAAATGAATGAGAATATGTCCACTCGGCATCGTAAGACATTTTGATACAGTAAAACTTGTTCGAAGCGGAATCGCATGAGATAATTTTTTTTTTTTCAACTTTAGACAAAATTCCGCATTATAAAAAAACAAAAAATTATTAACCAATCTTAGATTATAGAGTACCACATATGTCTTTTTCCATTCATTATTTTTTTTTGTGTTTTAAAATCTCATAAACTTGGGTTTTCCACATTAAAATTTAGTCATTATTTCGCGTACTGAGAGCCTTCTTTTTCTACAATCACTTTCAATTTTTCGCTTAATGACAATGATACATACGATTTAGCCATTTTTATTCCGGAAATTCAGAACGCTCCCTGCGAAAGATACGTATACAATCGGTCTCAGATCTTAAACTAATTTAAGATTTTACAGTGCACTGGTTATTTGTAAGACAAAATATGTCACACGCCAAATATTTGTTAAACGAACCTGTATTTCGCATAATGGATGTGCAGCGAGGACGAAATAATATTTCAGATGCAGGTAGAAAATCTACTTCACTCGGCGGAAGAAATCATTCCTTATTTTTATTTCGCCTAACGAGTATTCAATGAAATGGAAACTAATTTATTTGTCCCTATCTTTCTGCTTTATAAACAATTTTTTCATCAATTGTGTAGATATATCCTTCAGTTTTCGCGTTGTACAGATTCCGTTATATACAAAATAAATGCACATAATATTACTATCATAAATTTGTTCACATTGGACAGATTTCTGCATTATGCACGGTTCCGGATTACACAAGTTTTACTGTACCTACTTCAAGTTGAGGAATTCCCTTCCACCCTATGTCAGAGACTGTCAAACTATAACATCCTTCGAAAACAAACTAAAGAATTATTTAATAACAAACTAACTTATACACCTCACTGATAGTATTCTTTTAGCAATATTAATATATTTAATTATTTATGTAAATAATATTAAGAATAACAAATATTTGTATTTGTTTTGTTTTAAATATTGTATAATCGTAAAATTAGTTTTCTATATCTCACTATTTTCCTGTTTTTTATATACACTAGACAGGGACAATTTAATATGTCTTGCTTGTATACATTTTATTATTAGTTTTAGTCTTAATTTTAACTAATATTAACTGGTTGTATTATAGATTGTAATATGTATATTAGATATTATCTTTTGATCAAATTTTTACTTAGTGTTTAATATTAGAGTTAATTAAGATTGTTATATTCTTATGTAATATATGTTTGTCCTGGTGAGTGGAAGAGAAGGCCACATGGCCTTAACTCCACCAGGCTAAATAAATCTTAAATCTCTTAAATCTTAATGTAACTACGACTGCTGTGGGACCTGTAACCCCCACACCGGCTGGATACTCATCCACCACTATGATCGACGAGTGGATGTAAGGGCTGCAGCCGACTTGTATGCCCAGGTCCTTCTGAAGTTAATATTAATGATGTTTCGTATTCCATAACACAATGCACTGAAGATAAATAAACTGGGTACACTCACATCTGGATAAAGTATACACCTCACCGATAGTATTATTTTAACCATTAATAAATTAAATTATTTATGAAAATAATATTAAGATTAACAAATATTTTATTTTGCTTTGTTTTAAATATTGTATAGCCTAATCGTAAAATTAGTTGTGTATATCTCATTATTTTTCTTTGTTTTTTATATTCATTAGACAGGGACAATTTAATATGTCTTGCTTGTATACATTTTATTGTTAGTTTTAGTCTTAATTTTAACTAACATTAACTGGTTGCATTATAGATCGTAATATAATAGATATTATCTTGGCGGCACGCCGTAGCGTAGTGGTTAAGGCACTGCGCTACAAGCCGGAAGGTCGAGGGTTGAAGTCCCGTTGGGGTCAGGATTTTTAAACTGACCCAAACCTTCTGGCGGCACTATGGCCCTGGGGTCGACTCAGCCTCTAACTAAAATGAGTACCAGACGCCTGTTCTGGGGGTAAAGGCGGCCGTCACGCAGGGCTGACAACCCGGCTGACATAAAGTGCCGATTGTCTAGAAATAGTGGGAGCCTTAACCTGCTACTACCCCAAGGGCTTCCTGAGGCCGTTGTGGGATCACTTTACTTTGGGGGCACGCCGTAGCGTAGTGGTTAAGGCACTGAGCTAAAGCCGGAGGGTCGAGGTTCAAGTCCCGTTGGGGTCAGGATTTTTAAACTGACCCAAACCCTCTGGCGGCACTATGGCCCTGGGGTCGACTCAGCCTCTAACGGAAATGAGTACCAGACGCTTGTTCTGGGGGTAAAGGCAGCAGTCACGCAGGGCTAACAACCCGGCTGACATCAGGTGCCGATTGTCTAGAAAAAGTGGGAGCCTTGACCTCCTGCTACCCCAAGGGCCTCCGGGCCTGTTGTGGGATCACTTTACTTTACTTTATTTTATAGATATTATCTTTTTGATCAAATTTTTATTTAGTATTTAATATCAGAGTTAATTCAGATTGTTATATTCTGATGTAATATATGTTTGTCCTGGTGAGTGGAAGAGAAGGCCACATGGCCTTAACTCCACCAGGCTAAATAAATCCAATCTAATCTAAAGCATACACACGCAGCCTCACTTTACATATAGGCCTATAAGCCTATCCATCATATTCCCACAATTATGCCTCACTCAAACCAAAAAGATCAACCAAAAAAAATTAAATTCTCCGGATAGTATTCAAACCACCCAGATTTTACTCTAATCCAAGGCTATATACTGACAACAGTGCGACACCAATTATGGATATGGACGTATCAATATTAAATTTGTCAATAACACAAACAAGAGACAATCATAGCATGGTGGTTCAATAAGAAGATATTTGAGAAATAAGACCACAATGGAAACTCAAATAAAATTTTACAAAACATTAGCCGTTCCAACATTAACATACGGGTCTGAGACTTGGCCTTTAACGATCTCTGATAAAAATAAATTTGAGACAATAGAAATGAGATTTCTCAGATCAGTTGCAGGTGATCTCTAAGAGATCAAAAGAGAAGTCAAGATATCAGAGATTAACAACAAATCTATAATATAAACGAGAAAATACACACAAATAAACGTAATTGGTTTGAATATATACTAAGAATGCCAAATAATCGATTATCAAAACAGCTGCTTCATTATAGGCCTCTAGGCCGAAGAAATGTAGGAAGACCAAAACGTCGTTGGAAGGACGACCTGCGCCTGCGGCCAACAGGCCCTTGCCTTGAAGATGATGATGATAACACAAACAAGAACAATCATAGTGTCCGGCAGTCGGGAAATCTTGAAAACCGGGAATTAGTCGAGAATTTGAAAGCAACCGGTAAATAAACGCGGATTCGTAAAGCGATGTGCATTTAACATGTATTCAAATAAAATTATATATATAACCTATATATTTTGTACTTGGAGAAAAAATCATTGAACAAGTAGGTCTAACATGTTTTAATTACACAGGTCAACACAATTTTTGTCTCATGAGTTGGGATAAAATGGAATTTTGAAGAGGATTGCAGTAACATCTCTTGATAACCTTGCAATAAAATGCTTGCAATTAGCTAATGTCCTGCAATCATCTCATCTCATCAAATAAATGCATGTCTTGAGGAAGTTAATGGTTGATAATAAATACAATAAACGTTAATAAGAGTAGTAGTGGGGAGTTTACCGATGCTGCTGTCTGCATCTGGAGGTATATAGCCATTTTATTAACTTCATGGCGCGACAGGACTTGAGGGCACTTGGCCTACTGCCGGCTGATAATGCATTTATTTACACTGGTCAACATGGTTTTTCTCTCATGAGTACCAATAGCTGTAGACTTAATGCAGTTTTTTTATCGTGTTTTCAAATATGTATTCGGAATTTCTCCATCACCCACAGTTTTTTTATTTCAATTTCAATTAATGGATTTAAATAATTAATTTTAATAAACATTTATTCGACCATTTGTCTATTGTAAAATAAAACCAAATGAGCTAACTCAAGAGATTTCAGCTATGGAAAAGAGATATCAAGGGAATTCTAATATTCTGGCCGATTATTGTTGGACCATCAAGAGGGATGCTCCACAGGCGAAATATAGCAGAAAATCGTCATTTCTTACTTTTAATGTGAGTCCGAATGTTTGAATATTGTGTTGTTACGAATGTAGAACATATTAAAGTGTTTGAAATTATAACTGCCTGTCTCTCGGAAACCTTGCGTGATGGAGAAAAACCGATATCATATTTGAATTCAGGAGAAAAAATTACTATCAGAATCACATATTTTTCTTTCTGAGACGAAAAAAAAAGTTTCTTTTTTGTTGCTCAGTGTTATCTGGGATGCATGATATTGTACCTGCAAAATTTGGATGTGGAGGGAGAAGAAATTAGGGAAAATTTCAACAGATATGTGGTTCAATAAGAAGATATTTGAGAAATAAGACCAAAAGGAAAACTCAATTGAAATTTCACAGAGCGGTACTTGTTCCAACGTTAACATACGGGTCTGATACTTGGCCTTTAACGATATATGATAAACAAATTGAAACAATTGAAATGAGATTTCTGAGAGGTGCATCTTTAAGAGATAAAAAGAGAAGTCAAGATATCAGAGATGAATTACTTACTTACTTACTTACTCACTGGCACTATCGAACCCGAAGGTTCATGGCCGCGCGGACATAAGCTCTCCATACATCCCTATCCTGAGCTAATGCTTTCCAATCATTCCCTGTATAATCTACTTCCCTCAAATCATAGTTAATGTTGTTCTCCCACCTCATTCTTGGCCTACCAACTGGGGGTTTTCCCTCTGGCTTTCCTACAAGAAGCTTCCATGCACGTCTTTCATTCCCCATACGTGCAACATGTCCTGCCCATCGCAGTCTACGAGACTTAACTGTTCTTATTATATCTGGCTTCCTATAAAGACCATGTAGTTCATTATTATGTAGTCTTCTCCATTCACCTGTCTGTTCATCTCTCTTTGGTCCAAAAATTTTCCTAAGAACTTTATTCTCAAATACTCGTAATCTCCTTTCCTCCCTTAAAGTAAGAGTCCATGTTTCGCACCCATATAATATAACTGGTAGAACAATAGTTTTATATATTTTCAGCTTAACGTTTTTTGAAAGGAGTTGGGACATCAAAAGTCTCTGCAATGCATAATAGCATGCATTTCCAGAATTGAGCCTATGTTTAATTTCTTTGTGCATCTCATTCCTATTTGTGATTATTGTTCCTAGGTATTTGAATTCAGCCACTTCCTCAAAATTTCCCTCATTTGTCATTAGCTGTCCATTTCCATTATATACTGAATTTCTACGTGTGACCATATTTTTAGTTTTAGTGATATTTACTTCCAGTCCTAATTTCTTAGTGTTACTCAATAGTGTGTGCGTGTTGGCCTTTAGTATCTCCTCGCTATCGGCCAGTAGTACTACATCATCAGCATAAACACGAATTACACATATATAATATAAACGATAGAATATACAGAAATAAATATAATTGGTTTGAACATGTACAAATAATGTTAAATAATCGTTTATCAAAACAGATGCTTCATTATAAACCAAAAGATCGAAGAAATGTAGAAGACCAAAAGAACGTTGCACATTGTTCATCGGGGAGCGGAATGGACCGACAGGCCCTTGAAAATGTTATAAGTCCACCGCTGTGGTCTCGAGGAAGCGTGCTGTCTTGCCACGCAGCGGGCCCGGGTTCGATCCCCGGTCGGGGCAGATTTTCTGGGTGAGGTTTTTACCGGGGTTTTTCCTCACCTGTAAGACAAATGTCAGGAAAACTTTAAAGCCCAAAAGGTCCCCGAAATCATATGGCCATCATGATCATCATCATCATCCTTATCATTATCACATCATCATCATCATCCTTCACCGGTGTGGAAAGCAACGGGAAGCTACCACACCTACAATTCCCTAGTAAAGCTGCAAGCATAGCATGGAGATGCTATGATTGCAGTGAAGGACAGAATTACTTTGGATATATAGCCTATATATATATATATATATATATTGAAGAAATAAGGAAACACAGTTCGATCGAAAAAAATAGTCTCAAGAAGAAAAAGAAAAAAACAGCAGAGATTTTTAAAAAGATCTGGAAGAGAGAAAAAAGATTTACAAAATGAAGTTAGCAAAGATATTGCGGTCCTTGATGAAATAATCGAAGTATTAAATATGAATAAAGTAATTTTAACTTGGGAATGTTTTCATTGTTTTCCGTAACATAGTGACATGTGTCACGTATGGGGGATGAAAGAGATGCATGGAAGCTTCTTGTAGGAAAACCAGAGGGAAAACGCCCAGTTGGTAGACCAAGAATGAGTTGGGAGAATAACATTATCCATGATTTGAAGTAAGTAGATTATACAGGGATGATTGGAAACATTAGCTCAGGATAGGGGTGTATGGTGAGCTTATGTCCGCTCGGTCATGAATCTAGGGGTTCTATAGAGCCAGTGAGTTATTTAGTTAGTTCATGTTCAATTAAAAAAATACACACACACCACACACATATATATATATATATATATATATATATATATATATATATATATAACTTATATATAGGCCTATATATTGCTACTGTTGTTTTAGACGTTATCATAAAAATAAATTGTGTATATATTTTTATTGCGTACATTTATTAAAATATATTTTAAAGTAACGTAATCCCACTACAGGCCTCGGGAGGCCCTTGGGGTAGTGGGAGGTTAAGGCTCCCACTTTTTCTAGACAATCGGCACTTGATGTCAGCCGGGTTGTCAGCCCTGCGTGACGGCCGCCTTTACCCCCAGAACAAGGTCTGGTACTCATTTCCATTAGAGGCTGAGTCGACCTCAGGGCCATATTGTCGCCAGAAGGTTTTGTTCAGTTTAAAAATCCTGACCCCACCGGGACTTGAACCCTCGACCTTCCGACTTATAGCGCAGTGCCTTAACGCTACGGCGTGCCCCATTAAAATATATTTTACTAGAATTAATTCAATTTAACCCTGAAAAAAGTCAGGAATTATTCTTTGATGTCATGACATAACCGGGGAATAGTCGGGAATTTCATATTTGTAATTTGCTGGACTCCCTAACACATATTCCAAATTTCACGTAACACACATGGCAACACTACAATTAAAAAAAATCTCCAAACTGAACAAATGAGCAAAAAGTCATCCAAACTTTCTTCTTGGGTTTTTCTTCCCCTCCCTGAGTATCCCCCCTTTATTGTTCAAAACCTTTCAGCTGGTGTACCCGGACCGTTGGACACACTAACACACAATAATTCTCACAATGCGCACGCACAAACGTGCTTAAAAAATAAGTTCACAAGCCGAAGAGGGCAATAAATGAGACCCTGAAACGGCATGTCTGGCAACTGCACAATACGCACGTAACTTGCATAAGACTTTGAAAGTTCAAAGCAGTGGTTATATAGAATGTGAAGATATCGATACGATCCTCTAATGGAAGTTTGATATCAGTTCACTATACATTGATTCAGCTTTGATTCCAAGCTATGGGAGTTCAAATCCGGTTGGGGTCTATGGATTTTTTCAGAGCATAAAATCATTCGCAATGGAAGTAAAGTTTTCGAGTGATTTGCGGTACTTAAGAGAATTTCAAACCCTGAAAAAAGAAGCATCTGCCCAATTTTTATCGGTAATTTCACGCCAAGAATTTAAATTGTGACGCTAATGACAAAATATGTTAAAGAGCGTCGTTAAAAAAATATTTCCGACTTAGGTGCGGACTGTAGTACAACGCTGTTCCCACCTTGCTCTTATCGTCAAATATCTACTATGGATGGACTAGGCATACATATTCTATAGTAATTCTGCCTGAGGGCAGGTCTTTCACTGCAATCATAGCATTTTCAAGCTATCTTTGCAGCTTTAATAGGGAATTATAGGTGTGGTAGCTTCCTGTTTTTTTCCACCCGGTGAAGGATGATGATGGCCGGATGATTTTCGGGGACCGTTGGGCCCCAAGTTTCCTGACATTAGTCTTACAGGTGAGGAAAAAATCCCGAAAGAACCTCACCCAGGAGCCTGTTCCGACCGAGAATCGAACCCGGGCCCGCTGCGTGACAAGGCAGCATGCTACCTCGAGACCACAGCGGTGGACAATATAGCCTACATATGTTACTGTCAATAAAATGCTTTCTTCTTATAGAAGCTGCAAGATCGCAGTGCGGACGTAATGTTTGCACTGAGATGCCTGGATAGCGTAGCGGATAACACACTAACGTATAGCGTTAGAGGTCCCAGATTCAAATCTCGGCTCCGGAATTAATATTTATTTTCATGACATATGTAGGCCTATAGACCTATGTGTATATATTTTTTTTTCTCTAAGCTCGACAGGCCTAGAAGGCCCTTGGCTGACCAGCCGGCAGCTGTCCTCACATCCACATGTGTTAATCACAGAGGTAGACGATCATCTAGTCAGTGTAGGGGTGACATGCGGTCAGCATGTCGGATCCCCCAGCCGTTATACCTGGTATTCTCAACCTGGAGTCTCTACTTATTGTAGCTACCCAAATGCTTCACGATGCTGGGTGGGCACCGGTCCCTTACTGGCCGAAATTCCATGAGAAAAATTTCTTCCCCATGGAGACCCGAACCAGCGCAAGTCTCGTAGCTCTGCTCCAAGTCTTCTTGCCTTAACCACTCGGCTACGGCGCGGGACTTATGTGTATATCCATCCATAGTAATTCTGCCCGAAGGCAGGTACTTCCCTGCACTCATAGCATTTTCGTGCTATGCTTGCAGATTTACTAGGGAATTGTAGGAGCGGTAGCTTCCCGTTGCTTTCCACACCGGTGAAGAATTTGATGAGATGATGATGATGATAATGATGAGATGATATGATGACCATTGATTTCGGGGACCGGTTTTGGGGGCCTTAAAGTTTTCCTGACATTGTCTTACAGGTGTGGGAAAAACCCCGATAAAACCTCACACAGAAAAACTGCCCCGACCAGGGATCGAATCCGGACCCGCTGCGTGACAAGGCAGCGCGCTACCTCGAGACCACAGCGGTGGACATATGTGTATATAGGCATATATATTCTGGCGGCACTATGGTCCTGGGGTCGACTCAGCCTCTAACGAAAATTGACTCCAAATGCTTGTTCTGAGGGTAAAGGCGACCGTCACGCAGGGCTGGCAATCCGGCTGGCATGAAGTGTCGATTTTGGAAAAGTGGGAGACTTAACCTCCTACTACCTCAAGGGCCTCCAAATGCCTGTAGTGGGATCACTTTACCTGTGTGATATTCATTAGACCTATTAATAATAATAATAATAATAGTAATAATAATATAATAATAATAGCTTTATTTTAGCTGGCAGAGTTAAGGCCTTGGCCTTGTCTACCACTCAACCTAGTACGAGGCTGCATGAAATTGGAACGAGTTTTTTTTAGTTCGGAGGGGGATCCTGTTCGCCATCCGAGATATAGGCCTAAGTTTGTCAGCTATAGGATCCATAGTAATTCTGCCCGAAGGCAGGTCCCTCACTGCAGTCATAGCATTTTCATGCTATGCTTGCAGCTTTACTAGGGAATTGTAGGTGTGGTAGCTTCCCGTTGCTTTCCACGCCGGTGAAGGATGATAGGCCTAATGATAAGGATGATGATGATATCCATATGATTTCGGGGACCGATTGGGCCTTAAAGTTTTCCTGACATTTGTCTTACAGGTGAGGAAAAACCCCGATAAAAACCTCACCCAGAAAAACTGCCCCGACCGGGGATCGAACCCGGGCCTGCTGCGTGACAAGGCAGCACGCTACCTCGAGACCACAGCGGTGGACTAGCTATAGGATATTATACATAATTCTAAATGGCGAACTACGTGATTTTTTTTAAATTATGAATGTACGTGGTCCAACAGAAGATTAGGATGACAAGATCAGGGATCAGTTCTATGGAGAATTATATATAATGCGTATTTAATGGTCTTTTACGATATCATACGAAAATTATCTTAAGAGATTTTAATGCAAAAGTGGTGCGGTACGATATATCAATTACGGAAATGCATGCTATAAAGCACTTCTCGTCTCAACTTCTCTCATAATACTTTACACTGAAAATACATAAAACTGTTATTCTCTCAGTTACGTGGGTACTAAACATGAACTCTTACATTAAGGGAAGAAAATGGATTAAAAGTAGGCCTATTTGAGAATAAGTTTCTTAGGAATTTTATGATTTTTTTTGTATTTTCAAAACACATTCAGTAGTTTTTCGTTCCATTTTTCAAATAAATTCTTAAGATCTTCTTTTCCATTATTCAACGGTGTTTTAGCGAACGATGGGTTATATGTCTAGGCTCCATGGCGCGACAGAACTACAAGGCCCTTGGCTTACCAGCGGGTGCTGGCCTCCATTCGCATGTTTTAATCACGTAGATGAAAGGTTATCTAGCCAGTACAGAGGCGACATGTGGTCAGCATATCGGGTCCCCCAGCCGTTACTACAGCTGGTTTTTTTCAACCTGGAGCCGCTACTCAATGTAGTATCCTTACGCATGTGCTGGTGGCACCGTGTCTATTATGGTCGCGAAATTCCATGAGAAAATCCCCATGGGCTTAGAACCAGTCGCAAGTCCTGAGCTATGCATCAAGGCATGTTGCCATAAAACCACTCGACTGTGGCGTGGGAACCTTCTTGCTATCCTTTCAATATTCAATATTATTTCTTTGTCTGTGAGGTTGTGTCATATGCTTTTGGGGCACACCTATTTCATCCCATAAATTCATTCAAAGAGATTATAGGCCTAACATGGTTATTTTGTTAGGTAGGCCTACTTTTATTAATTGAAGTTTCTCTCGTTTATTTATATTTTTATATAATTGTTCCATTACTCGGTGTTTTCTCCCCCTTTTCCCCTGCCACAATTTCGTTTCCCCAACCATTTCTCCGCACTCATCTCATCCTTTAATTTCATTTCGTTCCTCTGCCCCCGTGATGGTGCGTCCAGGCGTGATCGCCGGCAACCCTTGTCATTCACAGACCCCCCTCTCTCTCTCTCTTCTCCCCCCCTCTCTCCCTCTCTCTCTCCCTCTCCTCTTCCGTCTCTCTCTCTCTCGCTCTCTCTGCTCTCTCGTCTCTCCTCTCCTCTCTCTCTCTCGCTCTCTCTTCCCCTCCTCTCTCTTCTTCCTCTTCTCTTTCTCTCTTCCCCTCTCTCTCTTTTTTCTCTTTTTTTTCTTTTTTCTTTTCTCTTTTTCTTTCTCTTCTCTTTTCTCTCTTTCTCTCTTGCCCTTTTTCCTCTCTTTCTTCCTCCTCTTATACACCAGGGTGTTGCCAAAAAACCGACCAGCGGAGGTGAGGTGGTATATTGAGATACGCTGAACATTTTTAGTAAGGACCCATACCCCTAAATGATGCGTTTATCACTATACTCCCTGGCACTATCCAACCGGTAGTTTCACACGGCCGCGGCAGACATAAGCTCTCCATATATCCCTATCCTCAACCAATGTTTTCCAGGCATCAGCCCTGTATAATCTACTTCCCTCAAATCATTGTTATTAAATTCTCCCATCTCATTTCTTGGTCTACCAACTGGGCGTTTCCCCTCTGTTTTCCCTACAAGAAGCTTCCATGCACTTCTTTCATTTCCCCATTCGTGGCACATGCCTGCCAATCGCAGTCTATACGAGACTTACTTTTTTTTTCATTATGTCCTGGCTTCCTCTAACGAGCCATTCATTTCACTGTTCGGCAATCTTATCGATTCACCTGTGCTGTTCATCTTTCTTTGGCCAAAAAAAATTCCTAAGAATTTATTCTCAAATACTCGTAATCTCCTTTCCCCCCTTAAAATAATAGTCCATGTTTTGCCTCCATATAATATATGTGGTAAGAGAGTATAACAGTTTTATATATTTTTTTCAGTTTTTAAACGTTTTTGAAAGGAGTTGGGAAGTCACGAGTCTGTGCAATGCATCATCGCACGCATTTCCAGAATTGAGCCATTGTTTATTTTTCCTGAATGCGTTGTCACGCCCAGGACTTATTAATTATGTCTCGAGATCAGTATTACTTCGAATGATTTGAAGACTGTGGTGTTGCAAAAAGAACACCGAATACGGATATGAGGTGGTAATATTGACGTAGCCTATGCTGATAATTTTAATAAGGTACCCATAACCGGAAATGATGCGTTTTCACACTATGAGTAGCGAACTTCTCAAGAGTTCCCTTAGTATAATTTTAGGACTCAATACTTGACAATAGTGTCACAGTTACATGAAGATTTCAAAATATCCCCCTCCCTCTGCAGAGCGAACATCGGCGGTGTAGTGGATTGGCGCTCACGGTCAAAATGCCCCTGGCCCTCGTTTGAATGTTTCTGTAGCAGGTGTGATTCGGGCTATAAGATCCATTACGTGTCTCTTCTAGAGTTGATAACAGACTGTTTTCTTGTCGCCCCATAACAAGTAGTCGAAGATGTTTAAGGATCAGGTGATCTATGATGCCATGAGGACTGGTCCCCCACGACCTGGGTACGTTGTTGTTCAAAATGTTCTCCTCACATTGGCAATCGAAGTGAGCTTGATCTCCGTCGTGTTTTGCCAATAGAGGCCGCATTCCTTTGCGAACCCACGTATCATAGTTCCGTACATGTGAGGGTATGTTCAAGCAAGTAATGAGTCCTTCCACTGATCTTGAGATAATAATGAATTAGTCATAGTGTGAAAAACACCTCATTTTCGGACATGGGTACCATTATCAAAAAATGGTCAGCATATCTCAATATACCACCCTCACCCTCCGTTGTCGGCGTTTTTTTTTTGCAACACTCCGTCTCTCTCTCTCCTCTCTCTCTCTCTCGTCGTCTCTCGCCTCTCTCTCTCTCTCTATATTAAATTCATATTGTCTAGGGGCTCATCTCATTCTCATCCCTCCCCCAGACCAGGAGTTTGGACCACGAGTTGAGGATAATATATTACTTTTTATTATATTATTTATTATTATTATCTTATTTTTAAATTATTATTATATATTGGGGCCCCGCCGTAGCGTAGTGGTTAAGGCACTGAGCTATAGGCCGGAGGGTGCGAGGTTGTGAAGTCCCGTTGGGGTCGGGGTTTTTAAACTGACCCAAACCCTCTGTCGGCACTATGGTCCTGGGGTCGACTCAGCCTTCTAACGGAAATGAGTAACACAGACGCTTGTTCTGGGTGGTAAGGTCTGCGCGGTCACGCAGGGCTTACAACCCCTGCTGACAGAAAGTTGCCGATTGTTTAGAAAAAGTGGGAGCCTTAACCTCCTGCTTACACCCCCAAGGGCTTCCGGGTCTGTTGTGGGATCAGCTTTACTTTTTAATTTTACTTTATTATAGTTATTATTATTATTAGTATATATTATCTTATTATTATTATGTTTAGTGGTGTGAACCTAATCATTTATTGATGATACATGAAATTTACCATGCACAACTTTTAATTAATATCTTTTTTTAACTCTTTAAAAAATAGTGTATACATATATCTACATAAATAAATGAATCTAATATATATATATATAGATAATATATATATATCATAAATGTCGCACCGCTGTGTGTCGTGGTAGCGGTGCTGGCCTTGACCCCGCAGCATGGCCCGATTCCCGGTCGGGGACACGTTCCTTGGTGAAGTTCTTTTTCCTCGCGGTTTTTTTCCTCATCCTGTAAGACAAATGTCATAAGCTTAAGGCCCAACGGTCCCTGAAGTTCATCCTTCGCAGGTGTGGATAGCCAACGGGAAGCTACCACACCTATAATTCCCTAGTATAAGCTGCACAGCATAGCATGAGAAATTATATGATTGCATTGAAAGACTTGCCCTCGGACAGAATTACTGTGGATGGATATAATCTGTACTGTAAACATGTAATTATAATTTGTGCTGGTTAAGTGAAAGAGAAGGCTTATGGCCTTAAACCACCAGAAAAAATAAAACGCATTATTTATTATTATTTTTATTATTTTATTATTATTATATTATTATTATATTATTATTATTATTATTAGTATTCATATGATGGGGGATATTTCACATTATTTATAGAATCGAACTATATCCACAATGTGTCGCTCTATGACGGGATCTACGCTTAACTTCCCTTTAGAAGGAAGTCATACTCAGGATAAAAAGCCCTTATAAGTCCATCGACTATGGCGATGTGCAGGCATGTTGCTCGAATGGGGAATGAAAAAGGGGCATGGAAGTTTCTTGTAGGGAAAGAATGGTAGACAAAGAATGTGTTTAGAAAAACAACAGTAACATTGATTTTAGGGGAGTAGATTATACAGGGGATGATCGGAAAACAGCTCAGGATAGGTATGTATGGTGAGCTTATGTCCGCCCGGGCCATAGAGCTGCTGGAGTATGGGCTGGGTTGGTTTAAACTAAAAATATATTATAACAGTTATTCTCCAAGTTGTAGGGCCTATTATAGGGATGCGAAACATTAACTTTAAGGTAGGAGAATAGATTGCGAGTATTTGAGATTAAAGTTGTTAGGACCTAAAGAGAGATAAACAGGCGAATGGACAAGACTACAGTAAGCTTCATATTTTTTATGGGAAACCAGATATAATAAAAACAGTTCAGTTTCGTAGACTTACAATGGGCAGGAAATGTGGCACGATTGGGGTTGAAATAGGGGCTGCAAACTCATTGTAAAAGTAAAGTTAAGTGATCCCACAACATGCCCGGAGACCCTCGGGGTAGTAGGAGGTTAAGGCTCCCACTTTTTCTAGACAATCGGCACTTTGTCAGCCAGGTTGTCAGCCCTGCGTGACGGCCGCCTTTACCCCAGAACAAGCATCTGGTACTCATTTCCGTTAGAGGCTGAGTCGACCCCAGGGCCATAGTGCCGCCAGAGGGTTTGGATCAGTTTAAAAATCCTGACCCCAAAGGGACTTGAACCCTCGACCCTCCGGCTTGTAGCTCAGTGGCTTAACCACTACGCTACGGCGTACCCCCTTGCAAACTCATTGTAGGAAAACCAAAATGAAAGCTCTCAGTAGGTAGTCAAGAGTGAGGTGGGAGAATAACTTTAACCATGATTTTAGGGAAGTGGATTATAAAGGCGATGATTGGAAAACAGCACAGGATAGGGATGTATGAAGAGTTTATGCCCGCTCGGCCATGAACCTACGTGTCCAATATTACCAGTGAGTTATAGGTGGGTTTGAACTTTTTTTTTTGAACTTACGAACTTTAAAACTAGAGTCGATATTGATATTCACTACTTTACCGGTACAGACATAACCCTTATTAATGGGTTAACAAAAATACACCGTGTCCCATTCAAACCTCCCACATTTTAATTAATCATAACTCTCAAAGTATGCGGAATTATGAAATGACGGTGGTATTAAAAGAATCATCATCATCATCATAGTACATTCACGAATTTAGGCCATTTGTTGACCTGTTTCGGCCTCAAGAGAAACCCCATCCAAAAGTCTTTTTGAGTGGACGTCCTGGTCTTCTTCTTCCTGCAGGTTGATATCTTAACATTTGCTTGGGTATTCTGTGATCTTCCATTCGATGAACATGTTGTATCCATCTTGACTTATAATCAGAAATTTTGTTTTCTAAAGATTCCATGTGTAATTCTTCTAAGATGTCTTCATTTTTTGTTGTTGTGATCTAGTAGTGTGTATCCTGCAGTCCTCCGAAGATATCTCATTTCAGCAGATCTAAGTCTCTGTATATCCTTCTGTTTCAACATCCATACTTCGCTACCATACAAAAGAGTTGGAAGAGCCAGTGTTTTATTCACTTTTAATCTTGAATGCTTTTGGACTAACTGTGGCTTGAAGATAGAATTTATTAACCCTAAAATTCTTAAAAATTTAGATATTTTTGCATTTGCATCCTTTTCTTCTTCTTATGATTTTTATTAGAAGAAAGAGAAACTAAAAGAATTTCTGTTTTCATTGTTGTAGTTAATTAATCTGTCGCATATTGGACAAACATGACATAAAACCACGTTCGCCAGACATCACTACACTGAACTTCTTCCTCTGGGGTAATGTAAACGACCGTGTGTTTTGCGAACTCCAGTACACGGTCTTTATGGAATTTACGAACCCGTAGGCCTTATCCGTGACCCAATTTTGAACAGTACCAATGGACATGTTGGACAGAACGTGGCACGAAATCGAATACAGACTTGATATTGTTCGTGCTACCACTGGTTGCACATATAAGAGGTTTTTTAGTGTTTGTGGATATGAAGAATCTTTTGAGTTTCTGTTTCGTTTAAACACCGGCCTCAGTTCATAATTTCGCATACTTTGTTAGTTATGATTAATTAAAATGTGGGAGGTGTGGATGGGACATTCTGATATTGTCACCCAATGAACTTAAGTGAGTAGAATAATTGCCTCCTCTCGTTACTCCAACTTTTCATAGTGGTTTCTGCAGCCATTTTTGTTTCCATTCTTATAGCACGCCACTGATTGCCTGCGTCACGTACTCACCGAGCTGCCGCAGTTACTGCCATCTGCCGGATGTATACAGAATTACTTGCCCCTAGCCGGTATTTACCGAAGTAAACTTGCGGCATCTATCCATTTATCAGCAATGCCAACATATGAAGTTGCTCTAACGCTGTACAAAAATACTTTATTTGTTGGTACAGTAAACGTTCCTTATTCGCGGGTTAAAAAGTCGCGACCCACAGTTCCTTTAATCGCGGATCCAGTCCAGTATAAGAGAAGGATTACGTACTTACTGGAACTAATCGAACCCGTCGGTTCATGGCCGAGGGAACATCAGCTCTCCATACCTCCCTTTTATCTGAGCTAATGCTTTCCCAACCGTACCCTACCTGTATAATCTACATCCCTCATATCATAGTTAATGTTATTCTCCCACCTCATTCTTGTTCTACCAACAGGGCCCCCACGTTTTCCCTCTGCCTGTCGTACAAGAAGCTTCCCTGCAGTCTTTATTTCAACCTACGTGTAACATGTCCAGCCAATCGCAGTCTACGAGACTTAACTGGTTTTATTATATCTGGCTTCCTATAAACCGAACGGGGGGCACGCCGTATGCGGAGTGGGATAAAGGCACTGAGCTACAAGCCGGGAGGGTCGAGGGTTCAAGGTACCGTTGGGGTCAGGATTTTTCAACTGGCCCAAACCCTCTGGCGGCAACTATGGCCCTGGGGTCGACTCAGCCTCTAACGGAAATGAGTCCAATACAACTTGTCCTGGGGGTCAAAGGCGGGCCGTCCACGCCGGCATGACAAACCGGATGACATAACGTGCCGAATTGTCTAGAAAAAGTGGGGAGCCTTAACCTCCTACTACCCCAAGGGCCTCCGGGCCTGTTGTGGGATCACTTTTTTTCCCTATAAAGACCATGTAGTTCATTGTTATGTAGTCTTCTCCATTCACCTGTCCATCACTCTTTGGTCGAAAAATTTTCCTAAGAACTTTATTCTCAGAAACTCGTAATCTCATTTCCTCCCTTAAAGTAAAAGTCCATGTTTCGCATCTATATAATATCCATCCATCCATCCATCCATAGTAATTCTACTTGATGAAGTTTAATAATTTACCAGTTAAAATGCAGAGGATGTAATATTTTATGAAAGGGCTCCATATTGGTACTACTTGATGAAGTTTAATAATTTACCAGTTAAAATGCAGAGGATGTAAAATTTTATGAAAGGGCTCCATATTGGTACTACTTGATGAAGTTTAATAATATACTTGTTAAAATGCAGAAGATGAATATTTTATGAAAGGGCTCCATATTGGTACTACTTGATGAAGTTTTAATAAATTTAAACCAGTTAAAATGCAGCAGGATGAATAATTTTATGAAAGGGTGCTCCATAATTGGTACTACGTTATGAAGTTTAATAATTTACTTTGTTAAAATGGAGAAGATTAAATATTTAGAAAAGGGCTCCAATATTGGTACTACTTGATGAAGTTTAAATATTAACCAGTTTAAAATGCAGAATATGTACTATTTTATGAAAGGGCTCCATATTGGTACAGCTTGATGAGGTCATAATTTAACTTGTTAAAGTTAAAATGCAGAGGATGTAATAATTTTTTGAAAGGGCTCCATACAATTGGTACCTACTTGATGAAGTTTAATAATTTACCAGTTAAAATGCAGAGGATGTAATATTTTATGAAAGGGCTCCATATTGGTACTACTTGATGAAGTTTAATAATTTACCATGTTAAAATGCAGAGGATGTAATATTTTATGAAAGGGCTCCATATTGGTACTACTTGATGAAGTTTAATAATTTACTTGTTAAAATGCAGAAGATGAAATATTTTATGAAAGGGCTCCATATTGGTACTACTTGATGAAGTTTAATAATTTACTTGTTAAAATGCAGAAGATGAAATATTTTATGAAAGGGCTCCATATTGGTACTACTTGATGAAGTTTAATAATTTACCAGTTAAAATGCAGAAGATGAAATATTTTATGAAAGGGCTCCATATTGGTACTACTTGTTGAAGTTTAATAATTTACTTGTTAAAATGGAGAAGATGAAATATTTTATGAAAGGGCTCCATATTGGTACTACTTGTTGAAGTTTAATAATTTACTTGTTAAAATGCAGAAGATGAAATATTTTATGAAAGGGCTCCTTATTGGTACTACTTGTTGAAGTTTAATAATTTGCTTGTTAAAATGCAGAAGATGAAATATTTTATGAAAGGGCTCCATATTGGTACTACTTGTTGAAGTTTAATAATTTACTTGTTAAAATGCAGAAGATGAAATATTTTATGAAAGGGCTCCATATTGGTACTACTTGATGAAGTTTAATAATTTACTTGTTAAAATGCAGAAGATGAAATATTTTATGAAAGGGCTCCATATTGGTACTACTTGATGAAGTTTAATAATTTACTTGTTAAAATGCAGAAGATGAAATATTTTATGAAAGGGCTCCATATTGGTACTACTTGATGAAGTTTAATAATTTACCAGTTAAAATGCAGAAGATGAAATATTTTATGAAAGGGCTCCATATTGGTACTACTTGATGAAGTTTAATAATTTACCAGTTAAAATGCAGAAGATGAAATATTTTATGAAAGGGCTCCATATTGGTACTACTTGTTGAAGTTTAATAATTTACTTGTTAAAATGCAGAAGATGAAATATTTTATGAAAGGGCTCCATATTGGTACTACTTGTTGAAGTTTAATAATTTACTTGTTAAAATGCAGAAGATGAAATATTTTATGAAAGGGCTCCATATTGGTACTACTTGATGAAGTTTAATAATTTACTTGTTAAAATGCAGAAGATGAAATATTTTATGAAAGGGCTCCATATTGGTACTACTTGATGAAGTTTAATAATTTACCAGTTAAAATGCAGAAGATGAAATATTTTATGAAAGGGCTCCATATTGGTACTACTTGTTGAAGTTTAATAATTTACTTGTTAAAATGCAGAAGATGAAATATTTTATGAAAGGGCTCCATATTGGTACTACTTGATGAAGTTTAATAATTTACCAGTTAAAATGCAGAAGATGAAATATTTTATGAAAGGGCTCCATATTGGTACTACTTGATGAAGTTTAATAATTTACCAGTTAAAATGCAGAGGATGTAATATTTATGAAAGGGCTCCATATTGGTACTACTTGATGAAGTTTAATAATTTATACTTGTTAAAATGCAGAAGATGAAATATTTTATGAAAGGGCTCCATATTGGTACTACTTGATGAAGTTTAATAATTTACCAGTTAAAATGCAGAAGATGAAATATTTTATGAAAGGGCTCCATATTGGTACTACTTGATGAAGTTTAATAATTTACCAGTTAAAATGCAGAGGATGTAATATTTTATGAAAGGGCTCCATATTGGTACTACTTGATGAAGTTTAATAATTTACTTGTTAAAATGCAGAAGATGAAATATTTTATGAAAGGGCTCCATATTGGTACTACTTGATGAAGTTTAATAATTTACCAGTTAAAATGCAGAAGATGAAATATTTTATGAAAGGGCTCCATATTGGTACTACTTGATGAAGTTTAATAATTTACCAGTTAAAATGCAGAGGATGTAATATTTTATGAAAGGGCTCCATATTGGTACTACTTGATGAAGTTTAATAATTTACTTGTTAAAATGCAGAAGATTAAATATTTTATGAAAGGGCTCCATATTGGTACTACTTGATGAAGTTTAATAATTTACTTGTTAAAATGCAGAAGATTAAATATTTTATGAAAGGGCTCCATATTGGTACTACTTGATGAAGTTTAATAATTTACCAGTTAAAATGCAGAAGATGAAATATTTTATGAAAGGGCTCCATATTGGTACTACTTGATGAAGTTTAATAATTTACCATGTTAAAATGCAGAGGAATGTAATATTTTATGAAGGGCTCCATATTGGTACTACTTGATGAAGTTTAATAATTTACTTGTTAAAATGCAGAAGATGAAATATTTTATGAAAGGGCTCCATACTGGTACTACTTGATGAAGTTTAATAATTTACTTGTTAAAATGCAGAAGATTAAAAATTTTATGAAAGGGCTCCATATTGGTACTACTTGATGAAGTTTAATAATTTACTTGTTAAAATGCAGAAGATTAAATATTTTATGAAAGGGCTCCATATTGGTACTACTTGATGAAGTTTAATAATTTACCAGTTAAAATGCAGAAGATGAAATATTTTATGAAAGGGCTCCATATTGGTACTACTTGATGAAGTTTAATAATTTACCAGTTAAAATGCAGAGGATGTAATATTTTATGAAAGGGCTCCATATTGGTACTACTTGATGAAGTTTAATAATTTACTTGTTAAAATGCAGAAGATGAAATATTTTATGAAAGGGCTCCATATTGGTACTACTTGATGAAGTTTAATAATTTACTTGTTAAAATGCAGAAGATTAAATATTTTATGAAAGGGCTCCATATTGGTACTACTTGATGAAGTTTAATAATTTACCAGTTAAAATGCAGAAGATGAAATATTTTATGAAAGGGCTCCATATTGGTACTACTTGATGAAGTTTAATAATTTACCAGTTAAAATGCAGAGGATGTATATTTTATGAAAGGGCTCCATATTGGTACTACTTGTTGAAGTTTAATAATTTACTTGTTAAAATGCAGAAGATGAAATATTTTATGAAAGGGCTCCATATTGGTACTACTCTTGATGAAGTTTAATAATTTACTTGTTAAAATGCAGAAGATTAAATATTTTATGAAAGGGCTCCATATTGGTACTACTTGATGAAGTTTAATAATTTACTTGTTAAAATGCAGAAGATGAAAATATTTTATGAAAGGGCTCCATATTGGTACTACTTGATGAAGTTTAATAATTTACCAGTTAAAATGCAGAAGATGAAATATTTTATGAAAGGGCTCCATATTGGTACTACTTGATGAAGTTTAATAATTTACCAGTTAAAATGCAGAGGATGTAATATTTTATGAAAGGGCTCCATATTGGTACTACTTGATGAAGTTTAATAATTTACTTGTTAAAATGCAGAAGATGAAATATTTTATGAAAGGGCTCCATATTGGGTACTACTTGATGAAGTTTAATAATTTACTTGTTAAAATGCAGAAGATGAATAGTACTACATCATCAGCATAAACTAACAGCTTATTAATACCATTGAGTTTAATAAAAATAATGGAAAAACTAATTCAGTAGAAATTAAATTTGTGTCAAATTATACAAAAATTAGCAATAGCTGCTTATGGTTATGCGTGGTTTGTTTTCACCGCAGTCCGACACGTTTAAATAAGTTGGATTAAGAAACTGACTTTCTCCAATTTAAGGGTTAACAAATAGTCCGTAAACCACCAAAATCGAACCATAACTTCGACTTGTTGAGGAATTCGCTTAGCTTCGTGTAGTTCTTACACGACTGTTATTTTTCCTTAGCCTGTAGGTCTACACATTCCCACAGTAATACAAACATAAACCTATTTGCACACATTCAGATCGTTCAAAAGTGTATCTTTTGTAGGCTTGCGATTTTCATAAAATATTCATATTAGGCCACAGTTAAACCTAAACAATCATCATCATCATTAGCATCAAGGATTAGACCTGCTGGTCTGTTCCGATCTCATGCTAGAATTGGTCTCTACTATGAGACTCTTGTTCTTGTAAGCCCATGTTTCCCTTGACACAGATTTAAGCGCTTTCCCCCTACGGGGAAGAATTTGAACCATACTAATTTAGTTACACTTGTTTTTCGTATAGATGTCATTTGAGTGGTCCGTGGTCAGCGTTTCACCTCATACTGATATCTAGGAAACCAAGGTAATACTAGGATGGGAAAATTCGGTAAATTTTGCTTAGAGGCCTTTTCATTCAGGCTTAACCCTTAAATTGGCAAAACACAAGTTTCTTCTGTTAGTTATTTGAATGTGGCGGACCGCAGTGAAAATGGAATCTTGTGTAACTGTTATTGTTAGGTGTATTGTATAATTAGACACACATTTAAGTGGTTTCTTTTTTGTTTGTTTTCTTCTGATTTATTTGAAATGTTAAATTAATTAAACCAACTGATGTATCCAAAGGACACATTACAAATTTAAGGGTTAAGGATCTTTTACGTGCCTGAAAATCTTCACACTCGGGACCCACGGTTTAAAGTCCCTCCCGGAGAACTTGCTCCTTGGATTTTTCCGTCCTAAAAAATCCATCGACCCCCGGCCGGGTTTGAACCCGCGACCCTCGGGACCAGAGGCAAGGAACATAACCACTAGTCCACCGCGGCTGATTACTATGAGACTCGAAAGTATAACTATTGATGTCCCCTGAAGACGTTACTGGCGTCTCGCAGGATAAGATATCTGATGGGGCTGCCATCTACGACTCGATATCAAGCCGTCTGCTGTATTGACCCCAACAGAAGGAGTACCTCTTCCGCTCTGCTGACCGTTGAGTATTTTCTCCTTGTTACCCCGGAGATGGGTCTTCACATTTGTCCCCTTAAGAATAGGTGCCTTTTCCGCATTGAGGTCTTCATACGTATCCCTGGGCAGGGGCTCTAATTGTACCCCGAGAGACTGGGTCCTTGACAAAACTTTGTCACTAGTTATTAGTGTTCACCCCCGCGACGAGTACGCGCCTGTTATGAGTTACCCAACTTCATATAGTTATAGCATTTGCCCCCTATAGGCGTTGGGCCGGGTTAATAGCCTTGTATATTTCCACGGCTAATTGCTGAATACTCGCAAGTTATTTTAATTTTATTTATTTTTTCCTCTGTTTAATATGAGAGCGATTCCATGAAAATGTCATACCGAGATGAAAATTTTGAAATTGACGCAGGAATAATTTTTTTGACGTAGGTCCTAATATATATATATCTTTAAGGATCAAATGTTCTGATTCTATAAGATAATGTTCCATAAGTGTATTATTTTAATCTAATATTAGTGGTGGAACTTGTCATATTCCAAATCTGTGAAAGCACGCAAAATTTTACCAATTTGTTGTTTAATGATTTGGTCGTATTAATTCGTTTTATTTTTACGAACTCTTTTGTTAAACCATACTTTGATCCTCCCTAGTCGTAAATGCAATAATATTGTCTTATAATGTTCTATATACCTTAAATGTGTCCTATAATTATTAACTGCAAGCTATGGTCAGTCACAAAAAACGTATAAATATTACTGTACACAACATAACAATTGATGGAATAAAATTTCCTCTTGGATTCTACGTTATCGGTACACAACTAACAAAAAAGTATTGAAGACATTTTCTTGTAAAGTTATTATTTTTTCCGCTAGTTTCCCGTGACTGATTGACATTTGTCCTATCATCGTATATATGCTAATGCGCACGGTGAAGTCAGTTGCTTGCTGCACTCTGCTAAGGATTAACATAAACATGGTTTAGGAAACCTGGTAGACGGTTCGGTTCAGCTGATCCATAAAATAATTACTGACCCCTTTTCTATGCCAATTTGAGCTAAAAGACAGCGGAAGCATTTAAATATATTCAGGAAAAAGGTTGCAGTAAACGAAGCAACCATACTTTTTGATTTCTCAGAAAATTATACAAAATGAGATCCAGGCAGCTCATTGGAAAAATTAGCATAGGGCCTATCTCAATATTAACTGCTGTTGCCTAGTTTATATGGAAGGTGACGAGAAGTTAAGAAGAAATACTTTGTTCTAGTGCCAGGTTATGTGACACATAGTAAGTGCGCTACAAGATGTTTGCTATAGAAAAAATGTTTTCTGAACTATAGTGATTTCTTCAAAAAACTTGAGGTGAAAAAAAATTTCAGTTGGAGCAGCAGGTAATAGAAATGGCCTATACATTTAGCAATGTGACACTACTACTTACTTGCATATTGGATTTTGACATAAAATGAAACTGTCTTTGAATCGTACAATGGAAAGGGGGCTATAAATGCGATTGGCGGCCAAGTAAAAAGGATGGCACGGATGTATGAAAAATCGGGAAAGAAGATACAAAATGGTGCATAATTATGTAATGTGAGCTGTAAAACCAACCAAATAACTGTAGTCACAAAATTATATAGAAGAAGGAAAACGTTTTTTAGAAAAATAATTTGAATATCTTGCATCTATCAGAGACTCATTGCGTATACAACTTGAAAGCTTAGGACCCATATGTTATAGAGTATGCACAACTGTCAAACAATCAGCGAAACAAATTTATAAATTCGTATGTTAAAAACAACTGAATGGCGTGACAGGCATAGAAAGCCATTGACTGCTAATCTCACATCATAGTATATCAATCACAGAGGTGAACAATCATCTAACCAACAAATAGGATGACATGTGGTCAGCATGTCGGATACTCCAGCCGTTATGGCTGGTTCTCTCGACCGCAACCGCTAAATATTATAGCTGCCCAAATTCTTCAGATTCTGGGCCGCACCAATCCCATTGTGGCTGAAATTCCATGAGAAAATTTATTTTCTCATGGGGGTCGAATCAGTGCTCTCTATTGAGACATCTTGACTCAAACCATTCAGTTACAGCGTGGGACTTCATGCGTGACAGGAAACAATATTATTATTAATGGGTCAAGTCAGATCAAGTTAGCGGCGAAGACGAGTGAAATGCGATCTCACACTGATGTTATGATGTGAGTCATCAGAATTCGGGCTAATCAGAGTTATGTTTTTATTGTTGTTTAAAAGTAGAATTCAATGCGTCAGAAATTGTTTACTAACTACAGCTTACTAATGCGATTTACGATAAATTGTTTTGAAAGTACATGCACTCTGATAAATAATCAACTTATTAAGAGTGTGTATATATTCTGGGAGGCTTAAAAATTTTATTTCAGTTGTTCAATCTAGAAATCAAAAATATTAAATCTTACATCAGGTAAACTAATAAACTCCACTCCAAGCGCGACAGGCCTAGAAGGCTCTTGATTTACAAAGCGGCTGCTGGCCTCACGCCCACATGTGTTAATCACAGAGGTAGACGATCATAAGCCAGTGTAGGGGTGACATGTAGTCAGCAGTTCGGGTCACCCAGCCGTTATAGTTGGTCTTATCAACCTGGAGTTATTACTTATTGTAGCTACCTAAATGCCTCACGATGCTGGGTGGGCACCTGTACCATACTGCGCGAAATTCCATGAGAAAAGTCTTCCTCCATTGGACTCGATCCAGCGAAATCCCATAGATCTGTGCCAAGGCTGCTTGCCTTAACCACTCGGTTATGGCGGCCGGAATAAATGTATCCAGTTAACTATATAGATATATACACACACACATGCATACAATTTAATAGTATATTTACAATAGAGAAGTCACTTGTTATTAAGTATTTAATAGTTCGTTAGGTTTATAATTTAATGGTACATGGTAAGCGAGTTAATTAATTACTTATTGATTTAAAGTAATATTTATTTTTACAGCAAAATTAAAATTTAACATTTCGTAGAATAATAAAGTATTTGCAGCTCTTATCACAAATAGAATGAGAGCCAAGAATTAAACAAGCTCATTCGGAAATGCATGCTATTATGCTTGGCAGAGACTCTTGATGTCCCAACTCCTTTCAAAAAACGTTAAGCTGAAAATAATAAAACTATTATTCTACCAGTTATATTATATGGGTGCGAAACATGGACTCTTACTTTAAGGCAGGAAAGGAGATTACGAGTATTTGAGAATAAGTTCTTAGGAAAATTTTTGGACCAAAGAGAGATGAACAGACAGTGAATGGAGAAGACTACATAACCAATGAACTACATGGTCTTTATAGGAAGCCACATATAATAAAGAACAGTTAAGTCCCGTAGACTGCGATGGGCAGGACATGTTGCGCGTATGGGGAATGAAAGACGTGCATGGAAACTTCTTGTATGAAAGCCAAAGGAAAACGCCCAGTTGGTAGAACCAAGAATGAGGTGGGAGAACACATTAACTATGATTTGAGGAGGTGGATTATACAGGAAATGATTGGAAGGCTTTGGCTCAGGATAGGGATGTATGGAGAGCTTATGTCCGCGCGGCCATGAACCTACGGGTTCGATAGTGCCAGTGAGTAAGTAAGTAAGTATTTGCAGCTCTTTATTAATATCTGTTACTGAAGCTGTTTATCTAGTTTCATAGTATTTTGTTACATTTGTGTAATATTTGCATTTTGAAATTCTAAATAAAATTCAGATGTGTCAGTCAGTCGCAAAGTAATGTCAAGCAGTCACACATCACATATTAGGTCATAACTTCGGTATTAATTGTGATTTAGGTTTATTTTTTCATTTAAAATGTAACTTGAAATGTGCCCTTCAAACGGTATTTTGGAAAATTGAATTAAGGATCACATTTCAGAGAATGATGTAGATGAACATGTTAAGCTGGATGATGAGTTGACATTAATGTCAGTCAGTCACACATACTTTGATAGATAATAAATAACATTGTTTTTCTTCAGAAGTTGTATTTTATGTACATCTAATCAGACACTTTTCCTCTATCATATCACGTATATAACACCTCTAATTTCAACCAAATGAATATTATGCAAGCATTTGCAGCAAAAGTGTATTGTAAATGTCAGTCAGTCACATATGGAATTACTCTAGAACATTATTTTTTAAATGTCCGACTCGGGTTTTTGACAACATAATAATACCAAGAAATTGTTAATAATCCTACTAGTGAAACTATTTTAATATTTGGTAAGGGCCTAGATTAGTTTTAAAGTTAAGGCGAACTGTTGGTATATGCTATTGATGTATTATTATTCGATAGCGAGGAGGTATTGGGCCTGGAAGTGAGCTTGAATAAAACTTTATATATATATATATATATAGCCACACACAGAAATGTTATGTAATGGAAATTGACAGTTAATTAAAAATGAGTGAAATTTTGAAGAAGTAACTGAATTGAAATATCTAGGAATAATAACACTGAGCAACAAAAAAGTGACTTTTTTCCTGTCTCAGAAAGAAAAATATGTGATTCTGATATTATTTTTTCTCCTGAATTCAAATATGTTATCAGTTTTTCTTTATCACGCAAGGTTTCCGAGAGACAGGAATTTATAATTTTTAACACTTTAATATTTTCTACATTCGTAACTACACAATATTCGAACATTCGGACTCACCTAGAAAGTAAGAAATGACGATTTTCTGCTATATTTCACCTGTGGAGCATCCCTCTTGATGGTCTAACAATAATCGGCCAGCATATTATGATTCCATTTGCCTTGATATCTCTTTTCCATAGCTGAAATCTCCTGAGTTAGCTCATATGGTTTTATTTTGCAATGGACAAATAGACGAAAAAACGTTTATTAAAAAATAATTATTTAAATCCATTAATTGAAATTGAAGTAAAAGCTGTGGATGATGGAGAAATTCCGAATACATATTTGAAAACACGATAAAAAACTGCATTATGTACAATTATTGGTACTCGTGAGACAAAAATCATGTTGACCAGTGTAATTTTACAAACAAGAGTAAGGTGCAGAAAGAATTCAAACGTAGACTATTTACGTTAACGCATGCCCTTATGCATTACAGGGACCCTTGGCATGTCAAATTCTCTCAAAAAGCGTTAAACTGAAAATATATAAAACATATTATTCAAATTATAATATACGGATGCGAAACATGGACTGTTGCTTTAAGGGAAGAGAAAAGATTACAGGTATTTGAGAATAAAGATCTTAGGAAAATATTTGGATCGAAGAAAGACGGACAGGCAGGTGAATGGAGAAAACTATATAATAGTGAGTTACCTGATCTTTATGGAAACTCATATGTAATTTAATATTAAGAGTTAAGTCTCGTAGACTGCAATGGGCAGGACATGTGGCACGAATGATGACTGAAAGAGAGGCATGGGAACTTCTTGTAGGAACACGACAGGGAAAACATCCAGTAGGTAGGCCAATAATGATATTGTATAATAACATTAACCATGATTTGAGGGGAGTAAATTATACAGGAGATTGTTGGAAAACATGATCTCAGGATAGGAATGTATGGAGAGAGCCATTAAGTTAATTTTTGTAGTATTTACAAAGAAAAATTAGGGTAAATAAATATACAGAGTGTAATAGGACCTCGCCGACAAAATGATAGGGATGATTGGCCATGCAGAGAGGGTCATCTTTTGTGGAAGAACATATAGTCACAAACACGTCGTTTATGAGTTACGCGCAGATGAAGATTTTCACCCGTAAGGGTCGGAATTGATTACAAACAATTGTATACGCATTATTTTATTGATTTTTTTACAATAAGTGTTAAAACAGTCGACCCTGTGCCTCATTGCATGTTTGATATCGTCGCAGCAACGATCGGCCAGAAGGGCCGATCATGGCAGAATCCTTTTTGACGTCGTAAAACACTTACCGTTTGAACACTTATCATAAAAAATGACATTTTTTCAATAAAATTAGATGGTACAATTTTTTGTATTGAATGCCGAACCTTACGGGTGAACATCTTCATCTGTGTATAACTCATAAATTGTGTGTTTGGGACTATATGTTCCTTCACAAAAAAATTATCCTCTCTGCATGGCCTATCATCCTTATCATTTTGTCGGTGAGGTCCTGTTACACCCTGTATAAATATAAATATTATATTGGAATATTATAGGCTACTTAATGCTAGATTTTCGATAGTTTTAATTATTATTGCTGTTAATTTATATACCTTAATGTTCTTCTTCTTCCTTTCATGTGATAGACCTAGGGGTCTGTTGCCGTCTCAATCCAACGTTTGAAGGGTCTGCCCAAAGATCTCTTGCCTTGTGGCTGGAAATTTTAGATTTGACGTGGTATTCGTTAATATTAAAAACTACGTGTGGAAGGAATAAATTATTAATATGATGCATACTCTATGCGGGCTCTATAGGACGATACAATGATTTGGATTAATTTAATTGCCTAAAATGATACGTAATAACTTCGACTTTAGCCTGACAGAAAACTTTCTAAAATATATCAATTGAAGCATCAAGTCCTATTATAAATTTAGGAATGTGGAATAATTCTTGTAATGCATACTGTAGGCCTATGTGGCTCTACAGGACGATAGGATGATTTGAGTTAATTTAAATGCACAAATTTATATTCAAAATTAATATAAAATTATGGAATATTCACCTGAAAGGTCCGTTTCCTCAACTTAATTAATCATTTAACTGTAGCGCTTTCGGGACTTGTCCCATCATCGGCAGGATTCAAAACTGGTGTTTCACTGAAGATCTGGTAGAGGGGGTTGCATGTATTGGGTTCGTTTTCGAAAACAGTTAAATGATTAATTAAGTTGAGGAGACGGACCTTTCAGGTGAATATTCCATAATTTTATATTAATTTTGAATAATACCTCAACGGAACACATCATGAATCTTATAAAAATTTATGTTCAGTAACTTCAATATTTATCTAACAAAAAAATTTAAAAAAATCGATTTAAGCACTAAATCCTATTGTCATTTTGGAATCAGGGAAATATGCAATAAATAGTATCTACATGTACTGTAAGTCACTGATAATCTGCACCCTTACTTAGAATTTTATCAAGTCTTTGGACAAATATTAGACGAGATTGAAAACACCACTAAATCAAATAGGGTGTAAAAATATAGGCTTAATATTCCCTATTTCTTCTTCTTCTTCCTTCCAAATATTAGGCCAAGACCTGTTACGATCCTATAGAAATTTTTCCCTCCAGCGTTTCATAGGACGGCCCAGGGATCTTCGTCCTCATCTTGGAATATAATTACAAACAGCTTTGGGGATCCGATTTGAACTCATTCTTCCAAGATGGTGATTCCAATTAATTGGTACTGTATAATATATTCCAAAATGGCGTAGTCTTCAATTCTTTTAAGATATCGGTGTTCCTTTTTCGATCCCATCTGGTGTAACCCGCTGTTCTGCGCATGAATCTCATTTCACAAGCCGTTATTCTGCTTTCATGTTGTCTTTTTAGTATCCATGCTTCACTATCATAGGTCTAGCCAAAGTGTTATATAAACGTAATCTGGTGTTTTTTTTGTACAAGGGATGGTTTCATAACTTGATTAATAATTCCCAACTTTTATTATAACTAGTAATTTTTTCAGGGATATCCTTTTCATCCCAGATAGAGAGGTAATATCCAAGATATTTAAATTGATTAGATCTGTCTAAAAGTTTATTCTGGAGACAGATTTTTACTTTGTATGGGGTCCTTCCCAAGAAATGCCATCATTTTAGTTTTGTTAATTGATATTTCCATTTTAAATTTGACACCTATTTTTTGTAAATTATAAATTGATCGTTGCAAATCATTTTCGGAAAGTGCCAGAAGAGCTAAATCGTCTGCAAAATATTCCTTATTTAAGGGGGATTTCTTCGTATAAAAACTGGAATCGATATTAATATTAAATATTTTCCCTTAATTTGCCTTTTTTTTTTGTTAATCGGATTTGCTTCCCCATTTTGTGCCCCTCTCTTTTTTTATCGGTTTATTATACTCGTTTATAGAACTTGCGAGTCGCTGTCCTTGTGCGACCGATATATTTTGATGGCTTTTTCTAAAACAAATGCAGGACCAGTGCAGAAATAACTGACTGTCTAGACACACTCATATATAGGTTACGTGCATTTAGTATTTTCCGTAAGTAACGACTGTTCTGAGTAGATGGAAAGGACATTATAACCCAACATCAAGGGACATGTGAAGAAATATTCTTTTGATGGTGAAATACTGAATTATTTGTCATTATTATGTACCATGTTGTAATGTCGGAGTTTTCATTTAGGGAGCCAATAAAGGTATTCTTCATTTGGACGAATACACATAGAACACTAGGCGATATTTTTGTATCACTTGGGAGACTTGCAAAGAATACAATATAAGACTAATATAAAAATTACTATTACGTTAATATTATACATACATAGTGTTCTGCCCAGGTGCAGGTCTTTCACTGCACACTCCACTTTCTCCACTCGTTCCTTAACTCAGCCTTCCTTTCTGTATCCGCATACAAACCATTTATTTCAATATTTCCTATCATCTGATGCGTTTTTCTGCCTCTAACCTTTCCGTTGACCACTCCTAGGGCATCCATCAGCAGGCAGTTTGTTCTTAGCCAGTGCCCAATCCAATTTCTTTTACTCTTCTTTGTGAATTCCAAATTTTCCTTCCTTCACCCACTCTGTCTAAAATATATTTATTTTTTTGTCTGTCCATTTTGTACGCTCCATCCTTCTCCATACCATCACCTCAAAAGCTTCCAGTCGCTTTTCATCATTCCATCGTAATGTCCAAGTCGACGTTAATAATGTATTAAATTATATTAATCACTGAAGAAACTTTTCCCTCTCGTTTTCACGTATTACAGACTGTCTGCATATAGGATAGGTGTATGCCTATGCAGGTACAATCAATTTTTTTTTTTTCAATAATTGGATGAACTCTGTTAAGAGAGAAGTCAATGAATACCAGTTTAGTTCATTGAAAATACGTAATTTATTTTGATACGGTTAATGAAGTGGTAAATTAGTGTACATCGATTTCTTAAAAATGTTTGGGTATACCTTCTATACCTGTACACTCGTCCAATCGGTCTACTGAAGACTAGCCCAAATCATAACCCTTGTTTCAACTAAATATGCCTAATGAACTGTCCTCTGGAAGGCTAATCAATGAAACGGTGTATAAAATTATTCCCATAGATTTTAATAAAATAGTCATAGCAGCAGACGTTCATTTATTTGCAAATAAAGATGTTAACTTACTATTCAGTTCGGTGAGGATGGAATGATAACATAGAAGACTTAAGCGGCCCCATCACGATCAATATTTACGTCAATATATTGCACAAAAGTAGACATTGCACAATAATATTAAGCGTCTGTAGATCGCATTGAAAAATTGCGCATTATACTGAGTCAAACGAAAACAGTTTGATTTTTACAGGCTTTATATTAGCTTGACCTCTATCTATGTAACGGAATCTTTCAACGCGATTTTCACCCACTTAAAATCATTGGATCGACTTGAAACTTTGTACACTTGTAACGGACCCGAGACAATACAATAATTTCATTTTTTTCTAAAATCCTGGCCAGAATCATCACAAAAAAAAAGTGTCTTTGTATCTATGTAACGGAATTTTTGAACACGATTTTCACCCACTTAGAAACATTGGATTGACTTGAAACTTTGTATACTTGTAAAGGACCCGTGACAATACAATAATTTCATATTTATTTTCTAAAATCCTTGCCAGAATCACCAGAAAATAAAAATAATAATAAAACTGGTATAATAGGTTGCGGACTAGTCGACTTTTTAGTCAATCGTTGTAAGAGCTCAGTTGGTAGAGCGGTGAACTGTAGTGGTATATAATTTCAAGTAGACTATCCATAGGACCGCTGGTTTAAATCGGGCGGGGAGGATTTTTTTTAGAAGACTATTACTTTTAGATCCTACTATAATAGTATCGAATTTAAAGATATTTACATTTTTGTCTAATTCTGTAAAATATTAAAACTAAAAAATAAAAAATAGTTAAATAAAACTAAAACAACATGCTTTATTAGAAACCCGAACTAAAAAAATGAAAAATAATGTTAATTTCTAACACGCTTGGGATAAAATCAAAGTGCTCAAACAAAAAAATCATCTCCAACACATATAGATTAAAACTAGGGTCATCAACAAAAAGAAAATAATTTTACCATCAAAAGCGTGGGGTGCATTTTATGATTTTTACATTTTATTCTTAGACTTTAATTTTACTAATATCTGTTTATCAAATATATTAATTGATATAGATCATCCCACGCTTTTGATGGTAAAGTTATTTTTGCTGATAACTTTAGTTTTATTCTATATGTGTTGGAGATGATCTTTTTTGTTGACCACTTTGATTTTATCCCAAGTGTGTTAGAAATTAAAATTATTTCTCATTTTTTAGCTCTGTTTTCTAATAAAGCGTGTTGTTTGTTTTTTATAACAATTAATTATTATTGTGCAATCTAGTACATATTGCGTCATCTGTTGGCAATATTGCGCAATACTAGTTCAGTTCTGTGTTCTGTCTTCTCTTTATTCCGCATGTTGACTGCACAAGTATCACTCATGAAATAATTTATTGAGCAATAATATTGTACAAAATACTGTGCCATATATTAACGTAAATATTGATCGTGTAGGGGCCGCTTTAGTTTTATTACAATCTGGAAGTCTGTCGTATCAAGACGTACTGAAAATTTTCAATAGTAATTCAGATTCATCATGAACTACTGAATAGAATAGTGTTTAGCTAAATATTTAAATCTTAAGTTCTACTTACAGTCACTTTTCTGATTTCCTGGACCAGACCTGCTGTGATATAGTATAAGAAATTATATTGTTACAGGGTACTGATTGATTAGACCCAAAAATAAAAATAATGTAAATATTTTGTAACTTTCTATACAAATTTAAAAAATCCAGCTTTGAAATACAGATGCCAGTAAAATAAATTTTAAATGTTTATCTGATAGAAATGACTTTGAAACCATAACATATGGAATATTTTAAAAATATAACGATCTGTCAGGTAAATATGTGTAAATTTTCTGAAATACTGACAAGAGTGGAAGTATAAACATGTCTTAAACCACTCAAAAACCCTAAATCGGGAACATATAACGAAATGTTAATTTTAATATAAAGACAAATTTATATTTACATAGAAATCCTGACCCTGGTAATTAACTTCTGACACTTGCATCAACTATTTCATACTTACAACTCCGTGTAGCATGAATGTGTTGTACCTTTCTTCCTAAACCCACCACATTTAAAAACAGTGTGCAGTAGGAGAAAACAGGAAAGGATTTGTTATAGTAGGTCAACGGGTGGTTGATTACTGATCAAATATTACATTATTCACTTATTCCTTGCCACCATACTGCATTAAATAATGATATGCTTAAACGGTACATGACTCCACCCCATGGAAAGACAGGCCTAGAAGACCCTTTACCTAACATCCACATGTGTTAATTACAAAGGTGGATGGTCTAGCCAGTATAGGGGTGACGTGGTCATCATGTTGGTTCCCTCACCTTGAAATGGTATATAAACCAAAAATAATTTAAATTTTATAGTGGCCAATTGTTGCAGAAAATGTTACATTCAGATTCTTGCTAAAATAATAATACAAGTAACAAGATATTAACTTCTAAACTACAATTTATTTCAGTAATTAAGTTTACTACAAACATGAAACAACCAAATTCAAAATATCAACATTTTAAAGAGAATATTATTGCTGCCTTAATATAATAGGCATTATCGCAAAATGATTAATACGTATAAAGTTTGATACATCAGTTTTTAAAGAGAAAGTTATTATTTCCTTCGTAAAACTAAACGGGGTCACAAATTTATTAAGATACTAATGTGAAACATGTAAACTTAAATTTATTAATAGGTATCAAATTTTAAAGAGAAAATTACTATTTTCTTCGTGAAATTAAGCTATATCACAAGGTAAGCAAGATATAGAAGTGAAATATCTGAATTCAAATACATTAACAGGTATCAAATTTGAAATATGAACTTTTAAAGAGAAAATTACTATCTTCTTTATAAAACTACACAGTATCACAAATTTATCAAAATATTAAAGTAAAATCTTCAGATTTATTAATACATATCAAATTTTAATTACAAACTTTAAAAGAGAAAAATTACCATTTTTCTCAGTAAAAATAAGTACTATCAAAAGTTGTCAAGTTATCCAAATTCCAATTTATTAATCTCGTACCAATCTTTTTATATCATCTTTGTAAAAATAAACATCATCACAAAGTTACCAAGATATTAAAGTGAAATCTCTAAAGTCAAATTTTAAATATCAAGTATTAAGGAGAATACTGTTTTTTTTTCGTAAAATTAGCTGTATCACTAGGTTAGCAAGATAAAAAAGTGAAATCTCTAAATCCAAATACATTAATAGGCATCATATTTTAATATGACCTTTTAAAGAGAAAATTACTATCTTCATAAAAACACAGTATCATAAATTTATCAAAATATTAAAGTAAAATCTTCAGAATTATTAATACGTGTCAAATTTTTATATCAACTTTTAAAGAGAAAACTACCATTTATTCGTGAAAATAAACAATATCACAACGTTATCAAGATATTAAAATAAAATATCTAAATTCAAATACATTAATACGTATCAGGTTTTAAATTTCAACTTTTGAAGAGAAAATTACTATTTTCTTCATAAAAATACACAGCATCACAAATTTATCAAGGTATTAAAGTGAAATCTTCAAATTCAAATTTATAAATACGTATCAAATTTTAAATATAAACTTTTAAAGAGAAAATTACTATTTTCTTAGTACAAATAGGTAGTATCAAAAGTTGTCAAGTTATTCAAGTGAAATATCTGGATTCAAATTTATTAATACATTTCAAATTTTAATTTGTAATGGGAAATCTTAATATTTTCTTGGTAAAAACTACACAACATTACAAACTTATCAAGATATTAAAGTGAAATCTTAAAATTCAAATGTATTAATATGTATCAAATTCTAAAGAGAAAATTACTATTTTCTTTGTAAAAATAAACATTACCACAAGTTTATCAAGATTTAAAAGTGAAATCTTAAAATGTAAATACAAACATTTTGAAGATGATATTGATGCCTTATTAATATCTAAAAGTATTGTCACAAATGTATCACATAAATCAAATCTCTAATTTAAAATATCAATATGTTAAGGAAAACGTTGATGCCTTCCTAAAATATAAACATTGTCACATATGTAGCGAGGCATATCAGAAAAAATATCTCTGAATTAAATATCAATGTTTTAAGAGAATAATGATGGCTTCTTAAATCTAAGCGCTATCACAAATTTTGTAAAAGTCAAATCTGTAATTTTAAGTATAAACATTTTTAAAAAGAGTATAAAGCATTTGTAAAAATGAACAATATAACAAATGCATTATTTGTTCAGTATATCTGAACATAAAACTCAGAACAAAGAAGATTATATATGTGTCACTTTCACAAAACAGAGGTCATGGCCAATTTGCAAAAATACAACCACATCTCTTCAAATACTAAAAACTCTTCCTTCGAACTGGATGAATGTCCACGTGGTCGAATCGCTGCCAAGTCTGTTGTGTCAGCACCTAGAAAGAAGCAAACGGACAGTTGATCACATCTATGGCATGTCTTAATTTAACTTAAAATTGAACAAAAAAAATGTTATTGCAGGTGGTAAATTTTGGCAAAATTTAAATTCATAATACAGATCGGTCCAATGGTTGGATTCAGACCTATAATATCTGCTGAAGTAATGACATTGTAGGTCTCAATACTCAGCTAGGCCCATATAACGGCTGAAGGATTCGACATGCTGAATGTCATCCATATACTGGCCTGATGATCTTTTAACTTTATAATTACACATGTGGATGCGTGGCCAGATGCCACCTGGTAGGCCCAGTGTGTTCTATCTAGGCTTGTAGGGCAATGAAGAGTCGCAATTCGTTAGACGCAACCACCGCTATATGCATATTTAACTTCTACATACAACACATCCACTCCGTAAATAGTGTTTATCGTCAAATAATTTTCACATCTAGGTCTCTATGATAAGTAAAAGTCATAGATAGACCTGTGCTGAATCTCTACATCGAACATCTCGCTATTCCTTATCCTTCCACGCTTCAGCTATCCGACTCTGGAATTCCCTCCCCTCGTATATCAAGGACTGCCTGACTCAAAACAGTTTTAAAAAAAGCTCACTAAATATTTTCTTACATCAGCGGATCCCATCCTTTTTCCACTCGCGAACCCCTTCCACAACGGTCTGAGATGGTAAACCACATACTTTTAAATATACATAGAGTAGACACGCATAAAATTTAATTCCAAGCAAAAGATTTGGCGAAACCCTTGATCAGGTAAAGTAAAATAAATAATTAAATTATAATGCTATTTTCAGAAATGTTGTATTGTATTAGCGTGATTGAAGTTAATTGTTTACATCAGAACTAGTAAGTAGACTCTAGGAAAGTACTGAATTATTGTATACAGAATAACTGTAGTTATAGTGAAAGCTGTTTCTTAGAGTATGGGACTGGCCCAAGCGCTACAAGTGCGGTAGGATTACGCAAATGTGTAGTCGAAAATTTAATTTTGCTGATACTTACTAGAAAATTACAACATACGTTTCACAGATGAGTACGCTTTTTTGGGTAGGTTAGTGTATTATTCATAAATGCACTGCAGTTCCATGTGATAGAAAAGAAAAATCGCAACTGAAGCAACACATGTACGAGTTTCAAGAATTAGCGAGCTAGCAGATGCTGTGAGGAAATTTAATTCTGAATCATCAATCAGTGACAGTTTCTTTGTACAGATCCGATTTTCAGGCTTTCCGTCTTACCCTAGCAGAAATATATTTCATAACTTATTGGAAAACTATGGATAGCTTCCTCAAACTTTCTCCAAACTAGACCAGGCCTATTTGGGGTGAAAGTAATACAAGTACACAAATTTTATGTATACATTCCTTGTGATAAATATAATCTCTATCTATCTATCTTCGGGTTTTTACAGCTGCTGCCGTCTATAATCAATACATCTTTAAATTTTGGATCTTAAATGTGCAGTTTTCTTAGAAAGAAATTCGTTCGTAGAGAAATTATTGGTGCAGTAGGCCTACGTTATGACGAGTGTTGGTCTGGGGTTCACACAGTACATAGGAGACGTGAAATGCAACAACTTTTTCCTTTATTTTTTTATCCCATCGTATATTTTAGAACAAATGAAATTTAATGTTTTTTTATTGATATTTGATCTACACAAGGAGAAATTGGCAATATTTCAGGGCATTATTAAAAAAAGAAAAGAAAAACTAGCTTAAATTTACGTCTCATATATAGACTAAGTTTAGGCCTAACTGTGTGAAACTCAAATCAACACTTACCATCATTATAAAGTAAGGAAATCCTTTTTTTTCTAAAAGAATTTACAATTGCGGTCGAAAATGGAAAAAACTGCACTTAAACTAGCGTGAAATATTTTCAAAGTCCTAAAGTACAACACTGCGCATGCGCCAGAGTTTATAGAGCCAGCGATAACCCACAATCGAACCACATATCGATTACTATCCGTCGCTATGAAACTTAAATGACCAATATTTGTTATAAATCCCCAAATCAACGTAAAAAAAATTAATAATATTAAAATCACCAACAGGTTATTAAAAATGGGAGAACACCTCATTAATAGTATTCTTTTAACAATTATTGTCTTTTATTTTATTTTCTAAAATGGTAGTAAAATGTACCATTATTTTAAGGTGTCTTGCATGTAAACGACAGATAAATTAATTACATTTTAATTTCTTGGTATTTTTTTTACATATAGTAGTTATAGTTGCTGTTCTTCCTTTGTAGCCTATATACCTTATTAGTTTTAATTTTAATTACCATTAACTGTAAGACAAATGCCAGGAAGATTAGGACCCAACGGTCCCCGAAAATCATCCGGACATCATCATCCATATCATTATCACCATCATTCTTCACCGGTGTGGAAAGCAACGGGAAGTTACCACACCTGTATTCCCTAGTAAAACTGCAAAGCATAGCATGAAAATGCTATGATTGCAGTGAAAGACCTGCCCTCGGGGAGAATTACTATAGAATAGAATATTTACATGTAAATAAAAGCACATGAAAGATGACGGGTAAAAACATCATAGTATTTTTTTGTAAAACTATTATGTAGCGTCATTTTGAAAATAGTTACTTTAAATAAAATGAGGGAAAACTGCACTTAAACTAGCGTGAAATATTTTCAAAGTCCTATATACCAACAGTGCGAATGCGCCAGAGTTTATAGAGCCAGCGATAACCCACAATCGAACCACATATCGATTATCATCCTCGATTACTATCCATCGCTTTGAAATTAAATGACCAATATTTGCATTAAATCCCCAAATCTATGTTTAAAAAATTATACGAATAACATTAAAATTACCAAACGTTTATTAAAAATGGGTTTACACTTACTTATCACTCCCCAACGTGGTCCAACGAGCCTTAGAAAAATCATAGACTAAGTAATATACTCTGTGGAGAAACTAGCAGTTAGCATCACAATATTGTCTAAGAGTGTCATAATATTGTGATTTGCATATTTAAATAAATACTTCAAAATTATCTAATAATGTTATGAAAATTGTTTCAAAAAGTTAAAAATATTAAATAATGTTAGTAAATACAGAAGAAGAGCTATAGTTCACAACAATATAACTCAAAAATCAAGCGCTAGTAGAAGTGCAGTTGAGCCTAAAATGAGTTTTAGTTTGTATTGTGTTTTATCAATATTTACCATCCTTTTAACATTAGAATATGGATCTGTCTTAGAAAACAAAATACTGAAAAATTAGCATAAACTGACTCGGATAATTTTAGCGGTAAATCCTCAAATTAAAAAAGAATGTACGACACAAAGAATAACTCAAAATTACACAATAATAAACCACATGCCTTGGTGACTCATGGTGACTTTTTTATTGTTATGAGCATAGACAACTGGAATGTATCTATAAATTATAGTCAACATTAATACAGTTCATAACAACATTCCATACATATTAGTCAACATAAAAATTAAAAATAATTGTACCTAGTTGATCCGTCTCCTCAACTTTGTAAACAGTTAATTCTCGGTTGGCCTTTCGGGACTAGTCCCATCATCAGCAGAAGGAGCAGGAAATATGTTTCTATCTACTGACCCTGAAAGCAATGATTCCTTTCAGGGTCAGAAGATACAGACATATCTCCTGCTCCAGCTGATGATGGGACAAGTTCCGAAAGGCCTACAGAGAATTAACAGTTTACAAAGTTGAGGAGACAGGTCTACTTGGTAACAAATTTCATATTATAATTACAATTTTATATAAGCATGTTAATACAATTTGATGAAATACTTATGCTCATGTAGCATTTAAATTGTGTTTTGTTTGCTCTGTTCAATCGATATTCCAGTACAGAATATAATTTAGACTCGAATTGCAAACCTTATCCTTCCTCTCCTAACATTTACTGCAAAATAATCACAACAATTTTCTTGTACAAACATTTAGGTAACCTTAGAAATTAATTTACTTTTACTCTGTGCGCCAAACATTGAACAAAATTTTAAGCGTATATTGCTTATATATTTCCACAAAAATGAAACGAATGTAAAGATAATCCAAGCTTTCACAGCATCAGACAAAATACAACCATTTCGCTAAATGTACCTAAATTCTACACAACTGTTGGATATAAACATAGTAAATACGTGAAACCTAAATTATACAATGAATTAAAACAAAACAAATCCAGAGCTAAGCAAACCAAACGCCGATTTAAGAAAGCAATTAAATTATTTAAATATTTAAAAAGGTAAGTAGTAACGTATTTTGACTTACTGGCCTACTGTTTACTAATATATTTATCTTCTTCAGTTAGGTATTAATCTAATATAGATTGTTCCGTTTATTTTCTTGTTTTCATTAATTCTTCGTGTGTCTCAGTGCAATTTATATTTTGAAACTTTTTCCTAAATTTGTTTTGGTTTATATTATTTGCCAATTTATTTAATTGCGTTCTTCAGTTTGATATCAATATATTTTCTTTAATTTGTTTTCTCTTGTGCCTTTTTTTTTTAAATTTTGGTACATAATTTATTTTATATCTTGACATTTATTCCTAAATTAAATTTTCTGTTCTTCCTCTCCCTGTAACTAAATGTTTGCAATTTTATATATGTAGTAATGCAATAAGTGAACTGTCATAAACCGGAGCACTTGCTCATTCTATGTACAAAATTTGTATGAATAAAATTCATTCTCATTATATTCTTATGGGCTACTTATAATGTGTAAAAGTCAGATTATTTAATTAGAAAATAAGTTACCGACATCTTCAGAGAAATTAGCTAACGTTCTTTACTGAAATAATTTATATTATTTTTGTATTTTACCTTATTGTCAGTGTTACTCCTATATTGCACATGGGGCGAACCATGATATGTCTGGCGCCTCCATTTCTTTAGCAGCTACCTTATTCCAATCCAAACCACTGAAGAAAGCATGACCTTTAATTTCTTCAGCACCTCTTCCTTCACCCCCAAGCCGTTCTTCTGGGTTCTTCTTTAGAAGTTTAGCCAACAAATCTTTTAACTCAAGTGAAAAATTATAAAGGAAAAATATTTCAGAATTGAATTCAGTATCATTGATTGCGAAAGGAAATTCTCCAGTCGCCAGTCGATAAAAACATACTCCAACACTCCACCAGTCAGCTGCACTATCATAGCCGTCTGTGTTCCTTGCCAGCATTTCAGGTGCCATAAACCCTCTAGTTCCGCAAACTGAAAACGCTCTCTTTCGCTCTTCTTCTGAGACAATTTTCTTGCTGAATCCAAAATCGAATATTGCTATATGTCCATTCCTGTCCAGTCCCATGTTGAGAGGTTTGATATCTCTGTGGAGTATGTCCAAATTGTGTAATTGTTCAACTGCAATTATTATTTCAGAATAATAACATTTTAATTCGTCTTCTTCCAACCTTTTTTGGTCGATAATTTTTTCCAAATTTGAGACTGGAAGGTATTCTAAAACAAATAGAAGGAGTCTGTCGTTTTCACATACTTCTATTAGTTTGTTGATGTATGGACAATCACCCACCTCCTGTATTATCATTTTTTCATTGTCTATCAGCTCGTTGGATCTTGATTCCCCGTGTTTATCTAGCATATACTCTTTATACACGACTTTTCCTGCAAAAATATCTCCATTATCCGGGTTTTTAAGTTTTAGAACTGAAGTTACCAACTGGGATTCGATATATTCTATGATATCGTAACCAAACATATCCATTTTGAATCGTTCAGTTTTTCCCCGATTATTTTTTACAAGTTAGAAATATTAAGAGTTTAAATTAATTCTCAAAAATATTACACAAATTAATGTTTATATCAAGTTTATACACGATAAACGTTCACTAAAACGTACACGCACTCCGAACTGGCTAACACAAATTAATGTTTATATCAAGTTTATTCCCGACAAATTTTCACTGAAACTTAAACGCACTCCGAACCGATGCAGTTTAAATGTTGGCCAACACAAATTAATGTTTAGATCAAGATTATTCACGACAAATGTCCACCGAATCTTACACGCACTCAAGCACCGGTGCTGTTTGAACATTGACTAGCTGTGCAGTTGGAGTTACGATTGTTGCTTTCTGTAGAAACGCGGGAGTACACTAAAAACAAAAGACGTGAGCATGCGCACCTCTGTCATGAAGGACTTATCTTCCACTCAACCAGCATTAATTACTAGTATATATATTTGACAATATATATTACATATACACTATAGGCCTACTTATTATAAAGGATTAAAAACATATTAAATGTTGCAAAGGAAATTTCATGTACAAACATTTTATACGACGATCCATCCATCCATAGTAATTCTGCTCGAGGGCAGGTCTTTCACTGCAATCACAGCATTTTCCTGCTATGCTTTGCAGCTTTACTAGGGAATTATAGGTGTGGTAGCTTCCTGTTGTTTTCCACACCGGCGAAGAATGATGATAAGGAAGATGATGATGGCCGGATGATTTTCGGGGACCGTTTGGCCCTAAGCGTTCTGACATTTGTCTTACAGGTGAGGAAAAACCCAGAAAAAACATTACCCAGGAGCCTGACCAGGCAGCACGCTACCTCGAGACCAGAGCGGTGGACTATACGATAATAATAATAATAATAATAATAATAATAATAATAATAATAATAATAATAATACTTTAATAATAATAATATCTATCTATCTATCTTCGGATTTTTACAGTTTCTGCCGTCTTCCCGTGCCAAACCTCCAAAGCCTATGATCTTGGGCATCTTCAATGCTTAGCCCTCTTGCTTGCATTAATGTCTTCATGTTTTTCTTCCATGTTAACTTCGGTCTCCCTCTTTCTGGTCGGATGCTATTGATATAGTTGCTTTGGCCATCGCTCATCTTCCATTCTTAAAACATGACCTAACCACTTGAATTCCTTCTCCTCAATTCTTTCAATTATGCTTTCTTCTGCTTCCATTATATTTCTACTTCCCTTATTTGTGACGTCCAACCGCTGTGGTCTCGAGGTAGCGTGCTGCCTTGTCACACAGCGGGCCCGGGTTCGATCCCCGGTCGGGGCAGTTTTTCTGGGTGAGGTTTTTATCGGGGTTTTTCTTCACCTGTAAGACAAATCTCAGGAAAACTTTAAGGCTCAAATGGTCCCCGAAATATCATATGGCCATCATCCTTATCATTATCATCCTTACCATTATCCTTCACCGGTGTGGAAAGCAACGGGAAGCTACCACACCTACACAATTCCCTAGTAAAGCTGTAAGGATAGCATGAAAATGCTATAATTGCAGTGAAGGACCTGCCTTCGGGCAGAATTACTATGGATGGATTATTTGTGACATGTTCTAATTTTGACTTTTTGACACATCTGCGTAAATAATCCATTTCTAGAGCTATATTCTTGTAGTACTTATTGATTGTCCGTACCCCACTTCCATAATTGGAACAGATTCCACCAATATTTTACCAATATATTTGTTTGCGTCTTTCCTAATATGCTTATCCCACCATATGTAATTTAACTATGATATTATTTCGCTACTCAATTCAATTCTATGTTTTATATTCTCTTTGCCTATACCTTCAATGTTATCCATAATTGTTCCCAAATATTTTGTTTCTTTCACTTGCTTTATTTGGATTCCTTCCGCCAATATTAAATTTTCTCTTTCATTACTATTTACTGCCAGATATTCTGTTTTTTGTAAATTTACTGTGAGACCCCATGATTCATATGTGCTTTTCAACATTTTTTAATACTACTTACTTACTCACTTGTTGGCCACTATCGAACCCGTAGGTTCTATGGCCCGGCGCGCGGCAAAGCTCTCCAATACCTCCCTATCCTGAGCTAATGCTTTCCAATCATTCCCTGTATAACTCTACTTCCCTCACAATCATAGTTAGTTATTTTCCCCACCTCATTCTTGGTCTACCAGCTGGACGTTTTCAACCTTTCCCCCCCTGGCTTTTCCTACACGAAGCTTCCATGCACTTCTTTCATTCCCCATACGCGCAACATGGTGTCCTTGCCCATCGCAGTCTAACGAGACTTAACTGTTCTTATTATATCTGGCTTCCTATAAAGCCCATGTAGTTTCATTGTTATGTAGTCTTCTGCATTCACCTGTCTGTTCATCTCTCTCTTTGGTCCAAACATTTTCCTAAGAAATTTATTCTCAAAAACTCGTAATCTCTTTTCCTCCCTTAAAGTAAATGTCCATGTTTCGCACCCATATAATATAACTGGAAGAATAATAGTTTTATATATTTTCAGTTTAACGTTTTTTGATAGGAGTTGGGACATCAAAAGTCTCTGCAATGCATAATAGCACGCATTTCCATAATTGAGCCTATGTTTAATTTTTTTATGCATCTAATTCCTATTTGTGATTATTGTTCCTAGGTATTTGAATTCAGCCACTTCCTCAAAATTTCCCCCATTTGTCATTAGCTGTCCATTTCCATTATATAATGCATTTCTACGTGTGACCATATATTTTGTTTTATTGATATTTACTTACCTTTTGTTTATAATAGTAATAATAATAATAATAATAATAATCGTTAGGAAGAACCAGCAGAAGTTTTAATATTAGATCATATTAGATTTTAGAAGTTTTAAATGTGCGTAAGGGAAACGTGTCGTTCGGAAGGACATGTTACGCAAGATATAGACCTAGACTACATCCCCACAATACTGCACAGAAAGAGGAATCAATCATAGATAAACGCACTCGACGAAATAGAGATTCTACATCGAATCAACAACTTCGTTTTAAGAGAAAACTCACCCAGTATATATAACCCTTTGTACAAGATAATCACAAACAGGCCAGTATTTCGTTGATGGTTTGTAGCAACTCTTCTGCTGTTTATGCGATTGGACCTGAAATGTGTACATTTGATGCAAGGTATTTAATTATTTATTTTTATATTATAAAACCCCTCTTTTATAAACATGTATTGGTTAAAATGAATTTTAAAAATATACATATTTCTATAAGTTCCATTTATCCGAGCGCCTGATACATACACATTTAATGTTCGAAAATACGATCACATTTATCCATTTTTCCACGAATTGTCATGGCTACATCTAAAAGAGAGAAGAATATCGCACTGTCTAATTCTCTTATTAAAAACCTACATACCTCGACTCCCCAATTATTTATCATCTCGTTTCCAGTATCTATCCGCAAACCATAACTTAACCACAAGACCACAACATTGTCTCTTGCTTAATATACCGCAACATAGTACACTATATGACATGGGGTGATGTGATGTCCTATCTTCACTTCTCGCAAATGGAATTCCCTACTACAAGAAATAAGGGGCTGCCGGACATAGGCAACTTTTAAAAGAAATCTAAATTTATATTTGCTCTAACCTCGACTTCATCATTACCCAGTGCAAGGTATATATATATATATATATATAATATATATATATATATATATATATATTAATTGATTAATTGGTGTTTCTCGTAGTATTTTTCTCATATTTTTACTATTATTATTATTATTATTATCATCATCATTATTTATTATTTTTATTATTATTATTATCGTAAGTATTATTACTGTTATTATCGTATAAAATTTCGTTTGTACATGAAATTTACATTCCTACATTTAATGTATCTTTAACTGTTTATAATTAGTATAGTGTATATCTATATTTGTCAAATATTTACTTGTATTTGTGCTGGTTGAGTGGAAGAGAAGGCCTTATGGCCTTAACTCTGCCAGAATAAATAAAACATAATAATAATTATTATTATCATTATTACTATTATTACATACTTACTCACTGGCACTATCGAACCCGTAAGTTCATGGCCGCGCGGACATAAGCTCTCCATACATCCCTATCCTGAGCTAATGCTTTCCAATCATTCCCTGTATAATCTACTTCCCTCAAATCATAGTTAATGTTGTTCTCCCACCTCATTCTTGGTCTACCAACTGGGCGTTTTCCTTCTGGCTTTCCTACAAGAAGTTTCCATGCACGTCTTTCATTCCCCATACGCGCAACATGTCCTGCCCATCGCAGTCTACGTGACTTAACTGTTCTTATTATATCTGGTTTCCTATAAAGACCATGTAGTTCATTGTTTATGTAGTCTTCTCGATTCACCTGTCTGTTCATCTCTCTTTGGTCCAAAAATTTTGCTAAGAACTTTATTCTCAAATAGTCGTAATCTCCTTTCCTCCCTTAAAATAAGAGTCCATGTTTCGCACCCATATAATATAACTGGTAGAATAATGGTTTTATATATTTTCAGCTTAACGTTTTTTGAAAGGAGTTGGGACACCAAAAGTCTCTGCAATGCATATTAGCATGCATTTCCAGAATTGAGCCTATGTCTAATTTCTATGTGCATCTCATTCCTATTTGTGATTATTGTTCCTAGGTATTTGAATTCAGCCACTTCCTCAAAATTTCCCTCATTTGTCATTAGCTGTCCATTTCCATTATATACTGAATTTCTACGTGTGACCATATATTTAGTTTTACTGATATTTACTTCTAGTCCTAATTTCTTAGTGTTACTCAATAGTGTGTGCGTGTTGGCTTTTAGCATCTCCTCGCTATCGGCCAATAATACTACATCATCAACATAAACTAACAGTTTATTAACGCCATTCAGTTGTAAGCCTTCCTCATTCTCTAAAGATTTAATGGCATGCTCTAGTACATTAAATAGTAGAGGAGATAGTGCATCTCCTTGCTTCAACCATTCTGGATTTCAAAAGTGTCTGAAAACTGTTTGCCTACACGCACCCTACCCTTTTGAGCCATTTAGACACATTCGTATAAGTCTAACTAACTTTTTAGGAATTCCGAACTCCAGCAGGATACTATATAACTTTCTCCCTCTTAATTGAATCATATGCTTTTTTGAAGTCTACATACAGTTGATGTACAGTACCATTATATTCCCATTTCTTTTCTAAAATCTGTCTTATACTAAAATCTGATTTGTTGTAGACCTGTTTTCTCTCTAAATGCACATTGATGATCTCCTAGAATGTATCATCAATATAGGGAGTAAGTCAGCTTACTAATATATTTGTTAGAATTTTGTACGAAGTTGAAAGTAATGAGATGCCCCTGTAGTTGTTGCCTTCAGTTTTATATCCTCCATACCGAATACAATAATTCTGATCCTTGCAATCAGTTTAGTTCTTATCAATCCTTCTTCATAAATTGGTAACAATAATTGATTCCTTCCATTCATCTGGAAGAGCTGCTTCTTTTCCCCAAATCATACTAAGCAACCAGCGTATCTTGTCCATCAATTTTCTCTCCCCTGATTTTATCAGTTCTGCTGGGATCTCATCGGAACCTGATGCTTTATAATGTACATCTTCAATTTTTCCAATCGCCATTTTTTTCAACCTCTAATGCACATGGCGATTATTACATACGTAGTACGAGATAGAGGTAGAATCAATACTACGTGAAAAAACGTTCTTTACGTGTTTAAATCCGCTTACTATTCTAAGCTGTGTTTATGTGGAATGCGAAACAATGGACTCATGCTTCAAATAACACAAGGGAACTCGAAATGGAAGTAAATATCGGTAAAACTAAAACTTAACCACACGTAGAAATACATTATATAATGAAAATGAATGTTTAATGGAAAATGAGGGAAATTTTGAAAAAGTGGCTGATCTCAAATACCTAGGAACGCACACGCTATTGAGTAACACTACGAAATTGGGGCTGGAAGTAAATATCAAAATTATAAAAGTCATACATGGAAATACGTTATATAATGGAAGTGGACAGCTAATGACAAATGAGGGAAATTTTAAGGAAGTGGCTGAATTCAAATACCTAGGAACAATAATCACAAATAGTAATTAGATGCACAAAATAATTAAACATAGGCTCAATTCTGGAAATGCGTGCTAATATGCATTACAGAGACTCTTGATGTCCCAACTCCTTACAAAAAAAAAAGATTAAACTAAAATATATATAGAACTATTTTTCTGCCAGTTATATTATACGGACCAAAGAGAGATGAACAGACAGGCGAATGGAGAAAAGGGATCAACTGCACTTCTACTTGCGCTTGATTTTTCAGTTATATTGTTGTAAATTATAGCTCTTCTTCTTTACTTACTAACATTATTTAATATTTTTAACTTTCTCAAACAATTTTTATAACGTTATTAGACAATTTTGAAGTATTTATTTATATGTCCGTCGCCGTGGTGTAGTCGGTAGAATCCCTCTACCTTCCACTCCGGCGACCCGGGTACGATTCCCGGCGGGGTAGCGGATTTTAAAATCTCCATCTTGAGTCTGGGTATGTAGTCCTGTCTTGTGTTTGTATGTGTAAGATAAAAAGGTTAACGAAGGTAAAAACAAAAAGGAAGAACAGTGTAAACGAAAGAAAACGACAAGGAAAGAATTTAAAAAAATGCAAATTACAATAGTATGACACTGTTAGACAATATAACAGTTAAGTCTCGTATACTATGATGGGCAGGACCTTGGGGACGAATGGGGAATGAGGTAGGTATATGGAAAACTCATTGTAGGAAAGCATCCAGTATGTGGGCCAAAAATTAGGTAGGAGAATAACATTCCCAAGATTTGTGGAAGTAGATATTACAGAGGAAAATTATAAAACATTAGCTCAGGATAGAGATGTATAGAGAGTGTATGTCCGTGAGATAATGAACAGATTCTACATGCCAGTTAGTTCATTGGATAGTTGATTTAATAGTTTAAACTGCGCTTAAACTAGCGTGAAATATTTTGAAGTCTATAGAATAACAGTGCGCATGCGCCAGAGTTCATAGAGGCACCGATAACATACAATTGAACCACATGTGGATTATCATCCTCGATTACTACGAGTATGTCTCTATGAAATTTAAATGACCAATATTTGCAATAAATCCCCAAATCTACGTTAAAAAGATATATTAATAATATTAAAATTACCAAACGTTTATTAAAAATGGGTGTACACTTACTTATCGCTCCCTAACGTTGATCCAACCAGCTATTACTCAAAACAGCGATAGAAAAATCATAGACTAAGTAATATACTCTGTGGAGAAAATAGCAGTTAGCATCACAATATTTCTAAGTGCCATAATATTGTGTTTTGCATATTTAAATAAATACTTCAAAACGGTCTAATAATGTTATAAAATTTGTTTGAAAAAGTTTAAAATGTTAAAAAATGTTTTTAAATACAGAACAGCTATAGTTTACAACAATATAACTAAAAAATCAAGCGCTAGTAGAAGTGCAGTTGAGCCGTTTATTTTATTAGATGTGTTAAATTGTTATTTATTCTGAGAAATGACTCACCAATCGTCAGTTATTATTTCCAACACACGCTAATCACTCAATTGAATGATACACACATTCCTACTTCAAGGACATAGCTATTTAACTACCAACAATTTTATTGTAATTTTTAACTGGAATGACACAAAACAACAGATACAGGAGAGGAAGGAAGGAGCGATATCATGCAAAAGATAGACAACATTATGGATCTCCTAAACAACAAACTAGACAAAATAATCGAAGAAAAAATAAACAACCAAAGGAATCCAACAACACAAGCACAACAGAGGGGAAAAAACGGGGGGAGATGGAGGCCAAATAAAACAAAACTCTAACACAATGGCCAACCCAACAGAAGAAAAGCAGAAAAGAATCGACGAAGAACCAAACTATGAGGAAGAAAACGAAGTGGACACGTGGACCAGAGTAACATACGGAAGGAGCAGAAAGAAACAAGAAATCACAAAAGCCTGAACAGAAGATAGGAACAAAAACTACCAAGAACGAAGACATCCAAGCAGCGCAGAGGTATGCCTGGCTCTTCCTAGGAAGAATGAAAGAAGACACAACACCAGATAAAGTAAAAAACTACCTACTAAACAACGATATTCAAGGAAATCTGATCTGCGAAGAAATAGCGAGCAGAGGAAGGAACAAAGCATTCAAGATAGGAATACCATTTGAATACCTGGAGACAGTAAATGGCTCAGACTTCTGGCCGGAAGGGGTACTGATAAAACGCTATCTTTTTCGGACAACATTTAGAAACAAAGGAGTCTCAATCGCCTGTTAATGTTCTTAATTGGAATGCGGAAGGTCTCAAAAATGCACTGAAATATATACCAGTAGAGGAACTACTAGAATATGACATAATGGTATTCACAGAAACATTCGCAACGGAACAGATCAACATAGAGGGGTTTTACGGACTACACTCGTACGGAAGGAAAAACGGATGGCAGGCCGACAGGTGGTGTATCATGCTATCTGAGGCCATCACAGGGGAACTTCAAAGTAATACACAAAGACGAAGAACATACTCACAGTGAGAACAGACAACATCACAATCGTAGCAGTATACATACGACAAGCAACCACGGAGGAGTGATAGATAGAAAACTTTAATAACAGCAATAGCAGACACGGAAGAAGACGAATCCGTCATAATAGTTGGAGACATCAACTGCAGGATAGACAAGAAGAACACAAAGACTGAAGTAGTTCTAGAGACACTGAGAGAAGAGGGTTACACCCTAACCAATAAGATGGAACTGCCAACATATATAGCGCACAATGGAACAAGCGCGATCGATTTACTGCTATATAAGGGAAAAGATCTAAGATTAATAGAACAAAAGGGGCTATGGTCATCAAACTTAGCACCCATCAGGAAACATGTACCGATAGCAACAAGACTGGAAAAGACAAAGGCCAGAAATAGATCAAACAAGGAAACTCCTAAAAACAGGATATCAAAACTAGATGTAGAACAAATACGAAAAAACACGGAGAACATAGATAAAGCTAAAACGAGAATAAAGGAAGGCCAATTGGACAAAGCACTAGATAGACATCACTAACAACCTTATAAAGAACGCCTGTCAACCAACATCAAAAAGAAGAGCACAACCGTGGTTCGACAGGATGTGCTACACAGAACGGAAGGAAACACTAAAAGCACTAAACAAAGCAAAGGAATCCAAAAATCAAGTAGACCTGGAACGATACGCCCAGAAAAGAAAACAGTACAAAAACATAATAAAATACAAGAAAAACCATTACATAGAAATGAAAGCCCAACAGCTAGCCGAAGAAGCAGAAAAAGGGCCCTTTCCTGGTCTTAAGGAGGAAACCCAGAGGAGTGATGAAAGAAATACCGATAGATGATTGGGAAAACCACTTCAGAAAAATACTGAATGAAGGAAACAGAACAGAAGCCTACGAAGCCAATACTACCAGGAACCCAAGAACCCTGAATCTGGAAATGGAAATCACAGAGGATGAAATAAACAAATGCGTGAAAGAAGCAAAAATAAATAAAGCCACAGGACCGGATCAAGTAGCATACGAACACCTAAAGGCATCAGCTGACGTGCTAATATCAATATGGAAAGAACTGTTTAACAAATGCCTAGAGACGAGAACCATACCAGAAACAATGGAGAAGGGCTACCCTGAAAATGCTGTATAAAGGTAAAGGAAACACGGAAGACATGAACTCATACAGAGGCGTTGTATTGGAGAACACCCTGTTCAAAATCTTTATGAAGATACTTACAAACAGATTGATGGACATCACAAAATTAAAACATCCCAGATAACCAATTCGGATTTAGGAAAGGAAAATCCACTATGCAAGCAGCATCCGCATTATTATATGAGATAGAAGCAGCCATCAACAGACCGAAAGGGAAATACTACGTGGTCTTCATAGATTATGAAAAAGCGTTCGATTACATAAACAGAACAAAACTACTCACGAAGATGAGGGACATGATTGGAAACGAGCACCCCATTGTTGGAATAGTACACGACATAATGAGGCGAAACTGGTTACAAATAACAGATGAGGTTGCGGCACCAGACGAGGTTATGCAAATAATGGGATACTACAAGGAGACCCCATCAGCCCGCTACTATTTAACATAATGACGGCTGACATTGGGAAAGCAACAAACGGGACCACGCTGGTAATGTATGCAGACGACATGGCCATTGGAGCACGAAACAAAGAAGAATTGCAAAAATGCATAGATGGGATACAACGATGGGCTATGGAAAATGAGTTCAAGATAAACAGCAACAAGACCGTACAAATGGTTTTCAAGAAAGGAGGAAGAACAGCGGCAAGTGATAATCTAAAACTAGGAGAAGAACCGATAAGAATGGTCAACAAATTCAGATATTTAGGCATAACACTGCAGCCAACAACAAAGTCTTTCAGCGCACATGTGCACGAGAGAGCAGCAGCAGCAGCTATAAGAGCTATGTGCAGTATCAAAGACATCACATCGTTAAAATTAGTCACAGCCATGAAATTATTCGCATCAGTGATCACCCCGATCGTCACCTACGGGATAGAACTGATATGGGAGAAACTATCGACCAGCGATTTGGAGAGGTTAGAAAAAGTAAAACCAAGATTCATCAAAAAGGCACTAGGTGCAAGCAAATACACACCAAATAGAATGGCCTATATGCTAGCCAGAGAAACATTCTTCCTAGAGGACCTGAGGCAAAGGATACTACTGCCAGCAACGGAGCCATATAAGAAAGTCATCGAAAAAAAGAAACAGAGAGAAAAAGAGATCGACGAAGATTTCTACGCCTCAGATGCCAGAGAGTGGACTGGAAGTAACCAACCACAAAGGCACAGAATCATAGGTTTAGCAACACACGGATATCATCACAAAATGTGCAAAAATACAAAATTCCACCAACCGAGTGATTCGTGTGAATGCAAGATATGCGACCAAAAGTGTGAGCGATACCATTACAAACAATGCAGAATATGGACAGGATCACTGAACGAACTCATAAAAGACAAATCATAAACTTATAACTTAATGCTCTTTCGAGTGCCTCTTACCAACTTATTAACTGGAATGTGGGATGTTAGTGCAATGAATTTAAGATTCGTAACTAACAAACTAATTGGCGCTATTGAACCTGCAGGTTTATGGCCGCGCGGATATAACCTCTCAACACATGCCTATCCTGAGCTAATGTTTCCCAGTCACCCCCTGTTTAATCTTCTTCCCTGAAATCATGGTTAATGTTATTCTCCCACCTCATTCATGGTCTACCAACTGGGCGTATTCCCTCTGGTTTTCCTACAAGAAGCTTCCATGCTTCTCTTTCATTCCCCATTCATGCTACATGTCCTGCACATCGCAGTCTACTAGGCTTAAATGTTCTTAATATATCTGGTTTTCTATAATGGTCATGTAGCTCACTGTTATGTAGTTTTCTCTATTCGCCTGTCCACTTCCACAAATGTTTTCCTAGAACTTTTATCCCATTAATTGTAATATTTTCTACTCCCTTAAAGTAAGAGTTCATGTTTTGCATCCGTATAATATAACTGGGAAAATAACATAAAAGACTTAAGCGGCCCCTACACGATCAATATTTACGTCAATATATTGCACATAAATAGACATTGCACAATAATATTTAGCGTCTGTATATCGCATTAAATGATTGCGCAATACATTGAGTCAAACAAAAAGTTTGATTTTTACACGCTTTATATTAGCTTGACCCGCATCTATCTATCTATCTATCTATCTATCTATCTATCTAAGTAACGGAATTTTTCAATGCGATTTTCACCCACTTAAAATAATTGGATCGACTTGAAACTTTGTATAATCGTAAAGGACCCGTGACAATACAATAATTGTATTTTTTTCTAAAGTCCTGGCCAGAATCATAAGAACATCAAAAAAAGTTTGTTTGAATCCATGTAACGGAATCTTCGAACACGATTTTCACCCACTTAGAAACATTTGATCGACTTGAAACTTTGTATACTTGTAAATGACCCGTGACAATACAATAATTTCATATTTATTTTCTAAAATCCTGGCCAGAATCATGAGAAAAAAAAATGAAAACTGGTATAATAGGTTGCGGACTTGTCGACTTTTTAGTCAATCGTTGTAAGAGCTCAGTTGGTAGAGCGGTGAACTGTAGAGGTATATAATTTCAAGTAGACTATCCATAGGTCGCTGGTTCAAATCTGGCGGGGAGGACTTTTTTAGAAGATTATTACTTTTAGATCATACTAAAATAGTATCGAATTTAAAGATATTTACATTTTTATCTCATTCTGTAAAATATTAAAACTAAAAAGTAAGAAATAGTATAAAAAAACTAAAACAACTCTTTATTAGAAAACCGAACTAAAAAAATGAAAAATAATTTTAATTTCTAACACGCTTGGTATAAAATCAAAGTGGTCAACAAAAAAAATCATCTCCAACACATATAGAATAAAACTCGAGTTATCAACAAAAAGACAATTTTACCATCAAAAGCGTGGGGTGCATTTTATAATTTTTACGTTTTCTTCTTAGTGACTTTACTTTTACCAGTATCTGTTTATCAAATATATTAATTGATATAGAGCATCCCACGCTTTTGATGGTAAAATTATTTTCTTTTTGTTGATAACTCTAGTTTTATTCTATGTGTGTTGGAGATGATTTTTTTTTTGTTGACCACCTTGATTTTATCCCAAGCGTGTTGGAAATTAAAATTATTTTTCATTTTTTTAGTTCGGTTTTCTAATAAAGTGTGTTGTTTTAGTTTTTTAAAACTGTTATTTATTATTGTGCAATCTAGTATAAATTGCGTAGTCTGTTGGTAGTATTGCGCAATACTAGTTCAGTTGTGTGTTCTGTCTTCTCATTATTCCACATGTTGACTGCTCAAGTATCACTCACAAACTAATTTATTGAGCAATAATATTGTACCGTGTGGATTAGACAAGTAATACTATTGTACAAAATACTGTGCAATATATTAACGTAAGTATTGATCGTGTAGGGGCGCTTTAGTTTTATTACATCCAATCTCGAAGTCTTGTCATATCAAGACGTAGTGAAAATTAAAATTTTCAATAGTAATTCAGATACATCGTGAACTACTAAATAGAATATGTTTAGCTAAATATTTAAATCTTACGTTCTACTTAGTCACTCTGCTGATATCCTAGACCAGACCTGCTGTTGTCTAGTATAAGAAATTATATTGTTACAGGGGATTGATTGATTGATTGATTGATTGGACCCAAAAAAAAAATGTAAGTATTTTGTAACTTTCTATACAAATTTAAAAAATCCAGCTTTGAAATACAGATCCCAGTAATACACTGCTCAAAACAATTAGAGGAACACTTGTAATAAATTGAATAAGTAATTGTTTTTTAAAGCTGTGATGCTAAAAGTTGGATAATATGTAAATTGAATTATTAATTTTATCATTGGATACAAATTTTAAAGATCCATGGCCTAGATACAGAGAAATTACCTCAAATAACAAATATAGAGATTTTTTTTATTTTGGAAGGCACTGGCCACTTCTAATTGGTAAGCTTCCTGATGTTGCTATAGTGACGAATGTTGATTATTGCCTTGTTTATTGAAGTCTCTGACAAAATGAGGCATTTAAATGAGTTTGAAGTGTATCATGCTCTACATCTTTTACGACAAGGTCAATCTCTGCAACAAGTGGCTAGAGATCTTGGGGTTTCTCCTTCCGTGGTGTCCAGGTTACGCAACAGGCACAGAGAGACAGGTCAGTATTGCAGAAGACGTGGCCAGGGCTGTAAATTTAAAACAAGCCCCCAGGATAACAGATACGTTGTTCTTTCTGCTCTTCGACAGCGTACAAAAACTGCAGAATGACCTTCATATGGCTTCTGGAATCCGGGATTCAGACCAAACCATAAGGAACAGATTAAGGAAAGAGAATATTCGTCCAAAAAGGTCCGTTAAAAAACCACGCTTAACAAATGGGCATAAGGCAGTAAGACGTACGTATGCTGAAAAACATGGTGATTGGAACCTGAACCAGTGGGAGTCTGTGCTCTTCTCGGACGAATCCAGGTATCGTCTTACATGTTGTGATGGTCGATTGAGGGTGTGGGGACGGCCAGGAGAAAGATTTTCTGCAGAGTCTGTACAGGAAATTAATAGATTCGGAGGAGGTTCCATAACGGGTGTGGGCCGGAGTTATGTACAACAATCGTACGGACCTTGTACTTGTTCCCCAGCGACTGAATGCTGTCTGGTATATCGAGCACGCTCTGGAAGAGCATGAAGTACCTGCTGCCATTGGAGTAGGCCCTGGATTTCTGTTTATACAGGATAATGCCAGGGCACATTCTGCGGCTGTCACCAGGGATTTCCTGAGGAGGAATGAAATTGAGGTAATGGAGTGGCCAGCGGTCAGCCCAGACCTCAACCCTATTGAACACTTGTGGGATCTTCTAAGCAGGAATGTCAGGAACCGACATCAAGCTCCACAAACTCTGCAGCAACTTGGAGATGCTCTGAAGGAGGAATGGGAGAATATCCCACAAGAGGAAATCCAGAATCTTATTGGGGAGCATGCCACGAAGGTGCCAAACTGTCATCGAATGTCAAGGAGACCATACACGATACTAACTCTATATAACGAGTGTTTAATTTTGAAAAATAAGCACAAGATTCAATTGCTTACATAGTGGAATTATTTGAAAAGTTAATTGTCAGCGTTATTCATTTGTTTTTATTGAAATGAGCAATAAATAAATAAATAACCACAAATAATGTACTTTATTAATTTCATGTTTGTACCTTTATCCAATGAAAAAATATTTGCATATTTCATAGTGTTCCTATAATTGTTTTGACCAGTGTATAAATTGTAAATGATGTGACAGACGTGACTTTGATACCATAAAATATGGAATATTTTTAAAAAATATAACGTTCTGTTAGGTAAATATGTGAAATTTTCTGAAATATTGACAAGCATGGAAGTATAAATGTGTCTTACACCACTCAAAAACTCTAATTTGTAAACATGTAACGAAATGTTAATTTTTATATAAAGACAAGTTTATATTTACATAGTAATCCTGACCCTGATAATTGACTTATGGCACTTACATCAACTGTTTCATACTTACAATTCCGTGTAGCATGAATGAGTTGTACCTTTCTTCCTAAACCCACCTCATTTAAAAACAGTGTGCAGTAGGAGAAAACAGGAAAGGATTTGTTATAGTAGGTCAACGGGTGGTTGATTACTGATCAAATACATTATTCACTTATTCCTTGCCACCATACTGCATTAAATAATGATATGCTTAAACGGTACATGACGCCACCCCATGGAAAGACAGGCCTAGAAGACCCTTTACCTAACATCCACATGTGTTAATTACAAAGGTGGATGGTCTAGATAGTATAGGGGTGACGTGGTCATCATGTTGGTTCCCTCACCTTGAAATGGTATGTAAACCAAAAATAATTTAAATTTTATAGTGGCCAATTGTTGCAGAAAATGTTACATTCAGATTCTTGCTAAAATAATAATACAAGTAACAAGATATTAACTTCTAAACTACAATTTATTTCAGTAATTAAGTTTATTACAAACATGAAACAACCAAAATTCAAAATGTCAAACACTTTAAACAGAATATTATTGCTGCCTTAATAAAATAGGCATTATTGCAAAATTATTAATACATATAAAGTTTGATACATCAGTTACTATTTTCTTCGTGAAACTAGACGATGTCACAAATTTATTAAGATACTAAAGTGAAATAGGTAAACTTAAATTTATTAATACGTATCAAATTTTAAAGAGAAAATTACTATATTCTTTGTGAAATATCTAAATTCAAATACATTAATAGGTATCATATTTTAATACGACCTTTTAAAGAGAAAATTATCTTCTTCATAAAAACACACAGTATCACAAATCTATCAAAATGTTAAAGTAAAATCTTGAGATTTATTAATACGTATCAAATTTTAAATATAAACTTTTAAAGCGAAAATTACCATTTTCTTCGTAAAAATAAGTACTATCAAAATTTGTCAAGCTGTCCAAGTGAAATATCTGATTTCCAATTTATTAATCTCGTAACAAACTTTTTATATCAACTTTGTAAAAATAAACACCATCACAAAGTTATCAAGATATTAAAGTGAAATCTCCAAATTCAAATACATTAGTATGTATCAAATTTGAAATATCTAGTATTAAAGAGAAAATTACTATTTTCTTCGTAAAATTAAGCTGCATCACTAGGTTACGAAGATATAAAAGTGAAATCTCTAAATTCAAATACATTAATAGGCATCATATTTTAATATGAACTTTTAAAGAGAAAATTATCATCATCTTCATAAAAACACACAGAATCACAAATCTATCAAAATATTAAAGTAAAATCTTGAGATTTATTAATACGTATCAAATTTTAAATATAAACTTTTAAAGCGAAAATTACCATTTTCTTCGTAAAAATAAGTACTATCAAAATTTGTCAAGCTGTCCAAGTGAAATATCTGATTTCCAATTTATTAATCTCGTAACAAACTTTTTATATCAACTTTGTAAAAATAAACACCATCACAAAGTTATCAAGATATTAAAGTGAAATCTCCAAATTCAAATACATTAGTATGTATCAAATTTGAAATATCTAGTATTAAAGAGAAAATTACTATTTTCTTCGTAAAATTAAGCTGCATCACTAGGTTACGAAGATATAAAAGTGAAATCTCCAAATTCAAATACATTAGTATGTATCAAATTTGAAATATCTAGTATTAAAGAGAAAATTACTATTTTCTTCGTAAAATTAAGCTGCATCACTAGGTTACGAAGATATAAAAGTGAAATCTCTAAATTCAAATACATTAATAGGCATCATATTTTAATATGAACTTTTAAAGAGAAAATTATCATCATCTTCATAAAAACACACAGAATCACAAATCTATCAAAATATTAAAGTAAAATCTTGAGATTTATTAATACGTATCAAATTTTAAATATAAACTTTTAAGCGAAAATTACCATTTTCTTCGTAAAAATAAGTACTATCAAAATTGTCAAGCTGTCCAAGTGAAATATTTGATTTCCAATTTATTAATCTCGTAACAAACTTTTTATATCAACTTTGTAAAAATAAACACCATCACAAAGTTATCAAGATATTAAAGTGAAATCTCCAAATTCAAATACATAGTATGTATCAAATTTGAAATATCTAGTATTAAAGAGAAAATGACTATTTTCTTCGTAAAATTAAGCTGCATCACTAGGTACCAAGATATAAAAGTGAAATCTCTAAATTCAAATACATTAATAGGCATCATATTTTAATATGAACTTTTAAAGAGAAAATTATCATCATCTTCATAAAAACACACAGAATCACAAATCTATCAAAATATTAAAGTAAAATCTTGAGATTTATTAATACGTATCAAATTTTAAATATAAACTTTTAAAGCGAAAATTACCATTTTCTTCGTAAAAATAAGTACTATCAAAATTTGTCAAGCTGTCCAAGTGAAATATCTGATTTCCAATTTATTAATCTCGTAACAAAACTTTTTATATCAACTTTGTAAAAAATAAACACCCATCACAAAGTTATCAAGATATTAAAGTGAAATCTCCAAATTCAAATACATTAGTATGTATCAAATTTGAAATATCTAGTATTAAAGAGAAAATGACTATTTTCTTCGTAAAATTAAGCTGCATCACTAGGTTACCAAGATATAAAAGTGAAATCTCTAAATTCAAATACATTAATAGGCATCATATTTTAATATGAACTTTTAAAGAGAAAATTATCATCATCTTCATAAAAACACACAGAATCACAAATCTATCAAAATATTAAAGTAAAATCTTGAGATTTATTAATACGTATCAAATTTTAAATATAAACTTTTAAAGAGAAAATTACATTACCATTTTCTTCGTAAAAATAAGTACTATCAAAAGTTCTCAAGTTATCCAAGTGAAATTTCTAAAATCCAATTTATTAATCTCGTACCAAACTTTTCATATCAACTTCGTAAAAATAAACAAAGTTATCAAGATATTAAAGTCAAATCTCTAAATTCAAATACATAAAAAATTGATATCAACTTTTGAAAAGAAAATTACTATTTTCTTCGTAAAAATAAGCAGTATCAAAAGTTATCAAGTTATTCAAGTGAAATATCTGGATTCAAATTTATTAATACATTTCAAATTTTAGTTTTTAATGGGAAATTTACTATTTTCTTGGTAAAAACTACACAACATTACAAATTTATCAAGATATTAAAGTGAAATCTTCGAATTCAAATGTGTTAATACGTATCAAATTCTAAAGAGAAAATTACTGTTTTCTCAGTAAAAATAAACATTACCACAAGTTTATCAAGATTTAAAAGTGAAATCTCAAAATGTAAATATAAACATTTTGAAGATAATATTGATGCTTTATTAATATCTAAAAGTGTTATCACACAAATTTATCACATAAATCAAATCACTAATTTAAAATATCAATATGTTAAGGAAAATGTTGATGCCTTCCTAAAATATAAACATTGTCGCATATCAGAAAAAATATCTCTGAATTAAAAACCAATGTTTTAAGAGAATATTGATGGCTTCTTAAATCTAAGCGTTATCACAAATTTTATAAAAGTAAAATCTGTAATTTTAGTATAAACATTTTTAAATGGAGTATAAAGCAATTGTAAAAATAAGCAATATAACAAATACATTATTTGTTCAGTATATCTGAACATAAAACTCAGAACAAAGAAGATTATATATGTGTCACTTTCACAAAACAGAGGTCATGGCCAATTTGCAAGAATACAACCACATCTCTTCAAATACTAAAAACTCTTTCTTCGGACTGGATGAATGTCCAGGTGGTCGAATCGCTGCCAAGTCTGTTGTGTCAGCACCTAGAAAGAAGCAAACGGACAGTTGATCACATCTATGGCATGTCTTAATTTTACTTAAAATTGAAAAAAAAAAGATGTTATTGCAGATGGTAAATTCTGGCAAAATTTAAATTCATAATACAGATCGGTCCAATGGTTGGATTCAGAACTATTATATCTGCTGCAGTAATGACTTTGTAGGTCTCAATACCCAGCTAGGCCATATAACGGCTGAAGGATTCGAAATGCTGAATATGTCATCCACATACTGGCCTGATGATCATTTACCATTATATTTACACATGTGGATGCGTGGCCTGATGCCACCTGGTAGGCCCAGTGTGTTCTAGGCTTGTAGGGCAATGAAGAGTCGTAATTCGGTAGACTCAACCACCGCAATATGCAGATTTAACTTCTACATACAACACATCCACTCCGTAAATAGTGCTAATCATATAACTTTCACATGTAGGTCTCTATGATAAGTAAAAGTCATAGATAGACCTATGCTGAATCTCTACATCGAACATCTCGCTATTCCTTATCCTTCCACGTTTCAGCTATCCGACTCTGGAATTCCCTCCCCTCGTATATCAAGGACTGCCTGCCTCAAAACAGTTTTTAAAAAAAAAGCTCACTAAATATTTCCTTAGATCAGCGGTTCCCAACCTTTTTTGACTCACGAACCCCTTCCACAACGGTCTGAGATGGTAAACCACATACTTTTAAATATACATAGAGTAGACACGCATAAAATTTAATTCCAAGCAAAAGATTTGGCGAACCCCTTGATCAGGTAAGGTAAAATAAATAATTAAATTATAATGCTATTTTCAGAAATGTTGTATTGTATTAGCATGATTGAAGTTAATTGTTTACATCAGAACTAGTAAGTAGACTCTAGGAAAGTACTGAATTATTGTATACAGAATAACTGTAGTTATAGTGAAAGCTGTTTCTTAGAGTATGGGACTGGCCCAAGCGCTACAAGTGCAGTAGGATTACGCAAATGTGTAGCCGAAAATTTAATTTTGCTGAAACTTACTAGAAAATTACAACATACGTTTCACAGATGAGTACGCTTTTTGGGTAGGTTAGTGTATTATTCATAAATGCACTGCAGTTCCATGTGATAGAAAAGAAAAATCGCAACTGAAGCAACACATGTACGAGTTTCAAGAATTAGCGAGCTAGCAGATGCTGTGAGGAAATTTAATTCTGAATCATCAAGCAGTGACAGTTTCTTTGTACAGATCCGATTTTATTGGAAAACTATGGATAGCTTCCTCAACATTTCTCCAAACTAGACCAGGCCTATTTGGGGTGGAAGTAATAGAAGTACACAAATTTTAAGTATACATTCCTTGTGATAAATATAATCTCTATCTATCTATCTTCGGGTTTTTACAGCTGCTGCCGTCTATAATCAATACATCTTTAAATTTTGGATCTTAAATGTGCAGTTTTCTTAGAAAGAAATTCGTTCGTAGAGAAATTGTTGGTGCAGTAGGCCTACGTTACGACGAGTGTTGGTCTGGGGTTCACACAGTACATAGGAGACGTGAAATGCAACAACTTTTTCCTTTATTTTTTTATCCCATCGTATATTTTAGAACAAATGAAATTTAATGTTTTTTTATTGATATTAGATCTACACAACGAGACATTGGCAACATTTCAGGGCATTATTAAAAAAAGAAAAGAGAAACTAGCTTAATTTTACGTCTCATATATAGACTAAGTTTAGGCAAAACTGTGTGAAACACAAATCAACACTTACCATCATTATAAAGTAAGGAAATAATTTTTTTTCTAAAAGAATTTACAATTGCGGTCCAAAATGGAAAAAACTGCACTTAAACTAGCGTGAAATATTTTTAAAGTCCTAAAGTACAACAGTGCGCATGCGCCAGAGTTTATAGAGCCAGAGATAACCCACAATCGAACCACATATCGATTACTATCCGGCGCTATGAAACTTAAATGACCGATATTTGCTATAAATCCCCAAATCAACGTAAAAAAATCAATAATATTAAAATCACCAACAGGTTATTAAAAATGGCAGAACACCTCATTAATAGTATTCTTTTAACAATTATCCTTTATTTTATTTTTTAAATGGTAGTAAAATGTACCATTATTTTAAGGTGTCTTGCATGTAAACGACAGATAAATTAATTACATTTTAATTTCTTGGTATTTTTTTACATATAGTAGTTATAGTTGCTGTTCTTCCTTTGTAGCCTATATACCCTATTAGTTTTAATTTTAATTACCATTAACTGTATGACAAATGCCAGGAAGCTTAGGACCCAACGGTCCCCGAAAATCATCCGGACATCATCATCCATATCATTATCATCATTCTTCACCGGTGTGGAAAGCAACGGGAAGTTACCAAAACTTTATTCCCTAGTAAAGCTACAAAGCATAGCATGAAAATGCTATGATTGCAGTGAAAGACCTGCCCTTGGGCAGAATTACTATAGAATTGAATATTAACATATAAATAAAAGCACATGAAAGATGACGGGTAAAAACATCATAGTATTTTTTTGTAAAACTATTATGTAGCGTCATTTTGAAAATTGTTACTTTCTTCTATCTTTAAATAAAATGAGGGAAAACTGCACTTAAACTAGCGTGAAATATTTTCGAAGTCCTATATAACAACAGTGCGAATGCGCCAGAGTTTACAGAGCCAGCAATAACCCACAATCGAACCACATATCGATTATCATCCTCGATTACTATCCATCGCTTTGAAATTAAATGACAAATATTTACATTAAATCCCCAAATCTATGTTCAAAAAATATACGAATAATATTAAAATTACCAAACGTTTATTAAAAATGGGTTTACACTTACTTATCACTCCCAAATGCCGATCCAACCAGCGATAGAAAAATCATAGACTAAGTAACATACTCTGTCTAGAAACTAGCAGTTAGCATCACAATATTGCCTAAGAGTGTCATAATATTGTGATTTGCATATTTAAATAAATACTCAAAATTATCTAATAATGTTATGAAAATTGTTTCAAAAAGTTAAAAATATTAAATAATGTTTGTAAATACAGGACAAGAGCTATAGTTCACAACAATATAACTCAAAATCAAGCGCTAGTAAAAGTGCAGTTGAGCCTAAAATGAGTTTTAGTTTGTATTGTGTTTTATCAATATTTACCATCCTTGTAAGATTAGAATATGGATCTGTCTTAGAAAACAAAATACTGAAAAATTAGCATAAACTGACTCGGATAATTTTAGCGGTAAATCCTCAAATTAAAAAAAGAATGTACGACAAAGAATAACTCAAAATTACACAATAATAAACCACATGCCTTGGTGACTCATGGTGACTTTTTTATTGTTATGAGCATAGACAACTGGAATGTATCTATAATTATAGTCAACATTAATACAGTTCATAACAACATTCCATACATATTAGTCAACATTAAAATTATAAAATGAAATTCTACCTAGTTGATCCATCTCCTCGACTTTGTAAACAGTTAATTCTCAGTTGGCCTTTCGGGACTAGTCCCATCATCAGCAGAAGGAGCAGGAAATATGTTTCTATCTACTGATGCTGAAAGCAATGATTCCTTTCAGGGTCAGAAGATACAGATATATGTCCTGCTCCTGCTGATGATGGGACAAGTTCCGAAAGGCCTACAGAGAATTAACAGTTTACAAAGTTGAGGAGACAGGTCTACTTGGTAACAATTTCATATTATAATTACAATTTTATATAAGGATGTTAATAAAATTTGATGATATACTTATGCTCATGTAGCATTTAAATTATGTGTTTTGTTTGCTCTGGTTCAATCGATATTCCAGTACAGAATATTAAGTTAGACTCGAATTGCAAACCTTATCCTTCCTCTCCTAACATTTACTGCAAAACTAATCACAACAATTTTCTTGTACAAACATTTAGGTAACCGTAGAAATTAATTTACTTTTAACTCTGTGCGCCAAACATTGAACAAAATTTTAAGCGTATATTGCTTATATATTTCCACAAAAATGAAACGAATGTAAATATAATCCAAGCTTTTACAGTATCAGACAAAATACAACCATTTCGCTAAATGTACCTAAATTCTACACAACTTTTGGATATAAACATAGTATATACGTGAAACCTAAATTATACAATGAATTACAACAAAACAAATCCAGGGCTTAGCAAACCAAACACAGATTTAGGAAAGCAAATTATTTAAAAAGGTAAGTAGTAACGTATTTTGACTTACTGGCCTACTGTTTACTAATATATTTATCTTCTTAAGTTTGGTATTAATCTACTATATATTGTTCCGTTTATTTTCTTCTTTTCATTAATTCTTCGTTTGTCACAGTGCAATTTATATTTTGAAACTTTTTCCTAAATTTGTTTTGGTTTATATTATTTGCTAATTTATTTAATTACGTTCTTCAGTTTGATATCTATTTTCTTTATTTTGTTATCCCTTGTACCATTTTTTTTAAATTTTGTTACATAATTTATTTTATATCTTGACATTTACTCCTCAATTAAATTTTCTGTTTTTCCTCTCCCTGTAACTAAATCTTTGCAATTTTATATATGTAGTAATGCAATAAGTGAACGGTCATAAACCGGAGCACTTGCTCATTCTATGTACAAAATTTGTATGAATAAAATTCATTCTCATTATATTCTTATGGGCTACTTATAATGTGTAAAAGTCAGATTATTTAATTAGAAAATAAGTTACCGACATCTTCAGAGAAATTAGCTAACGTTCTTTACTGAAATAATTTATATTATTTTTGTATTTTACCTTATTATCAGTGTTACTCCTATATTGCACATTCGGGGAACCATGATATGTCTGGCGCCTCCATTTCTTTAGCAGCTACCTTATTCCAATCCAAACCACTGAAGAAAGCATGACCTTTAATTTCTTCAGCACCTCTTCCTTCACCCCCAAGACGTTCTTCTGGGTTCTTCTGTAGAAGTTTAGCCAACAAATCTTTTAACTCAAGTGATAAATTAGGAGGGAAATATATTTCTGAATTGAATTCAGTTTCATCAATTGCGAAAGGAAATCGTCTCATCGCCAGTCGATAAAAACTTACACCAACGCTCCACCAATCAGCTGCACTATCATAGCCGTCTGCGTTCCTTGCCAGCACTTCAGGTGCCATATACCCTTCACTTCCGCAAATTGAAAACGCTCTCTTTCGCTGTTCTTTTGAGACAATTTTCTTGCTTAATCCAAAATCGAATATTGCTATATGTCCATTCTTGTCCAGTCCCATGTTGCGAAGTTTGATATCTCTGTGGAGTATGTCCAATTTGTGTAATTGTTCAACTGCAATTATTATTTCAGAATAATAAAATTTTAATTCGTGTTCTTCCAACATTTTACGTTTGAGCAAATCTTCCAAATTTGAGACTGGAAGGTATTCTAAAACAAACAGAAGGAGTCTGTCGTTTTCACATACTTGTACTAGTTTGTTGATGAAGGGATAATCACCCACCTCCTGTATTATCAATTTTTCATTATTTATGAGCTCCATGAATCTTGATTTCCCGGGTTGGTTTGCATCAACACTTTATACACGAGTTTTCCTGCAAAAATATCTCCATTATGCGGGTTTTTAAGTTTTAGGACTCTAGTTAACGACTGCGATTTGATAACATTTATGATATCGTAATCAAACGTATCCATTTTTCCCGATTAGTTTTTACAATGTAGAAATATTAAGAGTTTTAATTAATTCTCAAAAATATTACACAAATTAATGTTTATATCAAGTTTATTTCCGACAAATCTTCACTGAAACTTAAACGCACTCCGAACCGATGCAGTTTAAATGTTGGCCAACACAAATTAATGTTTAGATCAAGATTATTCACGACAAATGTCCACCGAATCTTACACGCAGTCAAGCACCGGTGCTGTTTGAACCTTGACTAAGCTGTGCAGTTGTAGTTATGATTCTTGCTTCCTGTAAAAACGCGGGAGTACAGTAAAAACAAAGAACGTGATGAGCATGCGCACCTCTGTCATGACGGTTTTCTCTGCGACATAAAAGTGCTGAATTGTTAAGACTTGTATTACAGGTTATAACACAAGCTATAAGTTTTAAGATCTAAATAAATTAATTAAATTTACGTTCTAAAAACTCCATTTATGAATTTATCGATTTCTTCATTATTGACCAGTGATAATTTGAAAACACCTTGTCGTTATTTGGAAATTCTAAGATGATATTTTATTTATTTATTTTATTTATTTATTTAGCCTGGTGGAGTTAAGGCCATGTGGCCTTCTCTTCCATCACCGAAACAGGCACAGAGCTCAAAATGTTACATATGAATACAAAAAAAAAAAACAATAATTTAGTCCTATTATTGGGTACATTAAAGTACTTAGACCTATATTTAGCTGATTATTTATGACAAACTTTAGGTATGTATGATACTAATTAATTGAAAGCTTCATAATTATAGCTAGTGAAAAGTAGACTGCGATGGGCAGGACATGTTGCACGTATGGGGAATGGGAGACTTGCATGGAAGCTTCTTGTAGGAAAGCCAGAGGGAAAACGCCCAGTTCGTAAACCAAGAATGAGGTGGGAGAATAACATTAACTATGATTTGAGGGAAGTAGATTATACAGGGAATGATTGGAAAGCATTAGCTCAGGATAGGGATGTATGGAGAGCTTATGTCCGTGCGGCCATGAACCTACGGGTTCGATAGTGCCAGTAAGTAAGTAAGTGAAAAGTATAACATTTTACAGATTTTTAGGCATAACCTCTTCTCTCTTCCTTTATTATTCTCGTAAATGTTTGATATTGCTCTCCATTCAAACGACGTACAAAATATGTTACAGTTTGAGTGTACTCCCGCTTAAAAATTAATATTTACCTATTCTGTTTATAACAGCCAGAAATTTCAGAAGATTGTTGCACGTTTTAGGTATCAAAAGTAAAATTGGGTTTTGAGGTCATTTAAGATTCGGTAAAATTAATATAGACGTATTCCAGTCATTGGCCGCGATGTTCTAGTGATTATATATCTTGCCTGGAGTACCCAAGGACGCGGGTTCAAACCCGACCGGGGTCGATGGATTTTTTGGATGGAAAAATCCAAGGGATAAATCCTCCGGGAGGGATTATATGCCGAGGGTCCCGAGTATGAAGTTTTTCCGGCTCGTAAAATAAACCCAAGGCTGAATAGAGAGACCAGTGTGAAAAATTTAGCCGACCTTCATCCATCCAAGTAACACCTTAGTTTCTTACTATATGTCCTATTGAGGCGTTGTGTTAACTACATGTCATCCTTTGACATTTGTAGGTAAATAAGTTTAACTAAATTAGATTGGTTAAGAAACTCCCGTTAGGGGGCGTCCGTTTTCCCAAGTGATACTAATAAATAAATAAATACACAATAAATAAATAATAGTTTAAATAATAAATACAATAAATAAATAATAGTTACACAATAAATAAATAATAGTTTAAAACAGCCAAAACAACACGCTTTATTAGAAAACCAAACTAAAAAATGATTTTTAATTTCCAACACGCTTGGGATAAAATTAAAGTGGTCAACAAATAAATCATCTCCAACACAACTATAATAATACTAGAGTTATCTATATAAAAAAAAGTAATTTCACCATCAAAAGCGTGGGATGCTTTTTATGGTTTTTACGTTTTCTTCTTAGAGACTTTAACCAATATCTGTTTATTATCAAATATATTAATCGATATAGAGCACCACACGCTTTTGATGGTAATTTTTTTTAGATTAACTCTAGTTTTATTCTAAATGTGTTGGAGATGATTCTTTTGTTGACCACTTTAATTTTATCCCAAGCGTGTTGGAAATTAAAATTATTTTTCATTCTTAGTTCGGTTTTCTAATAAAGCGTGTTATTTTAGTTTTTTAAACTATTATTTATTTTTTATTTATTAGTTTGGTTTTCTAAAAATGTATTTTTTTTAATTCGATACTATTGTAGTATGAGCTAAAAGTAATACTCTTCTAAAAAATCCTGCGGTCCGGATTTGAACCAGCGACCTATAGATTACTGAAATTGTATACCACTACAGTCCACCACTCTACCAACTGAGCTACCACAACGATAGACTAAAAAGTCGATACGTCCGCAACCTATTATACCGGTCTATATTTTTGTGATGTCCTGACGATCCTGGCCAGGATCTTAGAAAATAATTATGAAATTATTGTATTGTCATTGGTCATTTACAAGTATACGAAGTTTCAAGTCGATCCAATGTTTTTAAGTGGGTGAAAATCGTGTTGAAAAATTCCGTTACATAGATAGATATAGGTCAAGCTAATATAAAGCGTGTAAAAAATGCGTGTCTATATAAAATGTAATAGAAAATTGATATTGAGAAATTGGAAAATAAAGAGAATAGGTTCGAACCTTGGAATCCCGGGATTAGTAACGTCTTTAACACTCGCTTTGCCGTAAGTTGTTCATGTGCTATAGTCTAAAGTCAGTTTCAGGTCTTAATTAACGTTATGATAAAACTTCTTACTTACTTACTTACTTACTCATTGGCACTATCGAACCCGTAGGTTCATGGCCGCACGGACATAAGCTCTCCATACATCCCTATCCTGAGCTAATGCTTTCCAATCATTCCCTGTATAATCTACTTCCCTCAAATCATAGTTAATGTTATTCTCCCACCTCATTCTTGGTCTACCGACTGGGCGTTTTCCCTCTGGCTTTCCTACAAGAAGCTTCCATGCAAGTCTTTCATTCCCCATACGTGCAAAATGTCCTGCCCATCGCAGTCTACGAGACTTAACTGTTCTTATTATATCTGGCTTCCTTTAAAGACCATGTAGTTCATTATTATGTAGTGTTCTCCATTCACCTGTCTGTTCATCTCTCTGTGGTCCAAAAATTTTCTTAAGTACTTTATTCTCAAGTACTTGTAATCTCCTTTCCTCTCTTAAAGTAAGAGTCCACGTTTCGCACCCATATAATATAAACTGGTAGAGATAATAGTTTTATATATTTTCAGTTTAACATTTTTTGAAAGGAGTTGGGACATCAAGAGTCTCTGCAATGCATAATAGCACGCATTTCCAGAATTAAGCCTATGTTTAATTTCTTTGTGCGTCTCATTCCTACTTGTGATTATTGTTCCTATGGTCACACGTAGAAATTCATTATATAATGGAAATGGACACCTAATGACAAACGAGGGAAATTTTGAGGAAGTGGCTGAATTCAAATACCTAGGAACAGTAATCACAAATAGGAATGAGATGCACAAAGAAATTAAACATAGGCTCAATTCTGGAAATTGCGTGCTATTATGCATTGCAGAGGATCCTTGATGTCCCACTCCTTTCAAAAAACGTTAAACTGAAAAATATATATAACTATTATTCTACCAGTTATATTATATGGGTGCGAAAACATGGACTCTTACTTTAAGGGAGGGGGAAAGGAGATTAAAAGTATTTGAGAATAAAGTACGTAGGAAAATTTTTGGATCAAAGAGAGATTAACAGACAGGTGAATGGAGATGATTACATAACAATGAACTACATGGTCTTTATAGGAAGCCAGATATAATAAGAACAGTTAAGTCTCGTAGACTGCGATGGGCAGGACATGTTGCACGTATGGGGAATGAAAGACTTGCATGAAGCTTCTTGTAGGAAAGCCAAGAGGGAAAACGCCCAGTTGGTAGACCAAGAATGAGGTGGGAGAATAAACATTAACTATGATTTGAGGGAAGTAGATTATACAGGGAATGATTGGGAAAGCATTAGCTCAGGATAGGGATGTATGGAGAGCTTATGTCCGTGCGGCCATGAACCTACGGGTTCGATAGTGGCAGTGAGAGTATTATAGGTATTTGAATTCAGCCACTTCCTCAAAATTTCTCTCATTTGTCATTAGCTGATCCATTTCCATTATTTTAATGAATTTCTACGTGTGACCATATATTTAGTTTTATTGATATTTACTTCCAGTCCTAATTTCTTAGTGTTACTCAATATGTGTGTGCGTGGTGTCCTTTAGTATCTCCTCGCTATCGGCCAGCAATACTACATCATCAGCATAAACTAACAGCTTATTAATACCATTGAGTTGTAAGCCTTCCTAATTCCCTAATGATTTAATGTCATGCTCTAGTACAAAATTAAATAGTAGAGGAGATAGTGCACTCCTTGCTTCAACCCATTCTGGATTTCAAAAGTGTCCGAAAACCAAAACTTCTAACAAATTAAACTATAGAGGTATAATACATTTTAACAATAATAAAATCCATTGTAAAATACCATTGAGGTGTTGGTGACAATATAAAAAAATCATATAATAAAATTATAAAACGGCTATTCTATGCCAGGATGCCACCTGTGAATATTCGATCGGAGAATAGTGACTGCTGTTGTCATGTTATCCAACGTAACAACATACGTTCCCGCTAGAGCCAATTGTTTACTCACATATAAGGTGATTCTATTCCAGGCTCCATTTACATTAGTCGGCAAGTTATGGTGACTATTTTACTGATGACCCAAATGGGAGTCAATGACCAATCACATTTCAATAATTTTTTATTCACAACCAATCACAGTCGTGTTTCGCCTAGAATTTACCAACTAAAGATTATCATAATAAAGAAAGCACTTGCTTTTTAACATTCTGAATAGGTCATAGCATTATTTACAGTGACTGACCCTCTAAGAAATACGGCTACCAGATTGTATATATAGTGCATGAATGTCAGCAGAAAGCGCATGCGATAGATAATATAAAAACATTTTTAACAATTGATTATACCATAAAAAGAAGGAAACACTGTTTGCACTTTATTAAGCGAATTAATTTTTCCAAGAAATGACGTTGCAGAAAAATATAATTGACATATTCACATTATAGAACATCAAATTAATTAATACCTATAATGTTGGTTATAAATTGCATTCTTGCAAAATTGGGATCCTTTGGCAAAATAATATTATGATCCGGTTGCAGTGATGAACAAAAGAAGCAAATGAAGCGTACCAATCGTTTTTAATTTGTTTTCAAACATCGCCGTTTACATTAAATATAGGCTATACTTACTTACTTACTTACTCACTGGCACTATCGAACCCGAAGGTTCATGGCCGCGCGGACATAAGCTCTCCATACATCCCTATCCTGAGCTAATGCTTTCCAATCATTCCCTGTATAATCTACTTCCCTCAAATCATACTTAATGTTGTTCTCCCACCTCATTCTTGGCCTACCAACTGGGCGTTTTCCCTCTGGCTTTCCTACAAGAAGCTTCCATGCACGTCTTTCATTCCCCATACGTGCAACATGTCCTGCCCATCGCAGTCTACGAGACTTAACTGTTCTTATTATATCTGGCTTCCTATAAAGACCATGTAGTTCATTGTTATGTAGTCTTCTCCATTCACCTGTCTGTTCATCTCTCTTTGGTCCAAAAATTTTCCTAAGAACTTTATTCTCAAATACTCATAATCTCCTTTCCTCCCTTAAAGTAAGAGTCCATGTTTCGCACCCATATAATATAACTGGTAGAATAATAGTTTTATATATTTTCAGCTTAACGTTTTTTGAAAGGAGTTGGGACATCAAAAGTCTCTGCAATGCATAATAGCAAGCATTTCCAGAATTGAGCCTATGTTTAATTTCTTTGTGCATCTCATTCCTATTTGTGATTATTGTTCCTAGGTATTTGAATTCAACCACTTCCTCAAAATTTCCCTCATTTGTCATTAGCTGTCCATTTCCATTATATACTGAATTTCTACGTGTTACCATATATTTAGTTTTACTGATATTTACTTCCAGTCCCAATTTCTTAGTGTTACTCAATAGTGTGTGCGTGTTGGCCTTTAGTATCTCCTCGCTATCGGCCAGTAGTACTACATCATCAGCATAAACTAACAGCTTATTAATACCATTGAGTTGTAAGCCTTCCTCATTCTCTAAAGATTTAATGGCATGCTCTAGTACAAAATTAAATAGTAGAGGAGATAGTGCATCTCCTTGCTTCAACCCATTCTGGATTTCAAAAGTGTCTGAAAACTGTTTGCCTACACGCACCCTACTCTTTGAGCCATTTAGACACATTCGTATAAGTCTAACCAACTTTTTAGGAATTCCGAACTCCAGCAGGATACTATATAACTTCTCCCTCTTAATTGAATCATATGCTTTTTTGAAGTCTACATATAGTTGATGTACAGTACCATTATATTCCCATTTCTTCTCTAAAATCTGTCTTATACTGAAAATCTGATCTGTTGTAGACCTGTTTCTTCTAAATGCACATTGATGATCTCCTAGAATGTCATCAATATAGGGAGTAAGTCTGCTTACTAATATATTTGTTAGAATTTTGTACGAAGTTGAAAGTAATGAGATGCCCCTGTAGTTGTTGCAATCAGTTTTATCTCCTTTCTTATAAATTGGTAAGATAATTGATTCCTTCCATTCATCTGGAAGAGCTTCTTTTTCCCAAATCATACTAAGCAACCAGCGTATCTTCTCCATCAATTTTTCTCCCCCTGATTTTATCAGTTCTGCTGGGATCTCATCTGAACCTGATGCTTTATACATCTTCAATTTTTCAATCGCCATTTCAACCTCTAATGCACTTGGCTCTGCGACTAGCATTTCTGCTGTCTGTAACTTATCCTCCTCAATGTCCTGTTCTGTATGTACATTTAATAGCTGATTAAAGTAACCTTTCCATCTATTTAATATACTCCTAGAATCTGCAATCATATCCCCATTTTCATTCCGAATTATGTTTGTTCTAGCCTGAAACCCCTTCTTCTCTATCCTAATTCCCTGATATAATTCTCTAATGTTCCTATTTTTTGCATTCATTTCAAGATCATTAATCTTCTCTCTCAAATATTCCCTCTTTTTACTCTTTAGTAACTTGGTGGTTTCCCTTCTAACACTACCCAATTGCTCTAAATTTACCTCATTTGGCTCGTGTAACCATTTCATTTTTGCTAGCTTTCTTTTCTTTACAATGTCGGCACATTCCTCATCAAACCATGTCTTGTTTTGCCTCTTTTTTAAACAACCAATGCTTTCTGATGCTGACAATTTAATAGTATCTCTTATAGCCTCCCATTCTTTATTTATATCAGTTTCTTCTTCGTTTGCCACATTGCCATCTGAAGATTCCAGTAGTTGAAATCTATTAGCAATTTTGATTTGGTATTCTTGCCGCATTTCATCATTTTTCAAGTTTTTTAATTCATATTTTACAGAATCATCTTTAGCGTTCGTTCCTCTCATAAGCGATAGCCGTTGTCTGATTTTCACTCTGACCAGATGATGATCCGAATTGCAGTCTGTCCCTCTAACTGATATAACATCAATGATGCTACTGTGCCAGCGTTTATCCACTAATACATGATCTATCTGGTTCCAAGTTTCTCCATCTGGGGACGTCCAGGTGTATTTATGAATATCCTTATGCTGAAATGTTGTGCTCTTAACAATGAGATTCTTTGATGTGGCAAATGTGACTAATCTAACCCCGTTGTCGTTACTATCTTCATGAAGACTGAATTTGCCTATTGTTGGTTTGAATATATCTTCCCGCCCCACTTTTGCATTAAAATCTCCTAAGACAATTTTCATATGATATCGTGAAAGGGTATCAAATAAGCATTCTAATTCTTCATAGAACTCATCCTTGATCTTGTCATCTTTATCTTCTGTGGGGGCATGTACATTTACAATTATAAAATCATGTCGTTTACCCTTTAGAATTATGTATGATATCCTATCACTAACAAACTTAATATCTCGGATAGCGGATAGGATCCTCCTTCTGACTAAAAACCCGTTCCAAATGCAGGTCTTTCTGCACCCCCATAGTATAATGCAAAGCTTCCTGATTCCTGACTACCTTCTCCTGGCCACCTAACTTCCTGTAAAGGCGACTATACCAAGGGCGATTTATCCAATTCCCTGCGGTTAATATCTCTAGTGCCCCCGCTATTGTATAAAGTCCTAACATTCCATGTTCCTAGGAACATTGTTCCTGTGTTTGATGCCTTTGGCATGGGTTCCCTGAAGAAGTCCCCGCCCGGAGAACCGAATGGGGACTATTTGACCTCCGGAAAATTTACCCCAGATGACCCATGTCCGCATTTCTTGACGGTTGTATTTTACGGTGAAAGATCGTCACTCTTTCGCCCAAGGTACTTTTTTCGTCTGGCTTATCACCTTCGACCAGTCCGGCATGGGTAACCCTATCGGCAGCAATGCTACCGCCGGCATAGCTCTCAGGATCATTTAAGCACGCAAGCCACTCCACCACGACAAGGTAAAGATACCATGGAGGGAAATAGGCTATACATATTTTTAAATAACTATAGTTTAATAATGACTTGTGAGTAAACAGCTCAATTTTATTCGTTAAATTGTCCTAACAAATACCACACTTGATTTCCAAATTATCGATAAATTCACGACTCACAAAGTGAGGTTATATATACTTACGAGAAATGGGCAAGTTAGAGTACACCATATTAGTTTGGGCAAGTTAGGGTAAGAAAGTGCGTTAGTGTAGCCTACAGAAATTAGTTTAGCGTTCACTTGTTAGCTTGTTTTTGTGATAAGTTGGCTAGATTGTCTGCAAAGACTGATAGGCCTATAGGCCATATTTTACATTGTTAAATGTGGCGATTTTATATTACTTTCATTTTAATGTTTTTCTCTCTTTTTTTTTGGGAAAAAAACACCATATATATTTTTCTCAGATAATTATTCACATACTGCAAAAATAATTTTTTTTTTCGGTTCTTTATTTGAATTTATGTAGGTGGTACTGTGGCATAGAATCCCCTATAAATTAGATACATTGTATGTCCGAAATCTCAACTGATAAAAAATATTAATTCACTCTAGGCCTTTCGGGACTAGTCCCATACTCAGCAGAAGGTTGGTTTGCTACAGACAATGGATAAAGTACTGACTCATTTGCTATTACTTTGTAGAGAGTGTTAGGGACATATAGGCCTATGTAGGAGGCCTACTGGGCGAATTCTATTTTGAAATAAAGTTGTTGTCGATTTCCTTCAAAATTACTTTTTCCTCCAGTGTGTTCATCTTTATTGAATTCCTCCCTCCATCTAGTATTGCGAGAGTGCTGTCTCTATCCTGGGGTACGCCATAGCGTGGTTGATTAAGGAAGTAGGCTGCAAGCCGGAAGGTCGCAGGTTTGAGTTTCGGTGGGGTCAGGATTTTAAACAACCCAAACCTTCTGGTGCCACCTGAAACCTTGAGTCCACTCGGCCTCTAACGCTGTTTTGGGAATAATACGGCCGTCTCCAC
>JASPKZ010008209.1:0-189285 GCA_030220185.1 Diploptera punctata
CCTCCCAGGTCTTCGATGGAGGCGAGTCTTCTCCCAGGTCTTCCGATGAAGGCAGTCTTCCTCCTAGGTCCTCCGATGAAGGCAGTCTTCCTCCCAGGTCTTCCGATGAAGGCAGTCTTCCTCCCAGGTCTCCGATATGAAGGCAGTCTTCCTCCCAGGTCTTCCGATGAAGGCAGTCTTCCTCCCAGGTTTCGATGATGTCAGTCTTCCTCCCAGGTCTTCCGATGAAGGCAGTCTTCCTCCCAGGTATTCCCATGAAGGCAGGTCTTTCTCCCAGGTCTTCCGATGAAGGACAGTCTTCCTCCAAGGTCTTCGATGAAGGCAGTTCTTCCGTCCCAGGTCTTCCGATGAAGGCAGTCTTCCTCCCAGGTCTTCGATGAAGGCAGTCTTCCTCCCAGGTCTCTCCGATGAAGGCAGTCTTCCTCCCAGGTCTTCCGATGAAGGCATCTTCCTCCCAGGTCTTCCGATGAAGGCAGTCTTCCTCCCAGGTCTTCCGATGAAGTCAGTGCTTCCTCCCAGTCTTCGATGAAGGAAAGTCTTCATCCCAGGTCTTCCGATGAAGGCAGTCTTCCTCCCCGGTCTTCCGATGAAGGCAGTCTTCCTCCCAGGTCTTCCGATGAAGGCAGTCTTCCTCCCAGGTCTTCAGATGAAGGCAGTCTTCCTCCAGGTCTTCCGATGAAGGCAGTCTTCACTCCCAGGTCTTCCGATGAAGGCAGTCTTCCTCCCAGGTCTTCCGATGAAGGAGCTCTTCCTCCCGGTCTTCTGATGAAGGCAGTCTTCCTCCAGGTCTTCCGATGATGGCAGTCTTTCTCACAGGTTCTTCCGATGAAGGCAGTCTTCCTCCAGTTCTTCCGATGAAGGCAGTCTTCCTCACGGTTCCTCCGATGAAGGCAGTCTTCCTCCCAGGTCTTCCGATGAAGGCAAGTCTTCCTCCCTAGGTCCTCCGATGAAGGCAGTCTTCCTCCTAGGTCTTCCGATGAAGGCAGTCTTCCTCACAGGTCTTCCGATGAAGGCAGTCTTCCTCTCAGGTCTTCCGATGAAGCAGTCTTCCTCCCAGGTCTTCCGATGAAGGCAGTCTTCCTCCAGGTCCTTCCGATGAAGCAGTCTTCCTCCCAGGTCTTCCGATGCAGGCAGTCTTCCTCCCACGGTCTTCCAATGAAGGCAGTCTTTCTCCCAGGTCTTCCGATGAAGGCAGTCTTCCTCTCAGGTCTTCCGATGAAGGCAGTTCTTCCTCCCAGGTCTTCCGATGAAGGCATTCTTCCTCCCAGGTCTTCCGATGAAGGCAGTTTCTCCTCCCATGTCTTCCGATGAAGGCAGTCTTCCTCCCAGGTCTTCCGATGAGGCAGTCTTCCTCCAGGTCTTCCGATGAAGGCAGTCTTCCTCCGAGGTCTTCCGATGAAGGCAGTCTTCCTCCCATGTCTTCCGATGAAGGCGTCTCTTCCTCCAGGTCTTCCGATGAAGGCAGTCTTCCTCCCATGTCTTCCGATGAAGGCCGTCTTCCTCCCAGGTCTTCCGATGAAGGCAGTCTTTCCTCCCAGGTCTTCCGATGAAGGCAGTCTTTTCTCCCAGGTCTTCCGGTGAAGGCGTCTTCCTCCCCAGGTTCTTCCGATGAAGGCAGTCTTCCTCGCAGGTCTTCCGATGAAGGCAGTCTTCCTCCCAGGTCTTCCGATGAAGGCAGTCTTCCTCCCAGGTCTTCCGAGTGAAGGCCAGTCTTCCTCCCAGTCTTCCGGTGAAGGCAGTCTTCCTCCCAGGTCTTCGATGAAGGCAGTCTTCCTCCCAGGTCTTCCGATGAAGGCAGTCTTCCTCTCAGGTCCTCCGATGAAGGCAGTCTTCCTCCCAGGTCCTCCGATGAAGGCAGTCTTCCTCCCAGGTCTTCCGATGAAGGCAGTCTTCCTCCCAGGTCTTCCGATGAAGGCAGTCTTCCTCCCAGGTCTTCCGATGAAGGCAGTCTTCCTCCACAGGTCCTCCTCTGAAGGCAGTCTTCCTCCCAGGTCTTCCGATGAAGGCAGTCTTCCTCCCAGGTCTTCCGATGAAGGCAGTCTTCCTCCCAGGTCCTCCGATGAAGGCAGTCTTCCTCTCAGGTCCTCCGATGAAGGCAGTCTTCCTCCCAGGTCCTCCGATGAAGGCAGGTCTTCCTCCCAGGTCTTCCGATGAAGGCAGTCTTCCTCCCAGATCTTCCGATGAAGGCAGTCTTCCTCCCAGGTCTTCCGATGAAGGCAGTCTTAATCCCAGGTCTTCCGATGAAGGCAGTCTTCCTCCCAGGTCTTCCGATGAAGGCAGTCTTCCTCCCAGGACTTCCGATGAAGGCAGTCTTCCTCCCAGGTCCTCCGATGAAGTCAGTCTTCTTCCCAGGTCTTCCGATGAAGGCAGTCTTCCTCCCAGGTCCTCCGATGAAGGCAGTCTTCCTCCCAGGTCTTCCGATGAAGGCAGTCTTCCTCCCAGGTCTTCCGATGAAGTCAGTCTTCCTCCCAGGTCTTCCGATGAAGGCAGTCTTCCTCCCAGGTCTTCCTATGAAGGCAGTCTTCCTCCAGGTCTTCCGATGAAGGCAGTCTTCTCCCAGGTCTTCAGATGAAGGCAGTCTTCCCCAGGTCTTCCGATGAAGGCAGTCTTCCTCCCAGGGCCTCCGATGAAGGCAGTCTTCCTCCCAGGTCTTCCGATGAAGGCAGTCTTCCTCACATGTTCTCCGATGAAGGCAGTCTTCCTCCCAGGTCTTCCGATGATGGCAGTCTTCCTCCCAGGTCCTCCGATGAAGTCAGTCTTCCTCCCAGGTCTTCCGATGAAGGCAGTCTTCCTCACAGGTCCTTCTCTGAAGGCAGTCTTCCTCCCACGTCTTCCGATGAAGGCAGTCTTTCTCCCAGGTCCTCCGATGAAGGCAATCTTCCTCCCAGGTCTTCGGATGAAGGCAGTCTTCCTCACAGGTCCTCCTCTGAAGGCAGTCTTCCTCCCACGTCTTCTGATGAAGGCAGTCTTCCTCCCAGGTCCTCCGATGAAGGCAGTCTTCCTCCCAGGTCTTCCGATGAAGGCAGTCTTCCTCACAGGTCCTCCTCTGAAGGCAGTCTTCCTCCCACGTCTTCCGATGAAGGCAGTCTTCCTCCCAGGTCCTCCGATGAAGGCAGTCTTCCTCCCAGGTCTTCCGATGAAGGCAGTCTTCCTCACAGGTCCTCCTCTTAAGGCAGTCTTCCTGCCAGGTCGTCCGCTCTAGGACGTTTCAATCCCAGGTTAATAGGGGATCTTCCTCCCATGTCGATGTAGGGGAAATTCATCCCATGTTCTTGTAGCTTTTGCTGCCATGTCATCATAGGGGAAATTCCTCCCATGTTCTTGTAGATCTCCGTGCCATGTGTTGTAGGGGAATATCCTCCCATATCCCTTTAATATTTCATTTCCATTTTCATCCGAGGGAATAATTTTAATGTACTTGAAGTTTCGTGCAACATTTCTGAATTCTTTGTAAACTATTGAATAAACCTGAAAAAAAAAGAAGAATCGTTAATGAAACATTAGCCAATAGAAAGCAATAATGATGACATCTCTTTCTCTTCTTGCAGGAGCCGAAGTAACTTATATCCTGAAACAGATAAGAAAAAATCATATTAATAATTGAATATGTCCTGAGGAAGATGGAAAAAAACCATCGTCCTCTATTTAAGCAAGACACAGCAATGTAACTGCGACTTGCATAACCACAGACAGCCCAGCACATAAGCACAGCTATCGATAGAGCCAGCAGCATTGTCGACTTCTTAAAACTATGCCCTACCTACACCTAGACACTGGCCGAACAATGACGCTCTGCAATATCATACCTACAGAGATCCTCACAGCAGACCAGTAGAGATGTGGGTCAGGCGGGGACTTGCCTGGTGGTCTACATCTGTGCTGGTTTGTGCGCAGATCAGATGCTTGCAGCATCATTGCAATGATCATAGCAGCAGGTGCGCAGAGATGTAGTTCAGGGGGGGACTTGCCTGGACTCCATAAGTGCTGTTTAGTGCGCAGACCAGATGCTTGCAACATCATCTACGAAGATCCTAGCACCAACTCGCAGAGGCATAGCGACAGGGGGGACCACCCTTTGCTATGTCAGTACTTGTTTGGTGCATGAATCTTTTTCCCGAGCGTCAGTGAGATCCGCAAATATCAGACCAGCCAAAGTAATCCAGATACAGAATTGTTTCATTCCGTATTCTGGATTTGGGTTAGCTCTGTTTTAACCTGGGCATTAGCAGCATTAAACCAGAAGCACTGACACTCGTACGCGCCATGTACTGCTGTGCGTGGTTGTCTGTGGTGTTTGTTTGGTCTTCTTGTTTCCTACTATTCTGATGAGGTCCCACGACGTATGTTGTTTTCCAACGATGGAAGGCTGCTACGTGGCCCCGGTCTGAACCGAGACCTTCTTCACCCCTTAAAAGGGGGCCCTAACTACAAAAATAATAAAAAAAATATTATCTAATACCCGATGTGGGGCCAGGAGCCGGCTGGTATACCCCAAAGGCCTTCTAGGCCTGTCGCGCCATCGAATTCTATCGATACGAACACCGCATATCACTGCACAACACAATACCTGTAAAAAAAAAACATGCATTAAAATTCTACATATGTAAGCATTAAAATAAGAAAAAATAATTTAAATAAATTCTTTTTCACCTTACCTCATTATGTTTTTATTTAGATGGTTTCAAAACCTTTCAGTTTCATCTCCAGTAATTCCACGACCATTGTTCAGTCGTCTAGGAGCACTGCTTCTTACTCCATCTGTTGGTGGGTCAATAAACTTACAAATCAACTTCCCCGCGAGTTTCAGAATTCAGTAATTTTTCTTTCCAGTTTTTTTTAATGTGGATTTTTCCAAAACCGTAAACTCTTTGGAGTTTGCTAATTGTTTTATTAATCTGGTCTTTCTTTTAATTTGATGTTTTTCTGACCATGCATGAGTGGCTACTGTAAATTTTTCCACACCTCCAGTTTTGATGTTTCTAAGATGTTTCTTCACTCTGGTTTTCAAATTTCTTTTTGTTTTTCCCATGTCAATTTTATCACAATCTCTGCATTTGATCTGGTAAATTCCTGATTTGTTTTCTTCTTCCATTTTATCATTTTTGTTGGTTTTAATTATTGTATTGAGGCTGTATTCATTTCTCAATGCCAATCATATATTCAACTTTTTTTAAAAAATTTGGAACTAACGTTGATACAATGGATGATAATTTAATTTTTTAAATTTTAATAATAGTAAAATTAAAAATTGTTGTAATAAATAAGATTATAATAAAATTCAAAAAATCCACTTCTCATCCATTGAAGTACCATAAGTTCCAAAAAAAAATTTTTTTAAAGTTCAACATATGATTGGCACCGACAAATGAATACAGCCTATACAGAATAATTAAAAACCAACAAAAATGATAAAATGAAAGAAGAAAACATCAGACATTTACCAGATCAGATATGGAGATTGTGATAAAATTTACATAGGGAAGACAAAAAATAAATATGAAAATGAGAGTGAAGGATTATCTAAGGGATGTCAAAAATGGAGAAGTAAAAAAATATGCTCAGAAAAACATCAAATTGAAAAAAAGGCTGAAAACAATTAGAAAACCTAAAGAGGTCATGGTTTGGGGAAAAAAATCCACATTAAAAAAAACAAAGAAAATTAATGAATTTTGAAATTCCTGGGGAAGTTGATTTGATTGGGAGGTTCATCGGTCCACCAAAAGATGGAGTAAAAAGCAGTGCTCCTGGATGACAGAACATCAGTTGTGTAACTATTGAAGATGTAACCACTAAGGTTACAAAACCAGTCTAATTAGAAGACAGGATATGAGGTGAGGTGTAAAGAATTTTATTTTAAATTTTAAAATATTAATATCTTATATTTGACGAGAAAAATTATATCCTCAGACCGGGGCTCGAACCCGGGACCTTTAGCTTTCTGGGCCAATACTTTACCGACTGAGCTATCTGAGTGAGTTCTGATCTAAATGCAAATTTTTCTCTCATTTACATTGTTAATTCCCGTGCACCAAATGCTATGAAACCTTTGTTTCTATCTTTTACAAATGGCGGCTTCTTTATTAAGAAGACATTTATTTGGGAATTTTTCTTCTTCTTCTTCTTCTTCCTTCCAAGTATTAGGCCAAGGCCTGTTACGATCCTATAGAAAATTTTCCCTCCAGCGTTTCATAGGACGGCCCAGTGATCTTCGTCCTCTTGTTATATAATTATAAACAGATTTGGGAATCCAATTTGAACTCATTCTTTCAAGATGGTGTTTCCAATTTAGTTTGTACTGTTTAATATATTCCAAAATTGGTGTAGTCTTCAATTCTTTTAAGATATCGGTGTTCCTTTTCCGATCCCATCTGGTGTAACCCACTGTTCTGCGCATGAATCTCATTTCACAAGCCGTTATTCTGCTTTCATGTTGTCTTTTTAGTGTCCATGCTTCACTACCATAGGTCAACACTGGTCTAGCCAAAGTGTTATATAAACGTAATCTGGTGTTCTTTTGTACAAGGGATGGTTTCATAACTTGATTAATAATTCCCAAACTTTTATTATAACTAGTAATTTTTTCAGGGATATCCTTTTCATCCCAGATAGAGAGATAATATCCAAGCTATTTAAATTGATTAGATCTCTCTAAAATTTTATTCTGGAGACAGATTTTACTTTGTATGGGGTCCTTCCCATGAAATGCCATAATTTTAGTTTTGTTAATTGATATTTCCATATTAAATTTGGCACCTATTTTTTGTAAAGTGTAAAGTGATCCCGCAACAGGCCTCAGGAGGCCCTTGGGGTAGTAGGAGGTTAAGGCTCCCACTTTTTCTAGACAATCGACACTTTATGTCAGCCGGGTTGTCAGCCCTGCGTGACGGCCGCCTTTACCCCAGAACAAGCGTCTGGTACTCATTTCCGTTAGAGGCTGAGTCGACCCCAGGGCCATAGTGCCGCCAGAGGGTTTGGGCCAGTTTAAAAATCCTGACCCCAACGGGACTTGAACCTTCGACCCTCCGGCTTGTAGCTCAGTGCCTTAACCACTACGCTACGGCGTGCCCCACCTATTTTTTGTAAATTATAAATTGTTTATATTACATTATAATGCTAGTACGGTTTCTTTCAAAGTTTTTACTATTCATTTCATATGAAATGAAATGCCAGTACAGTTTCTTTCGATGTTTTTAATATTCATTTCATATGAAATGAATAATACAAATATCGAAAGAAGCATTATTATGTAATATAAAAATTCCTAAATAAATGTCTTCTTAATAAAGAAGCTGCCATTTGCAAAAGATAGAAATGAAGGTTTCATATCATTTGATGCGCGGGAATTAACGATGTATATAAGAGAAAAATTTGCATTTCGATCGGAACTCGCTCAGGTAGCTCAGTCGATAGAGTATTTGCCCGGAAAGCCAAAGCCCCAGTCTGAACGTATATTTTTTATTTTCAAATATAATTTATCCATTATTGAGATGTATGAAATGAATAATACTTACTTAATACTTAATACAGGCTTTCCACTTTACAGCAGTTTGTACTTGATTCCTGCTTTCAAGATATTCCTATCTTCCCATTGTCCATCTTCCATACCCCTCTTCATCATGGCGTCATATATTCCTTCATACCATGCTCTTCTACTTCTCCCCCTCTTCCTTCTGCCTGGTACCATCCAATCCAACACCTGTTTAGGCCACTGGTCTTCCGACATCCGTTGTACATGTCCATACCACTGTAGAGCTCTCTTTGTTATCCTTTCGATAACGGTTTCTTGTGCATCTATTTCTTGTCTGATATATGTATTTCGAATATGTTGTAGCCTGGATATTCTCATACTTCTCCGTAATCCATCCATTTCTGTCGCCAAGAAATGAATAATAAAAATATTAATACCTTAGTTTAAGATTTAAATTCTTTGTACCTCACCTCATATCCAATCTTCTAATTAAACCAGTTTCAAAAGGTAGGCAGTTTCATCTTCATTAATATCTCGACTGATGTATTCAGAACTGCTTCTTACTCCATCTGTTGGTGGACAGATGAACCTCTGAATCAAATCAAATTCCCCAGGAATTTAAAAATTTTCTTTCTTTTTTTTTTGAAATCACAGTTTGGGAAAAAAGTCCATGTTCAAAAAAAAAACAAGAAAAAAAAACTTATGAATTTTGAAATTCCCAGGGAATTTGAATTGATTTTCAAGTTCATCGGTCCATAGAGAAACTTCGAATAGAGGGAAAACTGAGTACAGTGACATCTAAAAAATTTTGGTCGTTTACGATGAACTACAATGAGCCAACTACAATGGTAGCGCTGTTTCGTAGTAACAGAATACGTAACTAAATAAAAAAATTCAAGGCACACGGCGTGTTCACTCGGGATTATGGGAAATTAGCCATTTTGTAAATTTAAATTTTAACTGTTATCCTTTTGTTCTATGTAGACAGTACTGTAAAAATTATATATTATCGAAAGTTAAAATCATTACTTAGATTTTATTTTACTCTAATTAGTAAGTAACTTCCAGCTTGTTTATGTTTTTAATGTGAATCTATTTTAAAGACTATTTAACTCATGCCCCAAATGGGAGTCAATGACCAATCACGTTTCAATTATTTCTGTTTTACAACCAATCAGAGTCGTGTTTCATCAAATATTTATCAGTGTTATAATTACCATATTAAAGAAAGCTCCTCCTTACAATATTGCGTTCCTTTGGCAATAAATAGTATGATCTGGTTGCAGTGATAAACAAAAGAAGCAGTAGAAGCATACCTATTGTTTCTCATTTGTTTTCAAACTTCGCCGTTTACATTAAATATATAAATATTTTAAAATAACTATAGTTAAATAATGATTTGTGAGTAAACAGCTTAATTTTATTCGTTAAATAGTCCTAACAAATGCCACTCTTTATTTCCAAATTCTCTAGATAAATTCACTCCTCACTTCGTGAGTCGTGAATTTATCGATAATTCGGAAATCACTCGTGGCATTACTTATGATAAACCTACTAGAAGTGATAAAATTCTAAGATTTGTTAGGTTAGGAAGAGTGATATTAGTGTACAGCCATTTCTAATAAACATTTTAAAAATGTGACTTTATAATGGATTTCAGATGTATGCCATGGCTAGGTTCTTTAATAAATATTTTATAAAATATGTTTGTAAGAATAAGGGGGTAGGTCAATTGTACATATTTATTAAAAGAGCTCATAATGCACGTTTTTAAATTTTAATAAACGAAAATAAATTAACATGTTTTATTTATTTCCATTCTTCCCGTCTGTTAAAATTAAAGAAAATCTTTAGGTCTGAGAGGCTAGGTACAAATAATTCCATAATTTAAGATTTATCAATACGTTATTTATTCCTATAAAAGTTGAATTCCATGATTATTCACCAGATGGGGTATATAATTATAATTCATAATTTTACCACCAGGCGGTGCTGAATTTCATATTAGTGCCAGAAAAAAATTGAAAAAACGTAGATGTCATTAGTTGTTCTACACTAGCGCCACTTATGGCATGTATGCAAAAGTTGTCCACTTTCTTCTCTGGTACTCTGTGCATTGGTCCACCGACAGATGAAGTAAGAAGCAGTCTTCCTGAATGACATAACATTGGTCGAGATATTTCTGAAGATAAAACCGCCTACATTTTTAAACCGGTTTAATTAAAAGACTGGATATGATGTGAGGTGTAAAGAATTTTAATTTAAATCTTAAATTAAACCTCATAGTAAGTTTTTAATAAGACTGTCCCCTGCCCTCTTGATAATATGACCACTAACCATACAATAATCATTTTTGAATCCTCATTTGTTATTGTTTCTAAATTCAACTAACCCTCAAACAATTCTCCATATATTGACTTATGCTTTCACGGCCGGAGTTACTATGATGATCTTGTAGAAGATTTCCGGGCTGTTGGCCATGGTCTCGAGGCTTGTAGTTCCCCTACAACAGAAAAAGAAGAATCATTAAAAATCAACAAAGCATGGATACCAGTCTTAACAAAAGCCAGATGTAAACCTCTACGAGAACAATCTACTAGAACATCAGACAGCAACCTCATTGGTGCAATGGAAGACCCTAATGCTAACCAAGTAAAAGGCAGATACAATTTACGAAGTAACGGACCGCGCAGAGAACACGTCGCGGATAAATGTATAAATAGAGCAGGTAATCGACAAAATTGCCAGTCTCAAGACAACCCTTGAGGATGCCGGACGCAGTATCTGGCAAAACGTAATTAGGGGAACTACAAGCCTCAAGACCACGGCCAACAGCCCGGAAATCTTCTACAAGATCATCAATTCTCCATATATTGTTTCTTCTTAATTAGAGACCAGATTTGTATGCAAAATAAAATACTAAATATGCATGAAAAATGTTGAAAATATGCAAAAGCAGATTGTAATAAAATTAAATAAATTATTTGCTTTGTGGATAATCTTAGCTTATCCAGGGTATGCAACATAATACAACATAAATCAAACCAGTCTGGATAAGCTGACGATAAAACAGAGTTGTTTTGAAACATGTCCAAGAACAAATCAATATTAATATTGAGGTAAGATGATCAGACTGAAAATAATATAATATAATGAAAATAATATAATCTTAGCTTATTCCTGGCCATTACAGTAGATAAGGAAGATTTTCTTGTGTGAAGCTCCTTCATCTGTCAGTGAAGAAGGGTTTATACAATGAAAATGCTTTTTCTACATCACATGATGTCACAGGTGCACATGAAAAACACCACAGTTCTTCTTCAGTGAATCCCTCTTCAGTTACAGTTTTTTCACTATCACCAGAGAGCATTTTGCTAATTTGACAAATTCTATTGTAGCCAGGATTTTTAATTTAATACTTATCATATACGATTTTAGTAATATAGTAATATTATTCCTCAAAGCCCACGGATATTCCTCTCTTACCACAGATGTAAATACACACGTTACGCTTAATCCAATGGATTTCAGATACTAATTAATTTTAAAAAAGATTAATTAATAATTAATCAATTACTAATAATTAGTTGAAGGAAAAATTATAAATTAATACCACATTTAGTAGCAAAATATGCATTAAAAATCTAAAATAATAATTTGCTCCCTCAGGGGTCCTCATCTAGAGGATATGTGTGGATGGCAACCACAAGGTGCCCAAGCTGTGCAAAACATTTCTTCCACTTACTTGTGTTTTGCACTCTTCTAACTTTACTATCTAACCTCTCTTGGTTAACTCTTGTTTTTTCAACCCCGATGCTATTAGGGCATCCGAGGGCTAGGGAGTCTTTCCTTTATTTTCTTTTCTTTTCCACAAAAGCCTGACCAGAGGCTAAAAGATGGCAGCTGCATCACTGGTCTTGCCTTCCTTTGGCCAGCAACAATCGAAGGGACTATTATTATGCTTTCAAGTCTTATATGAGAATTTCCCGGAAGGATCACGCTGGAGGGAAAATTTTCTGTAGGATCGTAATAGGCCTTGGCCTAATACATGGAAGGAAGAAGAAGAAGAAGAATAATTTGCCCCCAGAATATACATTTCTATGCATTATCAAATACCACTCAAATTGTCTGTGAAGGGACCACTTAACATGTAAATCATTTCTGCATACTTTTTAATGCGTAAAACAAAACATGGATTTCGTATACAAATCTGGTCTCTGTTCTTAATAAATTACCAGCCTTATGGGTTGGAGGGTTTTGACTTCAGTTCATGTAGTCCCATGTTCAATTCCCAAACAGACCACAGGATTGTATTGATATGGACTTTCACGGCCGGACTTGCTATGATGATCTTGAAGAAGATTTTTGGGCTGTAGGCAGTGGTCATGGTTGAGGATGCCAGACGCAGTCTCTGGGGAAACGTCGGGTAACTACAAGCCTCATGATCATGCCCTACAGCCCGAAAATCTTTTTCAAGATCACAGGATTTTTTTTTCTTAAAGGGAATTATTTCCATTGTCTCCCATGGTGTGGATTTGATTAAGTTTAGGTTAAAGGACTCGCCTGTGCTTCATTATCATTCATCATTTACCAAATTATGGGGTAACGTAACTCTACCTTCCAGGTGCCTCAAATTAAGAACTGGGTTGTAATTCTGCGCCAATTTTTTTAATTACAAATAAGTTCCCTGACTTAACAATGGACCTAATTTCATATATGTATACATACATAAGTCCACCACTGTGATCTCGAGATAGAGTGCTGCCTTGTCACGCAGCAGACCCAAGTTCAATTCCCGGTCAGGATAGGCTCCTGGGTGAGATTTTTCCTCACCTGTAAGACAAATGTCAGGAATCTTAGGGCCCAATGGTCCCCAAAAATCATCTGGCCATCATTATCATCATTATTATCATCATCATCATTCTTCACCAGTGTGGAAAGGAACGGGAAGCTACCACACCTATAAATCCTTAGTAAAGCTGCAAAGCATAGCATGAAAATGCTATGATTGCAGTAAAAGACCTGCCCTCAGGCACAATTACTATGGATGGATGGATATTATATATATATATATATATATATACCAGTTGGGTACTAGCATCACATCAACATGTGCCAATTACAAAGGTAGACGATTATTGAGTTAATATAGGAATGACATGTGGTCAGCAAATCGGGTTCTCCACCCATTATAGGTGGTTTACTCAAACTAGAGTCGCTACTCATTATAGCTACACAAATTCCTCATGATACTTGGTGTGCATTGGTATGATAATAACCGAAATTCCGTGGGAGCAGGATTCGAATCGAAGTACTGTAGCTCTGCGCCAATACATTTTGGTTTTTAGATAGCTTCAACTACATGTAAATGAGAGGGAAAACGCCCAGGTGGTAGACCAAGAATGTGATGGGAGAATAACATTAACTAAGATTTGAGGGAAGTAGATTATACAGGGAATGATTGGAAAGCATTAGCTCAGGATAGGGATGTATGGAGAGCTTATGTCCGAGCGGCCATGATCCTACGGGTTCAATAGTGCCAGTGAGTTAGTTAGTATAAGAATTTGAGGTTCTCCAATTTAACAAAAACAAATTCACAAATGGGGAATGAAATTGGTGCATGGAAGCTTCTTGTAGAAAAACCGGAGATCAAGAATGAGGTGGGAGAATAACATTAACAATGATTTAAGGGAAGTGGATTATACAGGGAATGATTAGAAAACATTAGTTCAGGATACGGACGTACGGAGAGCTTATGTACGCACGGCCATGAACCTACGGGTTCGACAGTGCCAGTAAGTAAGTAAGTAAGTAAGTATGATTTGAGGGAAGTAGATTATTCACGGAATTATAGGAAAACATTAGTTCAGGATAGGGATGTATGGAGAGCTTATGTCCGCGCGGCCATTAACCTACGGGTTCGATAGTGCCAGTGAGCAAGTAAGTATGATTTGAGGGAAGTAGATTATACAGGGAATGATTGGAAAACATTAGCTCAGGATAGGGATGTATGGAGAGCTTATGTCCGCGCGGCCATGAACCTACGGGTTCGATAGTGCCAGTGAGTAAGTAAGTATGATTTGAGGGAAGTAGATTATACAGGGAATGATTGGAAAACATTAGCTCAGGATAGGGATGTATGGAGAGCTTATGTCCGCCATGAACCTACGGGTTCGATAGTGCCAGTGAGTAAGTAAGTATGATTTGAGGGAAGTAGATTATACAGGGAATGATTGGAAAACATTAGCTCAGGATAGGGATGTATGGAGAGCTTATGTCCGCCATGAACCTACGGGTTCGATAGTGCCAGTGAGTAAGTAAGTATGATTTGAGGGAAGTAGATTATACAGGGAATGATTGGAAAACATTAGCTCAGGATAGGGATGTATGGAGAGCTTATGTCCGCCATGAACCTACGGGTTCGATAGTGCCAGTGAGTAAGCAAGTATGATTTGAGGGAAGTAGATTATACAGGGAATGATTGGAAAACATTAGCTCAGGATAGGGATGTATGGAGAGCTTATGTCCGCGCGGCCATGAACCTACGGGTTCGATAGTGCCAGTGAGTAAGTAAGTATGATTTGAGGGAAGTAGATTATACAGGGAATGATTGGAAAACATTAGCTCAGGATAGGGATGTATGGAGAGCTTATGTCCGCGCGGCCATGAACCTACGGGTTCGATAGTGCCAGTGAGTAAGTAAGTATGATTTGAGGGAAGTAGATTATACAGGGAATGATTGGAAAACATTAGCTCAGGATAGGGATGTATGGAGAGCTTATGTCCCGCGCGGGCATGAACCTATGGGTTCGATAGTGCCAGTGAGTAAATAAGTATGATTTGAGGGAAGTAGATTATACAGGAAATGATTGGAAAACATTAGCTCAGGATAGGGATGTATGGAGAGCTTATGTCCCCGTGGCCATGAACCTACGGGTTCGATAGTTCCAGTGAGTAAATAAGTATGATTTGAGGGAAGTATATTATACAGGGAATGATTGGAAAACATTAGCTCAGGATAGGGATGTATGGAGAGCTTATGTCCGCGCGGGCATTTTCCTACGGGTTCGATAGTGCCAGTGAGTAAATAAGTATGATTTGAGGGAAGTAGATTATACAGGGAATGATTGGAAAACATTAGCTCAGGATAGGGATGTATGGAGAGCTTATGTCCGCGCGGGATTGTTCCTACGGGTTCGATAGTGCCAGTGAGTAAGTAATTATGATTTGAGGGAAGTAGATTATACACGGAATGATTGGAAAACATTAGCTCAGGATAGGGATGTATGGAGAGCTTATGTCCGCGCGGCCATGAACCTTCGGGTTCGATAGTGCCAGTGAGTAAGTAAATATGATTTGAGGGAAGTAGATTATACACGGAATGATTGGAATACAGTTCAGGATAGGGATGTATGGAGAGCTTATGTCCGCGCGGCCATGAACCTACGGGTTCGATAGTGCCAGTGAGTAAGTAAGTATGATTTGAGGGAAGTAGATTATACAGGGAATGATTGGAAAACATTAGCTCAGGATAGGGATGTTATAGGATCGTAACAGGCCTTGGCCTAATACTTGGAAGGAAGAAGAAGAAGAAGGGATGTATGGAGAGCTTATGTCCGCGCGGCCATGAACCTACGGGTTCGATAGTGCCAGTGAGTAAGTAAGTATGTTTTGAGGGAAGTAGATTATACACGGAATGATTGGAAAACATTAGTTCAGGATAGGGATGTATGGAGAGCATATGTCCGCGCGGCCATGAACCTACGGGTTAGATAGTGCCAGTGAGTAAGTAAGTATGATTTGAGGGAAGTAGATTATACACGGAATGATTGGAAAACATTAGCTCAGGATAGGGATGTATGGAGAGCTTATGTCCGCGCGGGCATGAACCTATGGGTTCGATAGTGCCATTGAGTTACTTCAACTACGTGTAAAATAATCTGCAGAAGTAGCTTACCTCCTGTTTGTTAAAAATTAGTTTTACAACAAATATCAAGATTCAATTTACTGTGGTACTCGTTAAAAATCACCTCTATACATTTGCCGCCAAGGCGCCAACTCCATACTAAAGTTCATTGACCTCAATTATGGAATGCACCAATCACTAGATGGCGGTTATTTCAGAATCTTTCTCATTAGCTACTATTAACCAATAATATTGAATTTTAAACTTGCGATGACGTCACGATACTTCCCGACTATTTTACTATTGTTAAAATTATTTATCAATTGGAACAAACATTCCATCCCTTGATTTTTTAAAAATGTTATTTATATATCTAAGTTCAAAATAAGACAGAATATAATACGTAGTTGCAATATTTCTTCTCGGATAATTCTGTAAAAGTGGCTTAAGTATCTGATGACCTACTCTGAATTTGATCTTTATACTTACGGTATAAATTCAACTTCGGTAATTAATAAGCATAATTAAGTTCTCAAAGATTTTATTTTTATCGCCCATAATTATATTCGATTACCTTAAAAACACGCTTCAAATAAAATTTAAGATTCATGTGCTGATGATTATGATTATCGCTAGTACTTTGTAAGATAATGAAAATGGCGCCATTATGTTAAAGCCGAACTAGACCTAAAATTATTAAATTCGGGTACATAAAGTATTTCTTTGTTCTAATATTCATATCAATACTAAATATTTACTCTCATTACATATATTATTATTATTATTATTATTATTATTATTATTATTATAATCTGTGGTGTAGTAATTAATACGCAGGCCTATGACGTCAAATTCTTTATTATAAAAGTAAAGTAATTATATTCTGTGCAAGCACTTAAGACAAATAAACATCTCTAATATTAATCAATACAAAATATTTTAAATTTGTTCTCATATTACAGTATTATAGTCATTAGGTATATACATGTTTAATTATGTTATCTGATGTGTAAAATGGTGCCTGGTACGGTCCGGTACCGCATTGAACTTGTGGGTGGAATCTACTGTACAACATTTATTATGAGCGATTAGAATTATATTTACTTAACATATTTTAATTAATAACAACTCACCTTAAATAAAAAAACATTTTCAGTTCCATTGGGCTGCACGATGATTCTCTATAATCGCATTGAAAAAAATCCAACTACTTGGGTACGCGTCCAGGAAAAGAATGAGGAAGAATTAGGGGTTTACATTAGTATATCCAGTTCCACATCCCTCACTCTATGGTCAATTAAAAGATGATGTAATAAAAAACCTATCGATTTTCGAATTATCATGATCAGTGTCTTCATTCCTTCGTGTTACATAAGATCTGTGTGTCACTACAGGAATTTAAAATTGCCGCTAGTAGCGCTAGTTACCACTTTTTCGTTGCCAATTTAAAAGTAGCATTCATTAAGCGCGATTTTCGTAATTGAAGCGATATGATTGAGGGGAGCGACATAATTGTGCTTAAGTAATCATTTAAATTAGAGAAGCACAAAGGAATAGATCCTTTCTTATACAGATAACCTTTTATAAAATATCGGAATATCTTTTTTTTATGTTTTGTCTCTATATTATCCAACGATAACCCACTAATATACATTTATTATTTTCCTTCTTTATTGTTATGTATACATTATCACTTCTGGCAGACCCTATTTGGATAAGGTTGTTAAAATAAAATAAAAAATATTGTTTTATGGTACATCTTTTTGCATTGAACTTGTTTCCTAATTTCAGAGCCATCTACCCTCAGGGAATCGTATTATTTTCAGTGTTTTTTTTTTAGCATTTACCTACTAAAACAAGGAGAAAGCTGTTATAAAAGGTCGTGCCAGTGGGTTAACTCTGGTCATCTCTATATAGTGGGTTATCTCTGGTTTTAATGATGTTTTCAAAAGTAAAATATCGATGTCAAAAACATCGATGTTTATGAACAATATATCGATGCTTTTTCGATGATTTGGAAAAAAAAAAAAAAACATTACAAGTACAAAATAATGCCGAAAATGTTCATTGATTAGTAATTATTTATTTCGCAAAATAGAATTTAAAATGACAATTTTGACCATCTTGTGCCTAGTAAGCGGTTCTTCCTTGGGTAAATCGTAGTCCCAGCCTCTGAAAACAGCCGCTCACTGGGCACCGACCCGTATGTTTGCGGTCGCGCGGAAATAAGCTCTCCATATATCCCTGTCAAGAGCTAATGGGCTGAACAGTAGAAAAAGTTACCCTTGATTTTTCAGTTTATTGTTGTAAACTGTAGCTCCTCTTCTGTATTTACCAACATTTTTTAATATTTTAAACTTTTTCAAAAAATTTGTATAACATTGTTTGATAATTTGTAAGTATTTATTTAAATACGCAAATCACAACATTACGACACTGTTAGACAATATTGTTATGCTGACCGCTATTTTTCTCCACAGAATATATTACTTAATCTATGAATTTTCCGGATTTTTCCGATCGCTGGTTGGAACGGGTTAGGAAGTGATAGGTGAGTTTAACCAAATTTATTTATTCTAAAATGGCAAAAAATCGTGCACAAAAAAAAATTTTTTTTAATAGTCAAGATGACTGTCTATCATCTATTGCCATGGGAATTACTCTAGTTTGAGTTGACCAATCAGAATGCACCACATATACAAAGCGGGAAAATCAACTTGAAGTCAATGACCTCTATTAACCAATTAGAGAGCTCATTTAGAAAAGGCGCCCGGGATGACTGACTGAAGCAATAAGTCCACGAATTTTACGCGGTATGTGTTAACTTATTTATTTAATAATTATTACTTACTTACTTACTCACTGGCACTGTCGAACCCGTAGGTTCATGGCCGCGCGGACATAAGCTCTCCATACATCCCTATCCTGAGCCAATGCTTTCCAATCATTCCTTGTATAATCTACTTCCCTCAAATCATAGTTAATGTTATTCTCCCACCTTATTCTTGGTCTACCAACTGGGCGTTTTCCCTCTGGCTTTCCTACAAGAAGCTTCCATGCAAATCTTTCATTTCCCATACTTGCAACATGTCCTGCCCATCGCAGTCTATGAAACTTACCTGTTCTTATTATATCTGGCTTCCTATAAAGACCATGTAGTTCATTGTATGTAGTCTTCTCCATTCACCTGTCTGTTCATCTCTCTTTGGTCCAATACAAAGTCCTAACATTCCATGTTCCTAGGAACATGTCCCTGTGTTTCAGCCTTTGGCATGGGTTCCCTGAAGTAGTCCCCACCCGGAGAACCAAATGGGGGACTATTTGACCTCCGGAAAATTTTACCCCAGTTGAATCCATGTCCGCATTTCTTGACGGTTGTATTTTTACGGTGAAAGATCGTCACTCTTTCGACCAAGGTACTTTTTTCGTCTGGCTTATCACCTTTGACCAGTCCGGCATGGGTAACCCTATCGGCAGCAATGCTACCGCCGGCATAGCTCTCAGGATCAATTAAGCACGCAAGCCACTCCACCACGACAAGGTAAAGATACCATGGATGGGTTTAATAATTATTATAAATATAAATTGCATAAGTAGGACTGTCGATAATAAATTATGCAAATGTTTTATGGCTAATTTATTTTTCAGAAATTTCATAAATAATTTAGGAAAAATTGCTCAAGTACATAGAACTTACAACTTTTAAAATATCAAATTCAGATAAGTATATGGATTTGAAAAAAATTACTTTTAATTTCCATATACCTGGCCTTAAATATAAATTCAAGTAGATTTTACGGCTCAACTGCATTTCTACTAGCGCTTGATTTTTCAGTTATATTGTTGTAAACTATAGCTCTTCTTCTGTATTTACTAACATTATTTAATGCTTTAAACTTTTTCAAACAATTTTTTTAACATTATTAGACAATTTTGAAGTATTTATTTAAATATGCAAATCACAATATTATGACACTGTTAGACAATATTATGATGCTGCTATTTTCTCCACAGAGTATATTACTTTAGTGTATGATTTTTCTATTGCTGTTTTGGGTTATCGTTGGTTGGATCAGCTTTAGTAAGTGTACACCCATTTTTAATAAACGTTTGGTAATTTTAATATTATTAATATATATATTTTTAACAAAGATTTGGGGATTTATTGCAAATATTGGTAATTTAAATTTCATAGCGACGGATAGTAATCGAGGATGATAATCGATATGTGGTTCAATTGCTGGCTCTATAAAATCTGGCGCATGCGCACTGTTGTTCTATTGGACTTTGAAAATATTTCACGCTAGTTTAAGTGCAGTTTTTTTTTCCGATTTTAGTATTAAAATATTGTTTATTAAAATTAATTTATCAATTTCTGATCAAGTTGAGATAATATATGGTAGGTCCCAGGATCAAACCACAGTTGCAGCCAACCTACTTTAATTCTTTCCTGGTTTTACCGAAGCCTTCAAGGTAAATGTTGGGCTGGTATTTTATTATCAGCACCCATTTCTACATAATCACCATTTTACAGAAATATTGAAAATAAATAGCAATGGTGGCTTCTGCCTAAACTGCCTGTAAGTTCAACCATACCATTATTAAAATTAGTTTTAAAACCATCCCTTGTACAAAAAAACACCAGATTACGTTTATATAACACTTTGGCTAGACCAGTGTTGACCTATGGTAGTGAAGCATGGACACTAAAAATACAACATGAAAGCAGAATAACGGCTTGTGAAATGAGATTCATGCGCAGAACAGCAGGTTACACCAGATGGGATCGGAAAAGAAACACCGATATAGTAAAGAATTGAAGACTACGCCAGTTTTGGAATATATTAAACAGTACCAACTAAATTGGAAACACCATCTTGAAAGAATGAGTTCAAATCGGATCCCCAAAGCTGTTTATAATTATATACCAAGAGGACGAAGATCACTGGGCCGTCCTATGAAACGCTGGAGGGAAAATTTTCTATAGGATCGTAACAGGCCTTGGCCTAATACTTGGAAGGAAGAAGAAGAAGAAGAAGTTTTAAAATTAAATCAATAGGCTACAGTACATAAGGAAATTGAAAGACTCAAACAAATACCTCTGGAATGGCTTAAACATATTCCTGACAGAAAGGAAAAAAGCTAATAATAACAATAAGAATAAATTTTATTTACAAATAAATGTTATACACAGTATTGACACCCGAATGAGCAAGTGCTTGTGCTCGGGTGCAGTTCAGTTACATGAATAATACAAATAGAATATATACATTTAAAGTTAGGGACCAGTTTCATTTTTACATAAATTATGACACATGCAAATAAAAAATAATAATGTATTGGGAATAAGACATATTCTAACAAAAGAATTAATGCAATGGAGAATGATTTACATAAAATAATATAAACCATATAATGTAATGGATTATGACCAATAATACAGAAGAAAGTAATTAGTAATATATTGATTTATAATAATAATAATAATCATCATCACTCCAGGGATTAGGCAATTGCCCGTTCCGACTTCATAATGCATCAGCCCAACGTCTTCTAGATCTTCCAACATCACGTCTTCCTCTTGCTTGATAATTTCTTGCTAACAATGGATATCTCTCCTTACTCATTCCATCCATATGATCAATCCATTTCTGTCTATAATTTGTGACCTTATCCAATAAAGGCTGTACTTTCAATTCTTCTCTTATATCCTCATTTCTTATTCTATCAAGTCTTGTACATCCTTTTACTTGTCTTAGGAACCTCATCTCCGCCGTCTGTATTCTATCCTTCTGTTTTTTCATTGGAGCCCAAGTTTCACATCCATACAATATTGTGGGAACCGCCATAACATTATACATTTTTATCTTGGTTTCTTTTCTAATTTTATTTTTGAATGTTCTCTGTATTTTTCCACACACCGCACACCGTCTGAAATTTATTTATTTTGGAGTCAATATCTCTTTCCACATTGTAGCCAACATCACAGCCCAAATATTTGAAACTAGACACCTGTTCTATACTTTGATTTTCTAAAATAATTTTGGATCTCAATGGATCTCTTCCTCTAAAAGCCATGGTCTTCGTTTTCCTTACAGAAATCTTTAGATCATATAATTTACACATTTCATTTAATGCATGCATAGATTTCTGTAAGTCGTCTTCATTTTTCTGTATTATGATTACATCGTCAGCATATAGAAGATTATTTATGCACACTTTATTATCTATTCTTATTCCTGGATTCACTAAAACTTTCCATTTATTTAAAACATCGTCTATATATATATATATATATATATATATATATATATATTAAACAAAGTGGGTGACAAACTACATCCTTGTAATCCAGTATTTGTTTTGATTGTATGTTCTTTTGAATCCGGTATCTATAATTATATTTGTGTCTTCATATAATTTCTTTATTGTTTCAACAAGGCACAGCGGGTATCCTTTCATTCGTAATATTTCCCATAATTGTTGTCTGTTTACTCAATCGAAGGCCTTATCCAAATCTATAAATCCTATGTGACTTTCTAAGTTATGTTCTCTTCTCTTTTCTACGAGTTGTTTCAGTGTAAAGACATTGTCTATACATGACCTTCCCTTTCTGAATCCACTTTGATTTTCATGTATTATTACTTCTGTTATGTTTCTCAATCTATTATTTATTATTTTCGTATATATCTTGTAGCCAGTATTCATTAATATTGATTTATAACAATATAAGCAAAAATATATGCTTTATATTTATTATTTTAAAATATTCAAATGATTAATTTTATTCACCTATTGAATTAATTAAAAATAATTAATTTAATTGCTTTTTAAAACTAGCTGTGTTTAGCTTACTTAGTTCTGGATTGGATCTAATTAATTCATTATATAATTTGGGTCCTAGATATCTACTATGTTTCGATCCAGAAGTTGTATAAAATTTTGGAACATGTAGCAAAGAAGTAGTATTTTGTCTGGTGCTGTAAAAACTTTGATTGTGCTCTTTAAATTCGTTTTTGTTTTTATGAAAATAAGTAAGTAATGTATGCTTGAATATTTGTTTAATATTTGGCACGTTGAATTCTAAATAAATTAAATTTGTAGGGTAATCTGAAGGTTTCTGCAAGCAGATTTTTATGATTCGTTTTTGTAGTAATGTTAAGGGGGAATAAAAATATTGGGAAAAACTTTAGTATCAGATGTATTCACGTAGACTTTCACGGCCGGAGTTGCTATGATGATCTTGATGAAGATTTTCGGGCTGTAGGCCATGGTTGTGAGGCTTGTAGTTCCCCGACGTTTTGCCAGAGACTGCGTCTGGCATCCTCAAGAGTTGTCTTGAGACTGGCAATTCTGGTCTGCTGTCTGTCCTATTTATACGTTCACCGCAATGTGTTCATAAGTTGTATCTGCCTTCTGATTGGTCAGCGTTAGGGACTTTAGTATCAGATGTTCACTTGCTCAATAAATTTTAACTTCTAGAGAGTCGCAGTGCGCATGTTCAAACACTTATTGTAATTTGCACCAGGTAGCAGGATATATATGTGAAACTGGTATGACCAACCTTCACGATAAATTCCAAAACATTTATAAGAAATGGACATACACTAACTTTCCTCCACCTAACAAAATTAATTAAGTGCATATTATTTAATAAACTATCTAATCTGGTGTACACTAACCTATCCCATTGGAACCAAACAAAATTATGTTAATTTCTTGAAATATGGTTTGGAATTAATTGTGAATGTAGTAGTAGTAGTATTCAAATGTTCTGAAGCTCTTGATTTGTCATCATTCGCTTGCGGGCTTCCCAATAATATTCAGCAATTTGGAATGGTGTTCCAACTATTTTCTGAAGATCAGCACAGAACATCAAGTGATCCTTGTTCATTATCGCATTTGTGTCCTTGCATACTATGCAGTGTGGAGAGTCTAGTAGCTTAATTCTATGTAGATGTGCTGCCAAGCAATCATGACCAGTTTCAAGATGAAATGATGCAACTGCAATTGATCGGGGGCTGTTTGGTATTTTATCTGGTTCTACTAATGTCTTCCATATCTTGGTTTCACATTGGATTTTGTTTTGTTCAGCTATATGGGATTTTATTTTCATTTTGGTGTAGAGTTGTACTGATTTGTAAGATAGGTAATTGATCTTACTCTGTTGGATGAGTGCAAGCATATCAGCCTTCTCATTAGCTTCCACGCCACAATGTGCTGGAATCCATTGTAGAACAACATTTCTGTTTAGATTTTTCAACATCCTGATGCAATTTTTGGCTTCTACTATTCTATGGTCTTGGATGGTCTGGTTGTGTGTTAGTGCCATTATGGCTGAGCTAGAGTCAGAAAGTATTACAGCATTTTGGAAGGAATTGAATGTTGGTTACACCAACTTCACGGTATGTCCTGCCATCTAGTGGAAGTTACATTAAGTGTTTGCGCATATGCACTGTGATTCTGTAGAACCTCATTGAGAGGTAAATAGCACAATTTGCATACTTGAATAAATATTTAATACCGGTAATAAATTACATTAGGAATTAACATTATGAGGTTCTTGTTAACAAATATGGTGAATTGTAGCCATCTTACCTCATAACTTGTTATTATCATCATAGTACATTCACGAATTTAGGCCATTTGTTTACCTGTTACAGCCTCAAGAGAAACACCATCCAGGAGTCTTTTCAGTGGACGTCCTGGTCTTCTTCTTCCTGCAGGTTGATATCTTAACATTTGTTTGGGTTCTGGATTTTTTCATGTTGAGACTTGAAAGTAGTTTTGAAGTTCCTTAGGACAGGTTACTGGCCTGACGCTAAGTAGTCCAGTGGTAGGGCTGCTACCTTTTAGTCTCTGGACAGACATTAGGATACCGCATTTACTCAGTACCCAATGGAACAGTTATACTGCCGTGACTCGGTCCTCAGAGCCTCGTTTGTGAAAACTGGTTGTACTATGTGAAGGTGAGGATGAGAATTGGGTAGGAGAGGTTATATATACATCACTACCCCTTACAACCCTTATGTATTAAATGTAGCAATGTAAATTTCATGTACAAACAACATTTTATACGATAATAATAATAATAGTATAAATATAATAAATTATACGAGTATACACTGGGTAATGTGAAGTCGAGGTTAGAACAAACATAAATTTAGATTTCTTTTAAAAGATGCCAATGTCCAGCAGCCCCTTATTTCTTCTGGTAGGGAATTCCAGTTGCGAGAAGTGAAGATAGTACATGACATGGAGTGATGTGATGTCCTATGTTGCGGTATATTAAGTAAGAGACTATGTTGTGATCTTGTGTTTAAGTTTTGGTTTGAGGATAGATACTGGAAACAAGATGATAAATAATTGGGAATGGAGGTATGTAGGATCTTAAATAACAGAATTAGACAGCGTGATTTTCTTCTCTCTTTTAGATGTAGCCATGACAATTCGTGGAATAATGGAGAAATGTGATCGTATTTTCGAACATTAAATATGAATCTGATACACATATTATGGACACGCTGCAGTTTGTCCGACAATCCGTCACTTATGTCAGTTGGTAGAACGTCACAATAGTCAAAATGCGGCATCACTAATGTTTGAATTAAAATTCTTTTAAGAGCTGTAGGAAGAAAATTTTTGAGACGCTTTAGGGAATGCTTTATGGAGAAGATCTTTTTATATGTTTGTTTTACTTGGGCATGCCAATTTAAATTAGAATCTAAGTAAAGTCCCAAGTTTTTAGCAATGTCGGTATAAGGAAATTGTTCGTTATCTAATATGACAGCCGGCATATTGCCATTTTTTATGGAGTTTAATAGTCTTGGATGCCCGATAATTCTCTATAGAGTGAGGAAAAAAAATAAATAAATAAAATAAGATCTAAAACATATTTAACTAAAAATGCTACAATAAGAAATAGAAAATACATATTGAACACTGCTGATTCAGTTAGAAAAAATTCTCACTGAATCAGTTTTCAATATTTATTTTCCATTTAATGTTATTTCGTTACATTCTTTGTGTCTTTTTTAGTTTTACTCAATTTCTCTAAGATTCTGATTAGAATTCACAGAACTGTGGTTGAATAAATTTACACATGTACAATAATTGTTTTTCTGCACTGCTACTCATGACTTGATTAACTGCTTCTGCCATTTTGTTACAGATAGATAACTATTCACTTGAAAGCCAACTTTTAAAAATAAATATAACAGGTCTGGAAGAGAGTATGGATAATTTTACATCCACCATGCTGTGATATTCACTGGATAGATCACTAATCAATCAATTTAAATATCTTGGATATTATCTCTCTATCTAGGATGAAAAGGATATCCCTGAAAAAGTTACTAGTTATAATAAAAGTTTAGGAATTATTAATCAAGTTATGAAACCATCCCTTGTACAAAAAAACACCAGATTACGTTTATATAACACTTTGGCTAGACCAGTGTTGACCTATGGTAGTGAAGCATGGACACTAAGAAAACAACATGAAAGCAGAATAACGGCTTGTGAAATGAGATTCATGCACAGAACAGCGGGTTACACCAGATGGGATCGGAAAAGGAACACCGATATCTTAAAAGAATTGAAGACTACGCCAATTTTGGAATATATTAAACAGTACCAACTAAATTAGAAACACCATCTTGAAAGAATGAGTTCAAATCGGATCCCCAAAGCTATTTATAATTATATACCAAGAGGACGAAGATCACTGGGCCGTCCTATGAAACGCTGGAGGGAAAATTTTCTATAGGATCGTAACAGGCCTTGGCCTAATACTTGGAAGGAAGAAGATCACTAATCCACTGAAAACTCAACTTTCAACTTTTGTTGGTTAGATCTCTTTTCGGGGCAACTATTCAATTGTAGAATCTATTTTGTTTTGAATATTTAGAAATGCACTGAATATAAAAATATGGGAAAACCAGCCTAAAAGTTTTCAAGCAGTTAAAATTGACATGCTAGCTCACATCCTTCTAATATGACATAATTATGGAGAGTTAGAAGTACCCTAGTGTGTTGAAACTGGAAAAATGTGTTTTAATGTGCATGTCATTTTTAACACAAAAATACAAATTTTGACAAAATGGCCAAATTTCAGAATTTAATTAAAATTAATTTTATAAATATTTTAAATTTATAATACCTATTAATTAAATAAAAATAAAACTTAGTTTTATTCAATTTTCATATTTATTAAGATATAATTCAGTGACAGCTGTTTCGGTACCTTCTTCAGACACGTTAACAAATTATGAATTGTGTTATTTGTTAACATGTCTGAAGAAGGTACAGTGTACCGAAACAGCTGTCACTGAATTATATCTTAATAAATATGAAAATCGAATAAAACCAAGTTTTATTTTTATTTAATTAATAAATATGGATTTTCATCAAGTAAACTCCAACTCAATTGATAATTTATAATACATTGAATGTAATTGTATTTGTTTTTATTAAAGTGTCATATTCCATAAGTAAAATATGAGTAATGCTAAAATGGCCTGAATGTTCAGCCGGCCTAAAACATGAGCTATGCAAGTTGTGGATGGATGTGACATTGTTTGGCTAAAGCAGGGTTGAAATTAACTTAAAGTTTTTAAAAATAATTTTGTGCACAACTACGTTCAAAGTTATGGTAATTATGAAGAAATGTTGTATGAACAATTAAATAATAAATTAATGATAACTGAACTCCTCGTGGTAGCCAAGTGGTTAAGGCAAGATGTCTTTGCGCAGAGCTACAGGACTTGTGCTGGTTCGAGTCCCCGTGGGGGAAGAAATTTTCCCAAGGAATTTCGGCCAGTATGGGACCAGTGCCCACCCAGCATTGTGAGGCATTTGGATAGCTACAATAAGTAGCGACTCCAGGTTGAGGAGATCAGCTATAACGGCTAGGAAACCTGACATGCTGACCACATGTCACCCCTACACTGGCTTGTAATAACAATAACAATAATAATAATATATTCCTAACATGCTCTTTACTATATTCTGTGTTTGATCAATATAACATTTGGCACACTCACATTGCTTTAATCTACCACTGTGACCTCCCTCAGGAGTTCTTATACCCAGACCAGACAGATTAAAGTCTCATAAGGGAGGTCATGGACATAGGGTGGCCAAATATTGAGAAATAATAAATTCTGATTTTACATATTTTATTTCCCATGAAATCATAATGTAATACCCTGAGATTAACCATCAATCTGGGAATTTTTAAATTCACATCACTACCCAGTCACTCTTATTTTGCAAAGTTGTGAATAAAAATTTACTACCTGCAACATTTAACATTTTCCGATTCCGATTGAGGGTCTTTCCACTTTTCAGCGGTTGCCCTTTTACCAGCCGGCTGCTGGCCCTTCACATCCACATGTGTCAATCACAGAGGTAGATGATCAACAGCCAGTGTAGGGGTGACATGTGGTTAGCATGTCGAGTCCCCCAGCCGTTATAGCTGGTTCCTCAACCTGGAGCCGCTACTTATTGTAGCTACCCAATTGCCTCACGATGCTGGGTGGGCACCGGTCCCATACTGGCCGAAATACCATGAAAAATTTCTTCCCCCATGGAAACTCGAACCAGCGCAAGTCCCGTAGCTCTGTGCCAAGGCTTCCTACCTTAACCGCTCGGCTACGACGCGGGACATTTTCAATACTGTTATTTTAACACAGTTCCAATAATGGACCATATTATAATATTATAATGATATTGTGAAAAGAAAAATGAATGTGTGAACCAGGAATTGAACCGTGGACCTCTAGTTCTCCAGACTAGTGTGCAGCCAACTACGCGGTTCAATTCCTGGTTCACACATTAATTTTTCTTTTCACAATAGCATTATAATATTATAATATGATCCATTATTGGAACTGTGTTAAAATAACAGTATTGGAAAATGTTAAACAACATCGTTTACTGCTTATAAAAGTGGTGGTGTAAAATTCTCAAATATAGATACTTCTAACCGAAGCCGGCCGTTGGCAATGGTAGTGTCATCTACCCGACAGCAGGCGAAATGAGAATTATAGATTTTTATACGTGGAAAGAATTGTTAGTGTTTGTGCCAGGTGTGGAATGGCGTAGTGGGCTGCACACTAGTCTGGAGAACTAGAGGTCCACAGTTTGATTCCTGGTTAACACATTAATTTCTTTTCACAATATCATTATAATATTATACCTGCAACATGTCAGATTTATCTGCCTTTCGACAGTAGAGGGGTACACCTGTTACCACGTATATGTGACATTCATCCTTCAGGGTTAAGGCAAGACAGTCGTTATCCGGGTCAAAAAAATGCATGAAAGTTTGGTCCCAAATAGGCGTCATATATTATGTCATTTTAATGATATCACACTGAAAATTTTTATCGTATATCTTGGGACTTCCTGCTTTGGATTTTGCCCAGAATGGTTAACATACACTTTGTTATGAAGAGGAATTATTTTTTTAATTTTAAAGATTTTTTAAAATGTGACGTTACATTACCTTACATTGGTACAGTTTACTCCAATCCTGTAATTCTGATGGCTATGAAATTTTAACTGCTCATCATCACTGTATGTGAAAATGTAACCATGGAGTATTACTTTAATATATGCATTTTTATGGTCGTATGGCTCTGGTTAGTATGCGCCAATAAATTAATTACTTATTACATATGTAGAAAATTAAATAATATGAATATTAAATTAATATTAAGAAGCTAAAGCTGTTACTATGATTGAAATAAGTAAATTAATGTACACAACTAAATTATTGTAATCAAATGGTAAAGAGAATTTTTTTTTATGGAAAGCTGAACGTTCGGGGCTGGATTCCCGGTTCAGGCATACATTTTTCTCTTTACCATTTACTTACTTACTTACTTACTCACTGGCACTATCGAACCCGTAGGTTCATGGCCGCACGGACATAAGCTCTCCATACATCCCTATCCTGAGCTAATGCTTTCCAATCATTCCCTGTATAATCTACTTCCCTCAAATCATAGTTAATGTTGTTCTCCCACCTCATTCTTGGTCTACCAACTGGGCGTTTTCCTTCTGGCTTTCCTACAAGAAGTTTCCATGCACGTCTTTCATTCCCCATACGCGCAACATGTCCTGCCCATCGCAGTCTACGGGACTTAACTGTTCTTATTATATCTGGCTTCCTATAAAGACCATGTAGTTCATTGTTAGTAGCCTTCTCCATTCACCTGTCTGTTCATCTCTCTTTGGTCCAAAAATTTTCCTAAGAACTTTATTCTCAAATACTCGTAATCTCCTTTCCTCCCTTAAAGTAAGAGTCCATGTTTCGCACCCATATAATATAACTGGTAGAATAATAGTTTTATATATTTTCAGCTTAACGTTTTTTGAAAGGAGTTGGGACATCAAAAGTCTCTGCAATGCATAATAGCATGCATTTCCAGAATTGAGCCTATGTTTAATTTCTTTGTGCATCTCATTCCTATTTGTGATTATTGTTCCTAGGTATTTGAATTCAGCCAATTCCTCAAAATTTCCCTCATTTGTCATTAGCTGTCCATTTCCATTATATAATGTATTTCTACGTGTGACCATATATTTAGTTTTACTGATATTTACTTCCAGTCCTAATTTCTTAGTGTTACTCAATAGTGTGTGCGTGTTGGCCTTTAGTATCTCCTCGCTATCGGCCAGTAGTACCACATCATCAGCATAAACTAACAGCTTATTAATACCATTCAGTTGTAGGCCTTCCTCATTCTCTAAAGATTTAATGGCATGCTCTAGTACAAAATTAAATAGTAGAGGAGATAGTGCATCTCCTTGCTTCAACCCATTCTGGATTTCAAAAGTGTCTGAAAACTGTTTGCCTACACGCACCCTACTCGTTGAGCCATTACCATTTGATTACAATAATTTAGTTGTGTACTTTAATCTACTTATTTCAATCATAGTAACAGCTTTAGCTTCTTAATATTAATTCAATAAATAATGCTATAGCTGTGTGGAGTCCCTTCATGTCTTCTTCAGGTAGAAGCCATTCATTGTGTATTTGTGAATGATGTTTCATTGTATTTGAATGTGGGACCAAGAGAGTAAGGTAAAGGAAGGATTTATGCTTGGATGAGAGGGAAGCCTGAATTAGGTCAATGGATAGAGCATCAGTACAGAAAGCTGAAGGTTCGGGGTCAATTCCTGGTTCAGGCATTTTTCTCTTTACCATTTGATTACAATAATATGAATATTTTCTAAAATTTATTTATAATGTTGCATGGTTCATACCAACATACACCTGTTAACATGCTCTGAAAATGTCATGACCCTAGGTTAAATGGTTTTTGAGAAAAGTGTACCAATGCGATGAAAAATGTAACTTTCGGAGAGAAAGAAAAGAAAATTAATTACATGCTCTAACCTTAAAAATTCACATTTAGAATTTTCCATCACCATAACTTTCATCCCCCTCTGCTTCCATAAAAATTTTCAGTGTCATATCATTAAAAGGACATAATACGAGGGCGGATCGGAAAGTAACGCACAATAATTTTTTTAAAAAAAATTTAATAGTAAAAAAAAAGGAAAAAAATCACATCTTTTACCTACTTTTCGACATAGTCACCAACTTTCTCAACACATTTTTCCCATCGTGTTACCAGTTTCAATATGCCCTGTTCGTAGAAGTCCGTTTGGTTGGCGGATCGGAAAGTAACGCACAATAATTTTTTTTAAAAAGTTTAATAGTAAAAAAAAGGAAAAAAAATCACAAATGAACTTACATCTTTTACCTACTTTTCGACATAGTCACCAACTTTCTCAACACATTTTTCCCATTGTGTTACCAGTTTCAATATGCCCTGTTCGTAGAAGTCCATTTGGTTGGAGTGTAGCCATCTGCGCACTGCCGGCCGGAGCGTGGCAAATCACTAAGGTTCACGCGTCCCTCTTGGAAGAATGTGCACCACCTGGAGACATTGCTACGGTCCATACAATCATCCCCATACACGCCATGCATGTCCCTGTGAATTTCACTGGGTTTATGCCCTTTGGCCAACAAAAATCGAACAACACTTCTCTGTTCCTCACAGGTGGACGACTGTAGGATGCATGCCATCTTTGTTGCATAGTTCAAGCTTCTCTCGCAAGAGGTGCACCTGAGAAAAAAATACCATCTGTAGTGAAAACTTCAAACTATATCTCTGTGAAATTTCAACATTCTAGCTGCAATACCAAGGCAGAAAAAAATTATTGTGCGTTACTTTCCGATCCGCCCTCGTATATGACCACCTATTTGGGACCAAATTTTCATGCATTTTTTGACCTGGATAACGACTATCTTGCCTTAAGCTCTTAGCTTAATCTCATGGTTTTAAATTATAATTTTAAGGGAAATAAACCAAGTAAAATCAGAATTTATTATTTCTCAATGTACAAAGCTATAGATTTCATTAATAAAAAACTTCTGTTCAAATGTAAAATTATAATATGAAGCGTAGAAACATTTTCTTCTCTAAGGTAGAATTTTATCACTCACCTCATATTGTTCTTCTTATTTTACTATAAACTAGTTTCGGAACATAGTTTCTGTTCCATCCTCAGTATCGTCATGACCGTTGTTCTGTTCGTCTTGAAGAGCTGTTCTTCGCTCCTTCCATTGGCTGACTGAAAAACCTCGAAACCAGGTCATTCTCACCAGGAATTTCAAAGTTCAACAATTTCTTCTTTTCGCTCTTTTGAATGTAGATCTTTTCCCAAACAGTAATTTCTTTTGGTTTTTCTATTTGTTTTAATAATTTAGCTTCTTTCTCAATAAGATGTTTTCAGACCATGCATGGAATTTACAGAAAGAAGACACATATAGGTAACTACATAAAAGCTTCAGGTTTCAATCACATAGCTCATAAAGAGGCAGTTTTCAATAGTTTGACACATAGATTAGTGAACATACCAATGAACAAAGAAAATTATGAAAAAGAAAAAGAACACATAATCAACGTTGCCACGAAAAATGGGTTTGCAGTAAAATTGATACTCAAGAAAATAAAAAAGTTCAAAAGACAAAAATGTATTAATCAAAGCACTCTTCTAAAAGTAAAAGAAGAAAATGTAAAATTTAGAAAATTCACATATCATCCATTAAAACACCACAAGTTTCAAAAAATGTTTAAAGATTTCAACATAAGGTTAGCACCCAAAAATGACAACAGCATCAGTAGGCTGATTAGACCTAATAAGAATGAGAAAATAAAAGAAGAAAAATCAGGGAGTTATCAAATTAAATGTGAAGAATGTGAGAAATTCTACATAGGAAAAACCAAGAGAAATTTGAAAACTAGAGTGAAAGAACATCTCAGGAATGTCAAGAAAGGGGAAGTAAAAAAATCTGCAGTGGCTACCCATGCATGGTCTGAAAAATATCTTATTGAGAAAGAAGCTAAATTATTAAAACAAATAGAAAAACCAAAAGAACTTACTGTTTGGGAAAAGATCTACATTCAAAAGAGCGAAAAGAAGAAATTTATGAACTTTGAAATTCCCGGTGAGAATGACCTGGTTTCGAGGTTTTTCAGTCAGCCAATGGAAGGAGCGAAGAACAGCTCTTCAATACGACAGAACAACGGTCGTGACGATAGTGAGGATGGAACAGAAACTATGTTCCGAAACTAGTTTATAGTTAAATAAGAACAATATGAGGTGAGTGATAAAAATTCTATCTTAATGAATATACCTCATAGTGAGAATTCCTAAAATAAGTAATTTTTTCTCTACTCAGAAGAGGACGGCCAGACCTGCAGGAAGCTGATTTTTTTAAACTTCACACACTTGTAAAAGTCCTTAACCCATTCGCCTCAGAAGACGAGGTACACTCGCTTATCTCTGCCTGTTATATATTTTGCATTTTTTGTACGTCCCTTGGCACGGTAATATTTTGTTAACATTTATGAATAGTAGATGAAGTAAGAACCGTTATATTTTGTTCGTTTCGAATGTCTGAAAATAGAAAATATAATGTATGGTGATTTAAATCTGGTTTCTTGGGAAATGCAATGAGCATTTAAACCTGAAGCGAATGGGTTAAAAACAATTTACTGTGCAAGGAGTAACTTTTTAGAAAATTGAGAAATAAGTGTTACGGGGTAGACATTTAGCATTGTTTTGCTTCCATTAGCACAAGTTGCTGTTAGCTTGTAATCCCATGGTCAATGCACTGAGTTCAATTTCTTATTTTTAATCCACATTTTCTTTGAATATTCTTCAAAGTCTCATAGTTTTGTATTAAAAGTGTTCCCATTTGGATATTTGTTTTATTTTTAATTAACATTATACTGCTTATACATAGATTATCCTTAAGGTCCTCTATATGTGTGTAAAAAAAACTCTATGGTGTGACAGGCCTAGCTGGCTCTAACCTCACATCCACATGTCATTTACAGAGGTGGACAACCATCCAGCAAATATAGAGATGACACGTGATCAGTATTTCAAATCCCCCAACTGTTTACACCCTGTCCGCTCTTAAAGTGATCCTCGTCAAAACAAAACCATGTGATCTGCTCGCTTTTCATTGGTTATGGACAACGACGTTCATTGTAGAAGCAGTAAGTACACAAACAAGTAGCTCCCTTCATTAAAATAAAAATATGTCCTCTGAATATATTTGTTATTCTTCGTGAATGAAAATAATAATATTCAAAACATACAAAATATTCTAAAATATACCTAATCAATAATTACAACTTAAAATAGTTTATGAGATGTACTGCAGGCTACTCAAGAACAGACCATAAAAGGAATTCTGAGATTCTCAAAGAATTACAAACAGAATCAGTCATGGAATATGTACAAAAATACAGAAACAACTGGAAATCTCACATAAGAAGAATGAGCAGAACAAGAATACCACGTCAGATCTTAAATTACCAGCCACCAGGCAAGAGATCTTTGGGCAGACCCTTCAAACATTGGATTGAGACCATAACAGACCACTAGGTCTATCACATGAAATGAAGAAGAAGAAGAAGAATAGTTTATTACATATGGGTGATGCATTTGAGTCATGCTTCAGTCAATTCTCAAGAAACAAAATGGCTGAAACTATTGAGTCTTCTGCTGCTGGTCGTCAGCTCCCTGTCAAAAGTGACAGTAATTGTGGCACGAATGGCAGAAGGATATTGCTTCTACAATGTACGTCGGTGTCCATAACCAATGAAAAGCGAGCAGGTCACATGGTTTTGTTTTGACAAGGATCACTTTCAGAGCGGACAGGGTATAGCTGCTTTTCTCAATCTGGTGCCACTACTTATTATAATTACCCAATTTCCTCATATAGTGGATGGACACCAGACCCATATTGGCCAAAATTTCATGAGAAAATTCTTCCACCATGAGGTCTTGAACCAATGCATGACCCACAGCTCTGCACCAAGACATGGTGCTGTGGTGTGGGACTACATGTGTGTGAAGTTTAAAAAAATTAGTGTCCTAAAGATCTGGCCTCACCTTGTAAATGGAATAAATAGAAAAAATATTATATTTGAAGAGAAAATTTTTCGCCTAGACCGAGACTCGAACCCGGGACCTTTGGCTTGCCGGGCCAAATGCTCTACCAACTGAGCTACCGAGGAGAGTTGTGATGTAGATGCAAATTTTTCTCTTCGTAAGAGAAAAATTTGCATCTAGATCACAACTCGCCTCGGTAGCTCAGTTGGTAGAGCATTTGGCCCGGCAAGCCAAAGGTCCCGGGTTCGTAAGAGAAAAATTTGCATCTACATCACAACTCTCCTCGGTAGCTCAGTTGGTAGAGCATTTGGCCCGGCAAGCCAAAGGTCCCGGGTTCGTGTCTTGGTCTAGGCGATAATTTTTCTCTTCAAATATAATTTATCTTTCAGTGAGAAATGTTAAATCAATAATAAAAACATCATTAGAAGCCTTACTAGCTTTATAAAGTAATGTAAAATTCCCAATAAATGTCTTCTTAACTAAGAAGCCGCCATTTGCAAAGATAGAAGCAATGGTTTCAAAAGAATTTGGCGAGAGGGAATTACAACGTATATAAGAGAAAAATTTGCGTCTAGATCGCAACTCGCCTTGGTAGCTCAGTTGGTAGAGCATTTGGCCCGGCAAGCCAAAGATCCTGGTTTCGAGTCTCGGTCTAGGCAAAAATTTTTCTCTTCAAATATAATTTATCTTTCAGTGAGAAATGTTAAAACAATAATAAAAACATCAAAAAAAAATTTTTTTTGAAATATAATATATTTGAATTTTTTAAAGATTTTCTTGAAAATCAATACATCTTTGGAATGTAAATTTCTACACACTACATCACAGTTTACTGTAGTTATTTACAATCTGTTTTTTGAAAGACAGTTTGGGTATGAAGAGTTTAAAGAGAGAAAAACCCTAATTTCACCATGGTCGCCACATGTCTTTGTTGCTTGTCTCAGCCACAGCAGAAGTTGACACAACTGCAGTCGATGTTGAAGGTTTATTTGATAAGTCTTCAACTACCATTGAAAAATGATTTTTTGCATCAGAGCATTTTAATAAACCCTCGGGCGCCATCTGCACGTTAGACTTGTGAGACATTTCATTTGTTACAAAAGATAATCTCAGCATTTTGCTTGGCGAATGATAAGAATGAGGTATAATGTCACTTGAGGTTTCACTAGATCCAAAAGCAGTAGAAATTTCTCTCTTCCCTCCAGCTAGAGTTTGTGTTACAGAGAACTCTTCTTTTTTAACAGAAAAATCAAGTGGTGGATCTTTATTGATCATTTGTCTTTCAAGAAAACTGTTTCCACTTGTGATAACCGACAAACATTGATCCACTGGAGTTGATGAAGCTATGGTAATAGACTGATAATGATTATTAGAAGAATTCACTGGTGGAAAATTTCCAGATGGAATTTTTCCTACATGCTCTTGCATTGGGACTGTTTTGAATGCAAGTTTGACTTCTGTAACAGTTCCTGGAATTGCAGATGATGAATCGGCAGGATGCGATGTTGGTTTTACTTTACCAGGCACATCCATGGCTGGGGATGATGTGGAAGTTACCAAAGGTTGCTGCTGTGGAGATGGAGGTGGTTTCTGAATATCATGTATTGAATAATGATAAACTTTGAAGTTTGGATTATCGAGTGGTATTTTAAATTGATTATTTATAGGATGAATTTGATGATGGTGTGTTCCTGAAGGATGTTGATTAGGTGGAGGTGTGTTTGGACTAGGAAAAGTGTCCGTTGTATCACAGCTTGAAACAGATGATGTAGGACTCACAGGTCCTGGGCTTCTAGACTTATGTCTTGTAGTACAAGGATTCTGTTGCATTTGAGAAGGACTTCTTTGTCTGTTTTGGGATGGTACTGGACTCTGTGACTTCACAACAGCTGTGAAAGCACTCGGATGAGATCTATCGATGCTTCCACTTGTTACTGTTGACGTTGGACCAGAATTTGGTGTCGATGATGTAGTTGTGGTTAGAGTAGGTGTGGATGCCCCTTGAGTAGTTACAGGTGGTGGAAAGAATGGAAGAACATTTCCTGGTATCTGACCGGTGTTGGGAAGTAATAAAGCGAGTTCTCCAGTTGGAAGTCTGCTTGGAATGAGCTGTAATCCTCCTGGCATTTGCAGTCTTGTACCACTGTTATGATGATGGTTATTGTTCACATCTCCAGATTGAATTTGTGGAAGTATTGCTGGTAAACCTGTGCTGGAAGAATTGTTTGGTCCTTGCTGAAGAGGAAGATGAAGCGGGGATGAACCCATTGTTCCCATCACAGGAAAAACACTGTTGATGTTGTTGGTTCCAAAAGTGAATGGAGAAAGTTGTTGTAGGCTAGAAACACAGTTTGCAAGATGAGCTACTAGCCGTTGTTTGACAGCTGGTTCGACGCCTTCTATACGACTGATGTAACGGCTAACTTCAGAGGCGCATTCGTTGAATCCAGTCTTGAATTTATGTAATACAGTAGGGTCAGTAGCTACAGCTACTGCAAGTTGTTGGCGTTGAATTGATTGGAGATGTTTTACTGTCATTTCAAGAATATCGGCTTTCTCCAGTTTAGAATGTCTGGCGGGCTGAAATAAAAAACAATTTATTATTAACTATATTAAAAATATATTGGTAAAATATTGGTGGAATCTATTGCAATGTATGGAAGTGAGGTATGGACACTCAATAAGTACTACAAGAATAGACTAATAGCTCTAGAAATGGATTATTTACACAGAAGTGCCAAAAAGTCAAAATTAGAACATGTCACAAATAAGGAAATTAGGAATATAATGGAAGCTGAAAAAGCATAATCGAAAGAACTGAGGAGAAGGAATTAAAGTGGTTAGGACATGTTTTAAGAATGGAAGATGAGCCATGGCCAAAGCAACTATATGAATGGCATCCGACTAGGAGGAGGAAGAGAAGGAGACCGAAGTTAACATGGAAGGAAAACATGAAGACATTAATGCAAGCAAGAGGGTTAAGCAGTGAAGATGCCCAAGATCGTAGGCTTTGGAGGTTTGGCATGGGAAGACGGCAGCAAAAACCCGAAAATAGAGAGAGATTATTAACTATAATCATCTTCTTCTAAAGCCAATGAAATCATAATTACATTATTCTTTAATTTTTACTCTATTACTTCTATATGAGGGCACAAGTGGTCAATCACTTGCCCACCTCCTCTGGGTCATAAGTTTGCATCTCATTCAATGTGGGTTCATGTTGGACAAATTGAACCCAAGGCAAGTTTCTCTTGGGGTTACTCCCATTTTCCTCTACCAAAAATTTCATTTCACCACTTCTTCAAACTCATGTCATCCATTTTGTTCATTTAATTTGATCTGGTATTGCTAGAGTGTGACAGACCTAGTCAGCCAGCATCCGTGCATATCACAGATCTTCAATAATAGGGGCCTGATCTCATCCCTCAATCTAGCATTATGCCAGACATGAGTAGAATGTTTAATTGTACTACTTCTATTTGAAGCATTCAGAACCAAACTGACAAGTGAGAGATCTAGAAGCAAAACTGGCAATGTCCATTGAACCCAATTTTACAGGAGAGACTGATTTATTAGATCTTAATAAATATACCAGATTCTATAATGGTTTTTTCTTTAGAATATAGTCTTCTACTCTTATAATCACTTAAAATACATTATAACCTAATTATCTGCAATAATCATAAGTACTGATGTGATTAAAATTGGAGATTGCCAGGTTTGCAACTAACAGGTGGAGATTTCCTGTTTTGCATCCATGTTTAGGAGATTTGACAGTTTTTCAACAGAATTATTGGGAAATCACTGAAAATGAATAACAAACTCAAAGTAAGTTAAATGTATATATTCTACCATAATACTTAGTCATGTAACTTATAATAGGATGAAAACCTAAACATCTAAACACTCAAAATATTATCATCTGCTTCTAAAAAGGCTTTCTCTCCCTCAATGATTTCCTCATTCTCTGTTGTTTCAAGCAGATTTGGGTAGAATTTGATGCTGTCAAAGGTATTGCCATAATGTGTAGTTAACAATTTATCAATGTCTCGTAATTTCATGGCATTCACTTTAACACCTCTTTCAATTATAGTGGGATTAATCATTCTTATATTTTTGCCACTTTTACAAACACTTTTAGCCGTCCCTAAATCACTACGATACTGAGGTTCTTCTCGCACTAATACATTATTCATGGGATTGGATTTAGCCTTTGTAAGAACAAAACACTTCATAGGATTAAATTTGAAGTGCCAGGTACCAGTACTTTTCTGTACGCCATATGCCTCTGTTTTCCAATCAGAAATTCCAATGTCCTTTCCCATTTCAATAACTGTTCCAAAAGTTTGAAAACCTATATGTATTCTTCTGGGCTTATGAGTGTTTCCTTTTTCTTCAAAAACTGCTCGATTCTACCAAAATACGATTAGTCGACAAAAAGGAATGCCCCATTACTTTAAACTAAAAAATATCATGTACATCTCATATGCTTGCACTAACAATCATGGCATCATAAACATTTAGTCACGTGACAGATGGCTTGTTTGTGATTGGTCAACATGGAGATTGCCATTCATGCAACTCACAGCTACATGGAGATTGCCACGGTTGCAACTAACTGCAGTTTTTAACTTTAAATTTGAGGACAATTTTGCCGGTAATGCAACTCAACACGTTCAAACATAGATGGAGGTTACTTCCAAGAAAACCATCCCTACATTAACTAATTTATGACAATCAATTAAACTAAAAATTAAAAATATAAATAATAGTTTAAAAAACTAAAACAACATGCTTTATTAGAAAACCAAACTAAAAAATAAATAATTGTTTTTTTTTAAACTAAAACAACACGCTTTATTAGAAAACTGAACTAAAAAATTAAAAATAATTTTAATTTCCATCACGCTTGGAATAAAATTGAAGTGGTAAACAACAAAATCATCTCCAACACATCTAGAATAAAACTAGAGTTATCTACAAAAAAAATTTACCATCAAAAGCATGGGGTGTTTTTTATTGTTTTTATGTTTTCTTCTTAGTGACTTTGCTTTTACCAATATCTGTTTATTATCAAATATATTAATTGATATAGAACACCCCATGCTTTTGATGGTAAAATTATTTTTTTTGTAGATAACTCTAGTTATATTTTAGATGTGTTGAAGATGATTTTTTTGTTGACACTTTAATTTTATCCCAAGTGTGTTGGAAATTAAAGTTATTTTTTGTATATTGTTTGGTTTTCTAATAAAGCGTGTTGTTTTAGTTTTTTTAAACTATTATTTATTACTAGAGACCGGATGTCAGGGAAAATGCCTATAGTTATTTACTGTAAATATTATAAAACTGACTTCATATAAGTTCATACCGACGACCCTAGAGTTGTTTTCCATCAAGTTCATTTTGCCTATAAATGCCTATTTAAGCTTACAATGCCCATGAATGCCTATTTGCCATTTTTCTGGAAATTAACTTACTATTTCAATTAAATTAATTAAAATGGACAAACTTCCCCCTCAATGCACTCCCGTCAGGTGAAATAACAAGGATACCGGTATTGCATTTTTTCACCTCATGCACTCATTAAGCGAAATAGCCCTAAGCTATGTCCTATTGTATTATACTCCGGCTCTAAGGCTTGGAGAAAGTTCTATAGTATAGCTTTGCTTCTTTTCAATACAAACATTGCTGACTGACAAAAAGGGTAGATGGCTCAAGCTTTCTTTCTCTGTTTCACACCTGGTGCTGAAACCTTTAAGTGAGTGGCAATATCATTTTTGATGTTGGTAACACTGAATTCAGTCTGTAGTCCTCGTTCACAGACAGGTGCTTCAAAGATGAAGTGGTGCGACAAGTATATGTGGATTATTTTTTAACCTTTAGAACAGTTGTTTTACAATGCCTAAAGAACTGACCAATTTCATGAAAGAATTTGGTGTATAAATATTCTCAAGTGACGGTTCAATATTGTTTTGCAAAGTGTGTAAAACTTCAGTGAATTGTGCGAAGAAGTGTCATGTTTCGCAGCACGTACACACTGCAAAACAAAATTATGCTCTTTGTAAAAAGGTAAAACAAGTACCAAAATCGTCTCTGATATCTTCGTATGCTATTGATAGCTTATGTTATATTCTTCATGTAAGGCTGTGAAAACTTATATTGTAGTCCATTTCTTGTAAGAGCCTATTTTTAATTATTTAGGGCCTATATTAATGATTTTTAGTGCCTTTTTGCCTGCTTATTTTGAAATTTTTAAGTGCCTAACATCCGGACTGTATTTATTACCATTCATGATAAGATGTTACTGAATCTGAGTTACAAATGCTGGTGTGTTGGTGCTCTGCACACGATTAACGCCGTCATTCCATATATGAGTGGCAACATTGCACTCCTCCTCAAGAATCAAGTTGTAGATGTCAGAAATCAAAACGATCCCTTAATTTTACCGTACTGTCATGTAGATTTAAAAGAGGAGAAGTTACAAATTCTGGTGTGTTGGTGCTCTGCCCATGATTAACACCGTCATTCCATATATGAGTGGCAACATTGCACTCCTTCTCAAGAATCAAATTGTAGCTGTCAGAAATCAGAAAGATCCCTTAATTTTACCGTACTGTCATGGAGATTTAAAAGAGGAGGAAATATTACGAGTATTTGAAATAAAGTTCTGAGGAACGTTTTCCGACCAGAGAGAAAAATAGTGAGTTATGTGACCTTTATGGGAAACCAGATGTAATGAGGTCAGATAAGCCTCATAGACATGTAGCACAAATGGGGAATGAAAGAGAGGCATGAAAACTATAAGGAAAACATCTTGTAGGTAGGCCAAGAATGAAGTGGAAGAATATTAATCATTTTTTGAGGAAGGTGAATTATACAGGGGATGATTGGAAAATATCAAATCAGGGATGTACGGAAAGTTTGTCTGCGTGACCATGAACCTATGGGTTTGATAGTACCGGGTTCAAATCTCGTTCAAGCGTTTATTTTTCTTACTATATCATATTAGGCTTGCATTGCTCAATGTCAAAAATTTAATTGTAATATCGAAATATATATATATATATATATATATATACACATATGGTCTCGGGGTAGCGGGCTGCCTTGTCATGCAGCGGGCCCGGGTTCGATTCCCGGTCGGGACAGGCTCCTGGGTGAGGTTTTTTCGGGGTTTTTCCTCACCTGTAAGGCAAATGTCAGGAAGCTTTGGGCCCAACGGTCCCCGAAAATCATCCGACCATCATCATCATCATCATCCTTATTATCATCATCATCCTTCACAGGTGTGGAAAACAAGGGAAGCTACCACACCTATAAATCCCTAGTAAAGCTGCAAAGCATAGCATGAAAATGCCATGATTGCAGTGAAAGACCTCGGGCAGAATTACTATGGATGGATATATATATATACATAATCGGCCGCGGTGGATTAATGGTTATGCTCCTTGCCTCTGGTCCCGAGGGTCGCTGGTTCAAACCCGGCTGACATAAAGTGCCGATTGTCTAGAAAAAGTGGGAGCCTTAACCTCCTACTACCCGAAGGGCCTCCGGGCCAGTTGTGGGATCACTTACTTTATATATATATAATCTTTCAGTTATCTGTGTACTCCTATAAAGATTCATTTTAGTGAATGAATAAAAAACTTGTAGAGGGGGCGTCGCCTTCTCTGTTTAGAATGTCTTTCGCAAGTGTTTTTTTATATTAATATAATTGGCATGTTGGACTGTGGGAATATTGTATTTTATCTATTCCATATCTTTGTATACTAATGACCCTCGTGAACAAATTGGACTCCATAATGACGTAAAAAACGAGCCATTTTTGTGTCGACACGCAATTTTAATTCAACAAATGAAGAGTCATATGCCTTCAAGCGGCCATTGTTCGACATAAAATGCTTCCTCTTTAATTATTAATATTAAAATCGACTTCTGTAAGCTGACAGCTTCTAGCCATAAGCTCACCTTAACGTCCCCCTCCCCTTCCATTTCCCCTCCTCAGTCGCCGGAGTGTAGCGGTATTCCAGTAGAGGAAGACCGTGGGAAACAAACATCACCCTTCTGTTCACGGGAATCCAACAACAGATGGCAGGACGAAACATACATTCACATTCGTCAACTAGATTTTTTTATTTCAGTCATTTGAAAATGTCACCCTTGGCAACTCTGGTGACACGAGTATTCAGTTATAAGAATTTAAAATATAAAACGAGTTTGTTTTGATAGTCCTGATTTTCTATCCGGGATTCGCGGGTATGATCACGATCGTAGTCCATGGAATGTTTCTTCATGGGAAAAAATCAGTAAAGGGACTTCCTCTCTAAAGGCAATTAGAAGTTGGATGGTTTTATGTCATCATCCAGCATCATCCAGGGATTAAGCCTGTTGGCTCGTTCCGGTTTCATGAAAGCTTCTTCTTTCTTCTTCTTCTTCGTCAGGCTCTACGACTTCCAGTGGAATGTCTTGGCCTTCTCAACTAGTTTACGTCATTTCTTCCTATCCTGTGCAGTAGATTTCAAATCAAGAATCCCCATCTCTCTTAAATCTTCAATTACGTCATCCTCCCATCGATCCTTAGGTCTTCCTCTTGGTCTTGTTCCCTGTGGCTTCCAATTTAAAATATCATTCGGCAATCTTCCTTTTGGCATTCTTAGTGTATGTCCAAACCATTGCAATCTTTTGGATTTGATGAAACTAACTATATTTTCTTTATTATTCTTGAGGTATAATTCGTTATTCCTTCTTAACCTCCAAGCTCCATTTTCCTTTACTGGACCTAGCACTCTTCTAAATAGTTTCCTCTCAAATGTTAATAGTCTTAATTTATCTGCTTCTTTTAGTACCCAGGTTTCAGCTCCATAACATATGATTGGTCTTATTATTGCTGTATATAATTTGAATTTAACATTTTTTGATATTAGTTTGCTTTTGAATATATCGAAATTAGCAAAATATGCTTTATTCCCTTGTGATATTCTTGTTTTGATTTCTTCTTCAACAGTATTATTATCGTTTAGGCTTCATGAAAGCTACAATTGTTAAAATTGTTCAGACCATCTTCTGTGTGGGCGACCAACATTTCTCCTTCCATTCGGTTTATAATTTAGCAATAATTTTGGAAAATCTTCCTTCTGACATTCTATCAATATGTTCTTTCCAGGCGTTCCTATATTTAATTATTCGGTCTGTAAGTTTGAAAATATTTAGTACCTTTCTTATATCCTCATTTCTTTTCTTATCCAGCAGAGTATATCCTGCTATAATTTCTTAAAAATCTCATCTCAGCTGCTTCCAATCTATCTTCTTGCCATATAGTGATCGTCCAACATTCTGATCCGTACATCAATATAGGAACAGCCATTAAAAAGTAAAGTATTCCCACTACAGGCCTCAGGAGGCCCTTGGAATAGTAGGAGGTTAAGGCTCCCACTTTTTCTGGACAATAAAATTTCATTTTTGTTTCTTTTCTTGTGTTTTTAAGGGTTTTATGTCGTATTTCTGCCAAATTAAAGAAGCATGTCCTTGAAAAATCCGCTAATTGTAGGATTCACATCAGCTGGGTTGCGATTATCCCCAGCAGCAGAAATAGGTAACGTTGCAGCAGGGTCTTTTATAGGATATTTCAAAAGTAATGATCCAAAATGTAGGAATTAAAAGTAAAAACATACGCTCCTCTCTGAATGCAACACCTCACATAGTAACGTGGTCTACCAAAGTGGTGCGTAAATTGAAAATAGATCACGTAAATGAAATCTCTATATCGTAATTTGACCATGTTTAAGGCGATTACAGGCTATTTTAGGATCATGAGGCTCAATGGCTAATTAACCTCCAAGAAAATAAAATTCGTGGATTTTTTTCCCCGCTCATTCGTGTCTAGACTGGTACTAGGGCCCACTTAGTCTCCTGTAAAATAAAAACTAACATTTTCCTAAGGTAACGTTGGCCAGAGAGTAGGACTATCTCCTCTTCCTCGTGCCGTTTTGATGAGCAATCGTGTTTCATCGAATTAGCGACCCCACCCCCCGCCCTTGAATCTTCATGACATCTTCGCCTTTTATTTACAAATAAATGATAGGTCAGCATTTTTTAATTAATACTTTAGCATCCTGCTGACTGTAAATAAATGGGAACCTTGACCTCCTACTACATCCCAAGGGCATCCTAACACCTGTGACAACTGTACTTTCGTATTGTAACGAACGTCACAATTTTGCCTTTTCCTCTCTATAAATTGAGGTTTTGGAGTACAGTATATCGAAATTGTCCACCGCTGTGGTCTCGAGGTAGCGTGCTGCCTTGTCACGCAGCGGGCCCGGGTTCGATTTCCTGTCGGGACAGGCTCCTGGGTGAGGTTTTTTTCGGGGGGTTTCTTCACCTATAAGACAAATGTCAGGAATCGTAGGACCCAACGGTCTCCGAAAGTCATCGGCTATCACCATCATCATCATCCTTATCGTTTTACCGGTGTGGAAAGCAACACCTATAATTCCCTAGTAAAGCTGCAAAGCATAGCATAAAAATGTTATGATTGCAGTGAAAGACCTGTAATTAATGTTCTTCCTTCCTTTGTTACACTCTATAGAATTTCAAAACGAATGCCTTTGTCTTTTTGATGTCCCTTTGAAATTATATTCGTTACCAAATTTTAAAAATGTTTACACCTACAGCAGAGAAGACAAGGGACTTATGATTTAAGGATGTGGGTGCATGCTTATTTCAAGAAAGAGCTCATTTTAAATTTTAAAATTATTAATTTATTAAGTATGAGAGATGTTTAGGTACCTGTGAAAGAGATGTACAAACTACAATTCCAATGGCAAATAATGCAACTAAGACATTACATGGAATAATTTGGAACAAAAATATTACAAAGGAAACTAAAATGAAAATTTATAAGAGCATAATACAGAATATTTTGTCATATGGAAGTGAAACTTGGTCTTTAACGGAATTACAAAAGAATAAAATTAGAACAGTTGAATTTGATTATCTTAGAAGAAGTCTTCAAAAAACAAAAACAGGATAAAATAAGAAATGAATTCCTTTGGAGAGACTGAGTTAGTGTTTTCTTGGGTTTGTTAATTTATTTATTTATTTGTTCATATTACGTTATTATGTAACGCTTTGGGGGGCACGCCGTAGCGTAGTGGTTAAGGCACTGAGCTACAAGACGGAGGGTCGAGGGTTCAAGTCCCGTTGGGGGTCAGGATTTTTAAACTGACCCAAATCCTCTGGCGGCATATGACCCTGGGGTCGACTCAGCCTCTAACGGAAATGAGTACCAGACGCTTGTTCTGGGGGTAAAGGTGGCAGTCACGCAGAGCTGACAACCCGGCTGGCATAAAATGCCGATTGTCTAGAAAAAGTGGGAGCCTTAACCTCCTACTACCCCAAGGTCCTCGGGGCTTGTTGTGGGATCACTTTACTTTTTTTATGTGACGCTAGAAATTAACCATACTCTAAATTATTCTTCTTCTTCTTCCTTCCAAGTATTAGGCCAAGGCCTGTTACGATCCTATAGAAAATGTTCCCTCGAGCGTTTCACAGGACGGCCCAGTGATCTTCGTCCTCTTGGTATATAATTATAAACAGCTTTGGGAATCCGATTTGAACTCATTCTTTCGAGATGGTGTTTCCAATTTAGTTGGTACTGTTTAATATATTCCAAAATTGGCGTAGTCTTCAATTCTTTTAAGATATCGGTGTTCCTTTTCCGATCCCATCTGGTGTAAGCCGCTGTTCTGCGCATGAATCTCATTTCACAAGCCGTTATTCTGCTTTCATGTTGTTTTCTTAGTGTCCATGCTTCACTACCATAGGTCAACACTGGTCTAGCCAATGTGTCATATAAACGTAATCTGGTGTTTTTTTGTACAAGGGATGGTTTCATAACTTGATTAATAATTCCTAAACTTTTTGTACAAGGGATGGTTTCATAACTTGATTAATAATTCCTAAACTTTTATTATAACTAGTAACTTTTTCAGGGATATCCTTTTCATCCCAGATAGAGAGATAATATCCAAGATATTTAAATTGATTAGATCTCTCTAAAATTTTATTCTGGAGACAGCTATTCTGTTTTAGGAATGATAATAGAAATGTTTGTCCCATGCCATAGCAGAGTTTTTAAAGCAAGAGGCCTTGGCGCAGAGCTACGGGACTTGCGCTTGTTCAAGTCTCCATGAGGGAAGAAATTTTCTCATGGAATTTCGGCTAGTATGGAACTGGTGCTCTAAATTATTGTAAATAATTAATTGTATTGCAACTAAAACCCTAACATACCGGATGGTGTGAAATAGGTTTCATATTATTGGAGGTTCAATAAAAAAAATCCCTTTGGAGAAAAATTAATGTTGTTAAGAGGATTGAAAATCAAACTCTTAAATGGTATGGCCGTGTACAAAGAATGGAAAATGAAAGATGACCAAAAATATATACCAATGGTCACTCCCCCCTGGAAGAAATAAACGTGGCAGACCAAGATGGAAATGGAAAACCTATGTCAGAACTATAATGGATGTTAGGAATGTGGAAGGAGATTAGAATGATAGAAATAAATGGAAACTGAAGACTGCAAACCTATAAGTGGGGGAAAGCCGAAGAAGAAGAAGAAGAAGAAGTATGAGATATAAAAATATGTAAGTAAAGTGACGTTTGTTATGATGTCCCATATACTTTAAAGAAATTGTCTGCTGGAGTATTTTAATATATTATGATTTCGGATAAACATACTTACATCCTTTTTCATGGCATCTAGGATGAGTGCTTTAAGTTCGTTGAGACAGTGGTTGATCCTAGCCCGTCGCCTCTTTTCCATGATAGGTTTATTGCTCTGTAAATAATAATATGAAACTGTAAATAATATTAAGGGGACCCGGAACATCCTATACTTATGTTAAATGTAAGGAACATTTTCTCCTGAACTATTAATCCTATCAAGTTGGTATTTGTACAGTGGAGAGATTCATATATTTAGAGTCTTCTACCATAAGGATTTATATAGATATGCATTTATATAATTTTTTTTACAAATATTTTCTTTCAGTTTTTTAAACTGTATTTTGCAACCTAAATTATTTAATTACCGAGCTATCACAACATCAATATGGTAAAAATTGTATGAGCACTATACTGAAGTCCTGAAAATTTCAGGTCTTTAATAGTTTAGAAGAAAATGTTCTTTATATAATGAAAAAATGAATGCTAACTATGGGAGAGAATGCAGGCTTTCACGGCCGGTAATCATGGTAGTAAAAGATTCCGGGCTATGTGGCCGTGGTCTATAACTGGCTTTTCTTCCAGACGTTTCTCCCTCAACTGCGGAGGGCATCTTCAGTGGCGAGCGCTAAGAAGCTGTTGTTTCCCTGTCGTAGACTGCGAAGTCGAGTCTACGACAGGGAAACAACAGCTTCTTAGCGCTCGCCACTGAAGATGCCCTCCGCAGTTGAGGGAGAAACGTCTGGAAGAAAAGCCAGTTATAGACCACGGCCACATAGCCCGGAATCTTTTACTACTATGGGAGAGAGTTGACGGCTCACGCCCACATTTTAAAGGGACGGGGAATATTTACAACAAATAATAAACACACTTAGAAACAAGATACAGGCAAGATAATTATACCATATTAAAGAGGAATCTTTCTAGTATTTTAATTGATAAAAAAATGAAAATGCGTTTTTTCGTCACATCTGGTCTTCCGGGTCCCTTTAATCGCGTTTCTTTATTTTCAATATTTAACAAGGGAACATTCAACACTACAAATAGTTCCTTTACTTACAGATCTCATTTTCAACAAAATCTTTAAAAATTACATGTGGGAAAATCAATTAGTTGAAAGTATTTTATGCTACAACAGTGAAGTATGGGTTGTGAATGGAAAATATAAAACCAAGCTTTTGGCAGTCATTAGAGAAGAAATGAAAGGTATCAATAGCAAAGAATCGGAATGAAGAAACGGATGAGAAGAAAGGAAAATGTGATAGTTAGAAGTGAAAAGAGGGCCATTCCATGTCAAGTGACCAAATTAACAATTAAAAATCTTAGTCACCATCTCCAATCTTGCTGAAATTTTGTGTAGGGACAGATATGTGTCTGAGATGATGCTGTGTAAAAGTCATCATCATCCATGCAAGTATTAGGCCATGTGGTCTGTTACGGTCTCAAAGAGGAATTTTCCAACCAGCGCTTTTTTGGACGTCCCAGCGATCTTTTACCTTGGGGGCAGTAGCGAAATATGGCTTTTGGAATTCTATGAAACGGCATTCGTTGAAGATGGGCTTTCCAGTTGTTCTGGTAGTTTTGTATATGGTGCAGAATGGGTTCTACATCCAACTCTTCCATAATTTCCTCATCTTATGGTCCCACTTTGTGTAGCCTGCTGTACGGCGCATAAATCGCATCTCATTTGCTGTTATTCGGCTTTTATCGCTTCTTCGTATTGTCCATGTGTAAAATTTCATCTTTATAAGTTTATAGAACATCTTGATTCAAAGTTATAAGCATAAAAAAATCAGCCTCAAATTGTTGTGACGAATTATTTGATCAACTACGTGAGACAACGGCAATAAAAGTAAAATTTTATAAACATTGGAACTGCAACCTTCATGTAGAGCACAAAAAGTTGTCCCTGGTTGCAATTTTTCAAGATGCTACCTTCTATGGTTTCACAACAGCAACACTTGAAACTTCACAATCTATGGACGCACCGGTTGCATTGCACTGCTGACCTTTTTTTCAGGAGGTCCTGGTGCCCCCTCTATACTACTAGTGAAACTTAGATTTTGCATAACATTTGAAACTTTGTTCAACACTGACACAAAATTTCATCAAGATCCAAGGTGGTACCAAAAAGATGATTTGGTCACTTGACATGGAATGACCCAAGAGGGAGTTAAAATGGTTTGAATACCTAATGAGAATGCATTATTATTTTTTTTATTGCGGATGAGCCCATGTAGGACTACGCAAAGTACTTAGAGGCGTTTCCTTTGAGCCCAAATTTCTTTCATTCTTTTGCTATGAGCTTGTTTTCTATCATCTGTCCAAGTTCTTCCAGTTTTTTTCTTCGGTTTGTCCTCTTGGTCAACTTGCCACTTATTCACCTTCATTCTAAATATATCTCTGTTTGGAATATCTTCTTTAGTAATTCCTGCCAATTTTAAGTCCTTTTTGACTTCATCAATCCACTTCATAGTATCCACTGGAGCTTTACTTCTGTTTTCGTAGAATTCCATTATCTGTTTTGTAAGCCTATTTGAGTTCATTCGTTTAATATGTCCATAAAATTTTAACCTTCGTTTTCTAATATCACTATGAATGTCTGTATATATTTTTATTTCCTGTTTACTTCTGAGTCTAAATGCTTCACCTATGACTTGTGGACCTGAAACTTTTCTTATAATTTTGCATTCTTTTTTCACTATATTTTCGATTTTTTTGTCTGTTCAAAATTAATGTTTCTGCTCCATAGAGGCACTCTTGTTTAATTACAGTGTTATAGTGTCGTAATTAGTACGTAAAGATATGCATTTTTTATTATAAGTGTTGTGAGTAAGCCAAAATGCTGTTTCCATTTTTTGGCATCTACTTTTATTGGCTTTAGTTTCAATTCCATTTTCCTGAATTATTTCACCAAGATATTTAAATTGTGAAACTCGTTTAATTTTTCCATATTTGGTTTCCAGGTATTTTGGTGCTTGTTTATTGCATGAAATATATTCCGTTTTTTCAAAAGAAATCTGCAGACCAACTTTCTCTGCAATGTCATTTAATAATTCAATCTGTTTTTTGTGCTGTTACAACGTCACGGGTTATTATTATTATTATTATTATTATTATTATTATTATTATTTCATTTAATATAGGTATTTAATTTAAAATAGGACTAATTGGAGAGACTATGTTCAACGCATGTCACCAACTATACAACAAAAGCCGCCCTGAACTATAATCCTATAGGAAAAAGAAGTGTTGGCCAACTTATTAAGATCAATACTAGTAAAATTCATATCAAATTCCGTTGAGGTGAAGTCATATGATGAAAGTTAAAAATTAAATTGTACCTGTTGGTAGGTGCCGTCGTCCTCAACTTGTTAATATATTGTATATTAAAAAGCGCTCCACTTAGTTTCAATCATCATCATCATCATCATCTGCATTCATGGATTAGGAGACTTCAGCCCATCTCTCTCTAGGTCTGCCCACATCTCGGGTACCTTTAGGTTTGTATTTTGTTATTTGTTTTGGATATCTATCTTCATTCATTCTGTCTAGTGTTGCTTCCATTTTTGTCTATATGTATCTATTTTATCAGTTATTGCAAATATTTCAAGTTCCTGTCTTATTTCTGTGTTCTTGATTCTGTCTTCCTTAGTGCACTCTTTAACGGCTCTCAAAAATTTCATTTCTGCCGCCGTTATCCTACTTAGATCTTGTTTTTTATGTATCCAGGCTTCTGAACCATAGAGCAGTACCGGTACTGCCAACGTTTTATAAAATTTCAATTGGGTCTCTCTTGTTGTTTTGTTATTTAGTGATCGTTTTATCGTACCAAATATTCCCTGGAATTTTGCTATTTTATTAGTTATATCATTATCATAATTAAATGAAATGTCACATCCTAGATAATTGAGATGGTTCACCTGTTCTATGATTTTGTTTCCTATTACTATTTTGGATCTGATTTGATTTTTCCCTTGGAATGCCATTGTTAATTTTAATATGCAATATTTTAACAAAGTTGAGGACGACGGCACCTACCAACAGGTACATTTTAATTTTTAACTTTGATCATACAACTTATTAAGAGATGGCGCGACCAGTTTCAAGCCGGAACAAATCAAAATACTTAAACCTTGATATCGATAATGATGATGAAAGATGTTTCAATTTTCTATATATTGCAAGGAAACTCGGCATATGCAATTAAAATGGACCGAGGAAGGTATTCTCCAAAAATCAGTGAAATCCGACCATTAGAAGGGAGGATTTGCCTGAAACCCGAAATAAAAAAAAAATGACTCTAGCAACCGCCATGTTTGATTCGTAGCAATGCATATTGTATACCATACATTATAATTAATCCTTAAATTGGCAATATATCCTATAAGATACATTAGTTTAATGTATTTAATATTTTAATAATTCTATTCTATTCTATAGTGTTCTGCCTGGGGGCAGGTCTTTCACTGCAATCATAGAATTTTCATGCTATGCTTTGCAGCTTTACTAGGTGTGGTAGCTTCCCATTGCCTCCCACAGCGGTGAATGGTGATGATGATTATGGTAGGATGATGATGATGATCCATCTCTTATCTATGGATGTGAAACCTGGCCATTAACAAAGGCAGATAGTAAATAAATAGAGGCTGCTGAAATGAAGATGTTGAGAGCAATAGCAGGATACCAAAGGACCGATAAAAAGGAAAACGAAGATATAAGAACAGAACTTAATATATTTAATCTCTGTGAAAGAATAAAATATTATCAAAATGCTTATCTTCAGCATGTATTGCGAATGAATGAACAGCGCATACCAAGAAGAATGTATAATTATAAACTAAAAGGGAGAAGAATGTTGGGAAGACCATTGAAAAGATGGAAGGACCAATTCGACCTATAATGAGATTGGAACAGGCCATTGTGCTTAATCCTTGTCATTGATGATGATGATGGCCGGATGATTTCCGGGGACTGTTGGGCCCTAGGCTTCCTGACATTTGTCTTACAGGTTAGGAAAAACCCCGAAAGAAACCTCACCCAGGAGCCTGTCCCGAACGGGAATCAAAACCGGGCCCGCTGCATGACAAGGCAGCACGCTACCTCGAGACCACAGCGGTTGACATATTTTAATGAAGTAATTGAAAAATGAATCATCGTAAATATTATCATTAAATTTGTGTCAACTTACAACAATTTGCAAGTAGATAAATAACTTATTATTAAGCATAATTCGTTTTCACTGCAGTCCGACAATTTTAAATAAGTTGGCATCAGAAATTGCTAATTTTATTTTCTAAATTTTATTTTTTAAATTTATTTTATTAAATTAAAACCACTCTGCTAAGGTTTATGGTGGTTTTCCTTAGCGCTAATACAAATGTCGGCGTAGTCCCTTAATTTCCACCAGTAAATTATAAATTCCCAAATTTTATTTTCAAAATTCAAAATTTCGCAAACGATCAGCTTAACTTGAGAACATGTCGTTTCTGGTTGGGTTTGCGGTGTTGAGGCCTCCCGCCCTTATCTCCCCGGGGCGTTGGCGGCGCCTGTAGGTGCTCGCGGTCTTCCTCTTGGCGTCCTGGGATGATAACAACTGACAAAAAACTGAAAACAGGATTGTTAATGCGCAATGATTTGATCTTTGTCTCCTGGCTGGATATGACTGTGGCTGGATCATCGCTCTACCATCAACTCGTAAACAATATCTATGGGCTGAAGAGAGCATGTAAGTCCCTAAAGCAGCCGGAAGAGACAGGCCACGGGCCCTGCTCATTGATTCCTCCTGGCTGCCGGGTGTGCACCCGGGTCAAACTAAGTGTGCGCTCGGCGGTCCGGGGACAATGGATATGGGTACATAAAGGGTGGCTCTGCTCTTCCAACCCAAGCCAAGTCAAGTCAAGTCTAGTCTAGTCTAGTCTAGTCTAGTTTCTCCAATTTAACAAAATAATTATAGAATACTAGAAGTCCCGGCCACGCGTTGCTGTGGCTAAGGTATACGTTAAAAATTTAAATTAAGTTGCTGTCTTTCAGCCAGATTACTTAAAACTAATACTTACACACGAAATTAATAATATTGAAAATAAAATAAACACTGAACACAATTAAATTATGAAATAATCAATATTTGTAATTCAATTGAAATTCGCGGTTGCAACAAAAAGCACAGCCATCTGGAGCACTCTTTGTTAAATAATAAACCAATTACCTTACCAAATTACCTTACACTGCCATCTGTTAGAATCGTATGGAACTCACAGTTAATTATAACTCTTTGTTAAATAATAAACAAATCATTTGCAATAAAAAATAATGCGACTATAATTTTAGTTATAAACTACCCTAAGTCTCAAGTTGGATCAAACTGCACACAGTGTGCAAAATTTTATTAAAATCGGTTCAGTAGTTTAGGATTCCATCGCGGGCAAACAACGTGACACGAAATGTTTATATATTAAGATGTAAATGGACAAACGAGGGAAATTATGAAGTGGTTGAATGCAAATATCTAGGAACAATAATTACGAATAGAAATAAGATAAAGGTAGTGGGATCACAACAGGCCTCAGGAGGCCCTTGGGGTAGTAGGAGGTTAAGGTGAGAGCCTGTTGTGATCCCACTACCTTTATCTCATTTCTATTCGTAATTATTGTTCCTAGATGGGGTACTAGGAGGTTAAGGCTCCCATTTTTTCTGGACAATATTATTATTATTATATTATTATTATTATTACTAATATTATTATTACTACTACTAATATTATTATTATTATTACTATTATTATTATTATTATTATTATTATTATTATTATTATTATTATTATTATTATTATTACTAATATTATTATTATTATTAATAATAATATTATTATTAATTACGTTTAGGATTACATCAAAGTTTCGTTGCTTAAAAGTAATTGTCCCACATTGTCAACAAAAACTTGTTTTCAACTGTTATAACAAGAGCAGATGAAACATCAGTCGTTGAGTGATCTTCATAATTGCCATCACACAAAAAGCATTAAATTCTTAAATACAAGTCCGTTTTTGTAAATTATATCATACTGATTACAAAAAAATAGATATTGTTTCTAGTAGTTGTCATTTTTGCATAATTAATTGAAAATGGATTCTTAAATGCGCTCTGGTGCTTTTCTGAGTGACATTGCTTCGGTTCCGGTCTAGGATTGCAACCTTATGATTAATTTCAAGGATTAAGCAAATTCTAAGCTTGGTTGAGTATCAATATTATATAATAATAATTAATAATAATAATAATAATAATAATAATAATAATAATAATAATAATAATAATAATAATAATTTTCTAAATGCCCCAGGTAGTCATTTCGACATTTCTGGTGTTCTCTCCTGGCATGGCGTACTTGTACCCCAGTTCTGAGGTTGGGGCGTCTCAAAGGCGGGGTTATGCTGCCCCAGTAATATGTGAGTTGATGGTGGTGGTAATGATGCGCCAGGAGACGCCTTAAACTAACTTAAGCTAATTAGGCGAATATGATATTGGTGATAATGATGGCCAGATGGTGTTCGGGGACAGTTTGAGCCTTAAAGACATTTATCTTACAGGTGAGGAAAAACCTTAAAGAAAACCTCACCCAGGAAACTTGTCTGGGGATCGAATCCGAGCCCGCTGCGTGACAAGGCTGCACGCTACCTCGAGACCTAATAATAATAATAATAATAATAATAATAATAATAATAATAATAATAATAATAATAATAATAATAATAATAATAATAATAATAATAATTATTATTATTATTATTATTATTATTATTATTATTATTATTATTATTATTATTATTATTATTATTATTATTATTATTTATATACAGAATTTTAATGTTTACACATCTTTCTGTGCCTAAAGTTTTATTTTTCTTCTCCACTCGTCTCTCTCCATCCAATCCATGCCCTCTAGTCTTCTTGCTCTCATTCCAGTCCGTATTTCCTGCATAAACGAGTTTCGAGATATAATAATAATAATAATAATAATAATAATAATAATAAAGTTATATTTATTTTGTCTCGCGCCGTAGCCGAGTGGTTAAGGTAGGATGCCTTGGCGCAGAGCTACGGAACTTCGCTGGTTCCAGTCTCCATGGGGGAAGAAATTTTCTCATGACATTTCGGCTAATATGGGACCGGTGCCCACCCAGCAATTAGGCATTTTGGTAGCTACAATGAGTTGCGGCTGCAGGTTGAGAAAACCAACTCAAACGGCTGGGGGACCAGACATGCTGAGCACATGTCACCCCTACACGGCTAGATGACCGTCTACCTCTGTTATGAACACATGTGGATGTGATGCCAGCAGCTGGATGGTAGACCAAAGGTCATCTAGACCTGTCGCGTCATGGAGTTTTTTTTATATGATTTTAGCAAAACGTTCTTAGTAATGGTCATAAAAGTACAATAATTGTAATTAAATTGTTTTGTTTGGGGGTTGTCAATGGGTAATACCCATAAACACGCATATCACTTTTTATTCAATATTCTAATGAAAACATTCAATTATTCGTTGTCAGTAATACAATGTACCAGTGCAGTACGTATACCATAATAAAGCCTACAATAAAGTTTTCTTTAAAGAAATATTTGTAGCTTGAATATATCTTTAAGTCTTTGGAAATACCATAAACATCCAAATAATGGCTTTCTTCTCTGTTATCAAGTCAAGAAAAAATATATAGGACCCTATATATTTAAACAATGAGAAAATAAAATATGAGTGCAAGTAAAAAAGAACATTATTTCAGTATTATTATAATTATTATTATTATTATTATTATTATTATTATTATTACTATTATTACTATTATTACTATTATTATTATTATTATTATTATTATTATTACTATTATTGTTACTATTATTGTCATTATTATTATTGTTATTACTATTATTGTTATTATTATTATCGTTGCGGGTCAGGATTTTTAAACTGACCCAAACCCTCTGGCGGCACTATGGCCCTGGGGTCGACTCAGCCTCTAACGGAAATGAATACCAGACGCTTGTTCTGGGGGTAAAGGCGGCCGTCACGCAAGGCTGACAACCCGGCTGACATAAAGTGGCGATTGTCTAGAAAAAGTGGGAGCCCTAACCTCCTACTACCCCAAGGCCCTCCGGGCCTGTTGTGGGATCACTTTTATTATTATTGTTATTATTATTATTATTGTTATTATTATTGATATTATTATTGATATTATTATTATTGATATTATTATTATTGATATTATTATTGATATTATTGTTATTATTATTGTTATTATTATTATTATTATTATTATTATTGTTATTATTATTATTGTTATTATTATTATTGTTATTATTATTATTGTTATTATTATTATTATTATTATTATTATTATTATTATTATTATTATTATTATTATTATTATTATTATTATTATTTCAGGATGAAAACAATTAAGACCATCTGGGGGTAAAAATAAGGATATAAAGAGAATAGAAAAGAAAATTGTATTAAAAACAGAATTATTAAAAGTAGGAGAATAGCATCAATGTTGATTGTACAATTTACCATATATATATATATATATATATATCCACCGCTGTGGTCTCGAGGTAGCGTGCTGCCTTCTCACGCAACGAGCCCGCATTCGATCCCCGGTCGGGACAAGCTTCCTGGATGAGGTTTTTTTCGGAGTTTTTTCTCACCTGTAAGACAAATGTCAGGAAGCTTTGGGCCCAACGGTCCCCGAAAATCATCCAGCCATCATTATCATCCTTATCATTATCATCACCATCCTTCGCCGGTGCGGAAAGCAACGGGAAGCTACCAGACCTATATTTCCCTAGTAAAGCTGCAATGTAAGTAAAGTGATCCCATAACAGGCCTCGGGAGGCCCTTGGGGTAGTAGGAGGTTAAGGCTCCCACTTTTTCTAGACAATCGGCACTTTATGTCAGCCGGGTTGTCAGCCCTGCGTGACGGCCGCCTTTACCCCAGAACAAGCGTCTGGTACTCATTTCCGTTAGAGGCTGAGTCGACCCCAGGGCCATAGTGCCGCCACCGAGGGTTGGGGTCAGTTTAAAAATCCTGACCCCAACGGGACTTGAATCCTCGACCCTCCGGCTTGTAGCTCAGTGCCTTAACTACTACGCTACGGAGCTGCAAAGTATAGCATTAAAATGCTATGATTGCAGTGAAAGACCTGCCCTCGGGAGACTTACTTTGGATGGAGATATATATATATATGGCATTTCTGGTGTTCTCTCCCGACATTGGCGAAAAAATATATAAATATATAATTCAATAATGAAATGTGTCCACCGCTGTGGTCTCGAGGTAGCGTGCTGCCTTGTCAGCAACGGGCCCGGGTTCGATCCCCGGTCGGGATAGTTTCCTGATTGAGGTTTTTATCGGGGTTTTCCTCACCTGTAAGACAAATGTCAGGAAACTCTAAGGCCCAAACAGTCCCAAAACACCACATGGCCATCGCAATCATCATCATTCATGTTCATCTTAGATTAAGCTTAGGATTAAGGACTCTCCTGGCGCATCACTATCATCATCGCCACCTTCCAGGCGCCCCGACCTCAGAAATGGGTTACAATTACGCCAATGCCAGGAGAGAACGCCATAAATGAGCAAAACAAAATCTGGGGCATTAAATAAATGAACTGTAAGCCTACTGCTACGTAGGGAACTGAAAGATGGAAATCTAAAAAAAAAAAAAGAAGAAGAAGAAGAGAGAGAAGAAAGAAAAACATTAAAGCTCATCAATACTAATAAAATTCATTGTTATAACCGTTGAGGTGGAGAGACATAAAATAAAATAAGTTAAAATATACCTTCTTAGGTAAGATCCGTCGTCCTCAACTTATAAAATATGTATTCTTTATGCCTGTAGGCCTGTCAGAACATCCGTTCCATCTTCAGCAGGTCCTTCTTCGCTACAATATCTAGTATGATGGTTGATGCTGCCGGTCCTATGTTGTGTTGTCGTGACACATTAGGACCAGCATCATCAACCATCCATCATACTAGATATTGTAGCGAAGAAAGACCTGCTGAAGATGGAACGGATGTTCTGACAGGCCTACAGGCATAAAGAATACATATTTTATAAGTTGAGGACGACGGATCTTACCTAAGAAGGTATATTTTAACTCATTTTATTTTATTAAAGCTCATGTCAATAGAAATTGATTTTTTAGCCCTAAATGTATCTAATATACAGTATAAACAATGTAATTCGGGGGGGGGTGAATTTTTTAAGAATTTGGTATTGTATGTTGTCAGATATAAACAATTATATTATTAATAATTATTGGACGAATACGATAACTGGGGTTTGCAAATAAATTTAGAAAAAAACATTTTATATGGGATGTGGAGCCGAAACCGAAGATTTGATATTAGAAGATGAAAGGGGGTATATTAGAGGATGTGAAGAATTTGAGTATCTTGGAGTAAAATTAGATAAAGAGGATAAACAAGAAAGTGATATTAAGAACAGAATAAATAAAGGTAGAGCAATAACAGCAATAATGAATGGAGTCTTATGGAACAGACGTATAACCAGGGAAAATAAGTTACAAATATATAATTCAATAGTGAGAAGTACAGTCACATGTGGAGCTGAAGTTTGGAAATTCAACAAAAACTTAGAACAAAAACTTATGTCGATGGAAATGGATTGAGGAGAGCAGCAAGATGTTCAAAATTAGACAAAATAAGAAATACTGTCATAAGAGAAAAAAATGAATATTGGTTATTCAATAGTAGATTATATACGGTATAAGCAATTAAATTGGTATGGGCACGTACGACGAATGCAAGAATAAAGATTACTCAGGAAAATATTGGAATGGTGTCCACCTGGAAGAAGGAGGAGAGGAAGACCTCGAAACTCGTGGATGCAGGAAATAAGAACTGGAATCAGAGCAAGAGGACTGGAGGACATGGATTGGATGGAGAGAGACGAGTGGAGAAGAAAAATAAAACTTTAGGCACAGAAAGATGTGTAAACATTAAATTTTGTAAATAAATAAATTAATTAATTAAATAGGCACATAAGGAGAATGCAAAAAATAAATGTTACCTAAAACATAATTGGAATGTTGTCCGCCTAGGAGAGTAATTCATGGATGCAGTAGATAAAACAGTAATGATTGAAATATGACTAGACGATACGTAATGAGTGGATAGGGACGAAGTGAGTAGAGAAATAACTATAGACGGAGAAAGATGTGTAAATATTGCAAATCTATATATAAATAACAATAACTACCAATTAAATAGAAAGTAAAGTACAGGCTTCAGAAATGAAATTCTTGAGAGGAGTTACAGGATGTAGGCCTACAAAACTAAATCACATAAAAAATGAAGAAATACGAGAAGAATTATACATTTTTATTTGAATTATATATTAAAATATTATAAACAACAGTGGAATGAACGTCTAGAAAGAATGCAAACTACAAAATTAAGTAATGTGTAGGGATAAAACATTCCATGACCCGAAGATGTCATGCATATGCGAAGTGTGAGTATGTAAACAGAAATGTACACAAAGAACAAAAACAATTTGTGATTACGCAAGACAAAGTTAAAAGTGTTAGTGATTGTTGTATCATCTCTGCACATTTGTGCGCAATCCATATATATATATATATATATATATATATATATATAAAAATTAACTAAACAAATATTGAGTTATAAAGTTAGAGGAAAGGCTCAATTCTGGAAATGCATGTTATTATGCATTACAGACACTCTTGACTTCCCAACTTCTTTCAAAAAACGTTAAACTGAAAATATATAAAACTATTTTTTTTTTCAAATGCCCCAGGCTTGTCTTTCGACATTCCTGGTTTCTCTCCTGGCATAGCGTACTTGTAACACACTTCTGAGGTTGGGGCGCCTGGAAGGCGGGGTTACGTTGCCCCGATGATATGATGGGTGATGATGATAATGGTGCGCCAGGAGAGTGCCTAATCCTAAACTTAACCTAAGATGAATATGAATGATGGTGATTGTGATGGCCATATGATTTCGGGGACCGTTTGGGCCTTAAAGTTTTCCTGACATTTGTCTTACAGGTGAGGAAAAACCCCGATAAAAACCTCACCCAGAAAAACTGTCCCGACTGGGGATCGAACCCGAGCCCGCTGCGTGTATAAAACTATTATTCTACCAGTTATATTATATGGATGCGAAACATGGACTCTTACTTTAAGGCAGGAAAGGAGATTACGAGTATTTGAGAATAAAGTTCTTAGCAAAATTTTTGGACCAAAGAGAGATGAACAGACAGGTGAATGAAGAAGACTGCATAAGTGAATTACATAGTCTTTATAGGAAGCCAGATATAATGAGAACAGTTAAGTCTCGTAGATTGCGATGGGCAGGACATGTGGCACAAATGGGGAATGAAAGACGTGCATGGAAGCTTCTTGTAGGAAAACCAGAGGGAAAACGCCCAGTTGGTAGACCAAGAATGAGGTGGGAGAATAACATTAACTATGATTTGAGGGAAGTAGATTATACAGGGGATGATTGGAAAACATTGGCTCAGGATAGGGATATATGGAGAGCTTATGTTCGCGCGGCCATGAACATACGGGTTCGATAGTGCCAGTGAATTAGTTAGTTAGCTAAAGTTAGTGGAAACAGATCAGTGGGTAGACCAAGAAGAAGATGACTGGAAAGTACTAGAAGACGAAACAGGCAATTCAATACCTATACCTTGAAGTGAAGAAAATGTTGATGACTATGACAAGGATTTTAATGCTCTGAAAGTTAAGATTGCAACACAGATAGCATATATTATTCAATTGTTTTTGTGTGAAACCAAGACAAAACACAGTCAGAAGTCTAACTTGTCATTTATTATTCAATTGTGCTGTATGTGAAACCAAGACAAAGGACAGTCAGAAGTCTAACTTCTCATTATATTATTCAACTGTTTGTAATACGTAGAAACCAAGACAAAAGACAGAAGTCTTACTTCTAATTATACTATATTACAATCTTAACTTTTACTGCATTAAAATCCTTGCCCTAATGATGACTAATTAGATATAAATTACTTATTCTGTGTTGTAAATTCACATGGGCTTATATACTGCTATAAGTTGAAAAATTATTATGCATTGTTTACTTACTCTCCTCTGTTCGGCTTTGGACATTGCATGATGTTGGTTTTTATGATGATCATATTCGTCTTCACTGATAGGCATTGTTGTGTTTTTTAAACTGGAAACTAAATATACACGTCACAATAGCATGTTATCATTGTTGTTTTATCCTGACGAATCACAAAATCACTTCATTGTCCAATAATAAATTATATAGAGCATTTTAATATTCCAAATGTGATCTGTTCAGATTATTTAATATCAGTGTTGGATTTGCATTGTCAAAAACACAAAAAATCTTCAAAATATTTTCTAAATTTTAAATATAAACGATTATAAAGATAAATCATTATTTTTAAAGAAATAGTTTTTTTGTATAAACGTGATTCAAAATAAATGATACATCGAAATAAAAACACCACAAAATGTTGAAATAAAATTGTCAACAACGTTGAACGAACACAAGTAAATATATGACAACTAAAACTAAACTGTTTTTCAAGAAACGAAAATTTGTTAGTCACGTTGATTCACACTCGAAAATTAAATATCTTAGGGTCCAACTTGCACGGAAGTTAGAAGTAGACTGATATCGAAGTTAAAAAGAGACTCAACAATCAAGAAATATCTTTAGTTCCCTCCCCCTTTTTCCCTCCCTGCCCCCCTAGCAGTCAGTTCTAGTAACTAGTTAGTAACAGAAGAAGGAAGATTGTGGGGGCAAAGGAGGGAAAGACAGAGCATTCGTGCATTACTACACACTGAACGGCGTGTGTATTCGTGTGCGTATGTGGTAGATAAAGGGGGTAGGGGAACTGTGGGAACCATGGGAATTTGTATTCTAATGTCTATTGGAATGAAGAGGGAGAGATGAAAACTAGTGTAGGGGAATTTTGTCGGCATTGTTTTGAAACAGGTGAAGTAGAGTAGGGGAGGTGGGAGTGTGTTTATGAAAGGGGAAGGGAAGTTAGTCAAACTGGACTTTTCTCTCTCGCCCCTTTTTTTTCGTAAATGAAGAAAAAAATCACCTGGGAAAATTTTGAAACGTGGGAAAAAATAAGGTGTTTTGTTGGCTGCCCTCCCTACATGACGCGCGGTGGTCGTGTGTAGGATATTGTTCTACGTGGGGAAGAATGCTGCGTAGATATTTAAATACAGTATCTTTTATCGTCTCTCTTCTTCTATAGTATTCTGTCACCTACTGTGAGAAGCAGTCTTCCCTTCCTGTTGCATGACTTCTGTGTATGTTCCCTAGCCTCTTGCATGTGTAGCAGTGCTATTGCATAATAATAATAATAATACTTACTCACTGGCACTATCAAACCCGTAGGTTCATGGCCGCACGGACATAAGCCCTCCATACATCCCTATCCTGTGATAATGTTTTCCAATCATTCCCTGTATAATCTACTTACCTCAAATCATAGTTAATGTTGTTCTCCCACCTCATTCTTGGTCTACCAACTGGGCGTTTTCCTTCTGGCTTTCCTACAAGAAGTTTCCATGCACGTCTTTCATTCCCCATACGCGCAACATGTCCTGCCCATCGCAGTCTACTGGACTTAACTGTTCTTATTATATCTGGCCTCCTATAAAGACCATGCAGTTCATTGTTATGTAGTCTTCTCCATTCACCTGTCTGTTCATCTCTCTTTGGTCCAAAAATTTTCCTAAGAACTTTATTCTCAAATACTCGTAATCTCCTTTCCTCCCTTAAAGTAAGAGTCCATGTTTCGCACCCATATAATATAACTGGTAGAATAATAGTTTTATATATTTTCAGCTTAACGTTTTTTGAAAGGAGTTGGGAAATCAAAAGTCTCTGCAATGCATAATAGCATGCATTTCCAGAATAATAATAATAATAATAATAATTTATTTATATACAGAATTTTAATGTTTACACATCTTTCTGTGCTTAAAGTTGTGTTTCTTCTCCACTCGTCCCTCTCCATCCAATCCATGTCCTCCAGTCCTCTTGCTCTCATTCCAGTTCTTATTTCCTGCATCCACGAGTTTCGAGGTCTTCCTCTCCTCCTTCTTCCAGGTGGACACCATTCCAATGTTTTCCTGGGTAATCTTTCTTCTTGCATTCGTCGTACGTGCCCATACCAATTTAATTGCTTATACCGTATATAATCTACTATTGACTATTTAACTCATGCCCCAAATGGGAGTCAATGACCAATCACGTTTCAATGATTTCTGTTTTACAACCAATCAGAGTCGTGTTTCACCAAATATTTATCAGTGTTATGATTACCATATTAAAGAAAGCTCCTCCTTACAATATTGCGTTCCTTTGGCAATAAATAGTATGATCTGGTTGCAGTGATAAACAAAAGAAGCAGTAGAAGCGTACCTATCGTTTCTCATTTGTTTTCAAACATCGCCGTTTACATTAAATATATAAATATTTTAAAATAACTATAGTTAAATAATGATTTGTGAGTAAACAGCTTAATTTTATTCGTTAAATAGTCCTAACAAATGCCACTCTTGATTTCCAAATTCTCTAGATAAATTCACTCCTCACTTCGTGAGTCGTGAATTTATCGATAATTTGGAAATCACTCGTGGCATTACTTATGAATAACCAATATTCATGTTTTTCTCTTATGACAGTATTTCTTATTTTGTCTAATTTTGAACATGTTGCTGCTCTCCTCAGGAAATCCATTTCCATCGACATAAGTTTTTGTTCTAAGTTTTTGTTGAATTTCCAAACTTCAGCTCCATATGTGACAGTACTTCTCACTATTGAATTATATATTTGTAACTTATTTTTCCTGGTTATAGGCCTATGTCTATTCCATAAGACTCCATTCATCATTGCTGTTATTGCTCTACCTTTATTTATTCTGTTCTTAATATCACTTTCTTGTTTATCCTCTTTATCTAATTTTACTCCCAGATCATCAAATTCTTCACATCCTCTAATATACCCCTTTTCATCTTCTAATATCAAATCTTCGGTTTCGGCTCCACATCCCATATAAAATATTTTTTCTAAATTTATTTTCAAACTCCAGTTATCGTATTCGTCCAGTAATTTTCTGAACATAAATCCCATGTCTTCGTATTCTTGAGCAATTATTATCTGGTCATCCGCAAATAACAGTGTATATATTGTATCTGTTGATCCATCTCCAATTGGTACTCCCATTCCTGAACAATTTTTGCTCCAGTTTGACAGTGCTTTATGTATAAATATCTTAAATAATGTTGGTGATATGCTACAACCTTGACGAAGACCTTTTGTTACTTTAATTTCTTCTGATATATATTTTCCAGTTTTAATTTTAGATACTGCATTTTTATACATTTTTTTATTGCATTAATAATTGTATCGTTTATGGCCATATCTTCTAATGCTTCCTACAACTTTTGTAAAGTTACAGTGTGAAATGTGAAATGAACTTAATAATAATAATAATAATAATAATAATAATAATAATAATATATTATAATAATAATAATAAAAATCTAATATATAAAAATCAATGTTTGTTTGTTTGTTGGTTTGTTTGATTTGTTTATTCGTACTTTATGCGCGGCTAAACCGTAGATCTGATTGTGATAGGGCTTCTTTGAAATGTTCAAGAGATTCCCGGGATGAACATAGGCTATAAGAGAGTTGTGATACTCAACTCCTACACCCTAAAAAATTGCCCTTTGTAGTGGAAAATGTGAAAAAAGTAGCTCTTTGGGCGCTTAAATGGCTTACGCTGTCTAAACCATAACAAATACACAAAATTAATGAACACAGAATTGAATATCTCAAAAAGCTCTACAAATGAGTCCGCGACAGCACATGTTTATCTCTTACGGATAACTCACAATAACCATTTTTGTCTTTCATTGATGCCAAGAAGATCGAGACAAGTACGTAGATTCCTGTACAAGCATAGCAGCACATGGCGGGTATTCTTACCGGATAACTCACAATAACGAATTTTGTCTTTTAGCTCATTTATGCCAAGAAGATCGGGATGAGTAGATTCCCGAACAACGCCGGGTAAACAGCACGGGGTATCTAAAAAATACAAATTATAATTATTTTTCTTTTCACTTATTTAACTAAACAAAAAAAAATATTTTCATTTGTTTAGGCGTAGCAGCGCACGCCGGGTATTAGCTAGCAATACGAGTAATAAAAATTATTTATTTATTTCCAGTTATACATTATACTATATTTCTTCCTGCATCCAAAATTATATAGCAATTGTTCCCTATAGTGTTTCCCATTTTCCCAATCATACTACCCACCCCTTCCAGTATCTCATGTGTCCCCATGTGACAAGATCGACCTTTTCTTCTTCTAAAATTATACAAATGGTTTTTCCTATAGTGTGTTCTATTTTCTCATCATACTGTCTATCCCATTCCTGATCTGGGCGTTTTCTTTCTGGTTTTCCTACAAGAAGCTTCCATGCACGTCTTTCATTCCCCATTCGAGCCATATGTCCTGCACATCGCATTCTTCGAGACTTAACTGTTCTTTATATCTGGCTTCCTATGAAGATCACATAGTTCACTGTTATGTAGTCTTCTCCATTCATCTGCCTGTTCATCTTTCTTTGGTCCAAAAAAAATTTCTAAGAACATTATTCTCAAATATTCGTAATCTCATTTCCTCCCTTAAAGTAAGAGTCCATATTTCGCATCCATATAAGTTAATATACCCAAACCCTCTGGCGGCACTATGGCCCTGGGGTCGACTCAGCCTCTAACGTAAATGAGTACCAGACGCTTGTTCTGGGGGTAAAGGCGGCCGTCACGCAGGGCTGACAACCCGGCTGACATAAAGTGCCGATTGTCTAGAAAAAGTGGGAGCCCTAACCTCCTACTACCCCAAGAGCCTCCGGGTCTGTTGTGGGATCACTTTACTTTACTTTATAAGTTAATATAAGTGGTAGAATAATAAAAAAGTAACAAAGTAAAGTGATCCCACTACAGGCCTCAGGTTAGTAGCAGGTTGAGTCTTTCACTTTTCTGGACAATCGACACTTGATGTCAGCCCTGCGTGACGGCCGCCTTTACCCCCAGAACAAGCGTCTCGTACTCATTTCCGTTAGAGGCTGTGTCGACCCCAGTGTCATAGTGTCGCCATAAGGTTTAGGTCAGTTTAAAAACCATGACCCCACCGGGACTTGAACCTTCCGGCTTGTAGCGCAGTGCCTGAACCACTACACTGCGGCGAGCCCCGGTAGAATAATAGTTTTATATATTTTCAGTTTAACGTTGTTCTGGAAGGAGTTGGGACATCAAGAGTCTCTGCAATGCATAATAGCACGCATTTCCAGAATTGAGCCTATGTTTAATTTCTTTGTGCATCTCATTCTTATTTGTGATTATTGTTCCTAGGTATTTGAATTCAGCCACTTCCTCAAAATATCCCTCATTTGTCATTAGCTGTCCATTTCAATTATATAATGTATTTCTATGCGTGACCACATATTTAGTTTTATTGGTGTAAGAGGTAGTGATGTGCATTCTATAACCTCTCCTACCTAATTCTCAACCTCACCTGCACGTGGTACACCCTGCTTTTAACTAACGAGGTAATGGGGACCGAGTCACGGCGGTATAACCGTTCCATCAAATATGGAGGAAATTCCATATTTTGAACGCCTGACTAGAGACTATAAGGTAGCAGCCCTACCACTAGTCTTGCTCTGTGGATGCCTGGTAACCAACCCAGGGGACTTCCTACTACTCGAAGAAACTTAAGCAAAGACTGGAATGATCACACTGACCAAAACATCGGTGGAAAGATCAAGACCATCTTCGCTAGGTTTACCGTACAGGTCACATGGCCTAAAACGAATTTGTTCATGATGATGATGATGATGGTGATGATATTTACTTAGTGGGATCACTTCCCTTAACTCCACGCATTAAACCTTATGCTTTGAAAACATCAAAACTATTTCCTTAATGCATTTACTTTACGTGCAATTATAAAATCAAATTAACCACCTATTCCAATTGTTTCGATCCAAATTTTGAAATTTTACATATTTGTGATAAGGGTAAGAAGTTAGATCTTTTGGAGGCTGTAGAAATTAATAAATTTAAAAGTAGTAAAAACTGTTAAATTCTCAACTTGATTTGAATGAATCCCCTTTGTTAAATTAAAAAATTTAAATAAATATTGTTGTATTGTTGCTTAGATCAGTTGGAACACAATTCATAATTTGTTAACATGTCTGAAGAAGGTACAGTGTACCGAAACAGCTGTCACTGAATTATATAATAAATATGAAAATCAAATAAAACTACGTTTTATTTTTATTTAATTAATAAATGTGGATATTCATCAAGTAAACACCAACCCAATTGATTAAATTAGACTCTATTTATTCTCTATACTAGGTATATGAATAAATGCTCTGATTCCCACAGATTCAAATTTAGTTTCCACGTGGTTATTTAACATTATACTTATACTTTTGTTAAACACGGAAATCTCAGGAGATCATGGAATTGGATCAAGTACCACTCAGCTTGATCAGCGCTTTCAGCCAAAGTAAGCGATACACACATTTATATGTAGCCTGTATTTTATTTATTGTTTCTTAAATATCATGCTGAATTTGACAAATTCACATTTTTCTTCTCTCTTTACAACTCTGCTTATTTAACAGAGCAGTTCAAAATGAATGAGACAAAAATGAAACATTCCTGTGGCTATTGTATTGAATATAATTTTCAAATACAAATATAGCATGAAATGTTAATTTTCCAAGTTTAATGGATGTTCACAGACGTTCGATATGGGCTCTATTTGTGGCATGATAGATGTCTATGCGATATTCCATTGCTCGCCAAACAATTTTCAAGATAGCTTGATCAACTGAGTTAACCGCCTTGTAATAATGGCGGAACGTAAGCCATGTCCTTCACATAACCCAAAAGAAAAAAAAAATCGTATAGGACGGATGATCGGGGAGAGGGGCACAACATCAATGACACATCATTCGACCCAGCATGGCCAATCTAGCTTTGTGGAAGATACTCGTTGAGATGAGTATGATAGAGATTATACCAATGTGGCGGGGCACCATCTTGCTGAAAAATAAAGTCGCAACACACCTTCTCTATCTCAGAAACCTCCACTTTGATTAATATCTTCAATAATGAATATCGGCGATATTTTGTTGTTTTCATTGTTGCGAACCGAAATCTGGAGAGTTGCTACATTTGTATTTGCTATCCACGCCAAGATAAAATATGAATATCATCTGGCATAGTTAGAAAGGACCAAAGAAAGCCAATGGAGAAATAAAATTGTTTCTGAAGTACCAGATTGGCCACAAAAAGAAGCTGTCGCAAAATTTCGGATTACAACAGGACATGACTGTCTCGCTACCCACCTTCATCGTCTGGGAATATTGAACAATCCTCTCTGAATGCTGTGTAGGACTGGTGCCAATATGGATTCTGCTCACCTACTCCACTGTTCTGCACTAACAACTACTACATTCCATCAACGATACTGGGAGGCAAGAGGGAAAATGATCTCACTGCAAACCCCTTAATCTACTTAAGATTATTCTGTTTATATTTTATAGTGTTTATGTTATTGTTTGTATTGTGTATAGTTATTACAAATACGTTAATAAGGTCTGTCATTTGGGTGAATGATCTGTACTTCAAGTGCCCTGCATTAAATAAATAATAAAAAAGTAAAAACATTTGTATTTGCAAAATAAATTCAATACAGTAGTCACAAGAATGTTTCCATTTTGTGTCATCTATTTTTAATTGCTTTGTATTGTGTCTAAAAGTTATATAAAACGTTTGGGAATAGTCAGTTTCCAGTTGGCATTTCTTCAATGGCGAAGATAATCAGCTTAGCGACTCAGAAAACTATGGATTGGACACTAATTTCAGTCATTTTGGACATTTAATTAAATCCCTTCTCATCTCTTCATGCCGATGGAGGCTCAACGTGAACTTCAATGCCAATATATTTCTTAGTGACCCCGAAATTATAGCTTTGACACTAATATCGGTCATTTTCGATACTCTTACATGTAGCTTCGTTAACCCCCTAGGGGTGTTTTTGTCAAATCTGGGCTTGAATTACATCGGGACTAACACCATCTAGCTTAGCGATGCCGAAAAATATGAATTCGATACTAATATTTGTCGATTTATATTGTATTGTATTGTAAGCCTATATTTTCCCTTTACAGAGATTTAGGCGCTCTCCCCCTACAAGGAAGCATTTTAACCATACTAATTTAGTTACACTTGTTTTCGTATAGATGTCATTTTGAGTGGTACGTGGTCAGCGTTCCGCCTCATACTGACATCAAGGAAACCAAGGTAATACTAGGACGGGAAAATTCGGTAAATTTTGCTTAGAGGCATTTTCATTCAGGCTTAAGGATTTTTTACGAGCCTGAAAATCTTCAGACTCGGGACCCACGGCTTAAAGTCCCTCCCGGAGGACTTGCTCCTTGGATTTTTCCGTCCTAAAAAATCCATCGACCCCGGCCGGGTTTGAACCCGCGATCCTCGAGACCAGAGGCAAGGAGCATAACTACTAGTCCACCGCGGCCGACATTTGTCGATTTATAGATTTCTTAATGATAGATCAACTAAAGGAATGGATTGTGACCCTCTCTCTTCACCCTAAGGCTGGGATTACCGTAAATCAGATTAGCGACCCAGAAAACTATGGCTTCGACACTAATATCTATAATTTTGGACATTTTATTTCACCCTTTCTCACCCCCCCCAATAGTGGTGGTAAATTTCAAACGAAGACTTAAATACCGATTGAGGGTATTTCCACTTTTTCAGCGGTTGCCCTTTTACCAGCCGGCTGCTGGCCCTTCACATCCACATGTGTCAATCACAGAGGTAGATGATCAACAGCCAGTGTAGGGGTGACATGTGGTTAGCATGTCGAGTCCCCCAGCCGTTATAGCTGGTTCCTCAACCTGGAGCCGCTACTTATTGTAGCTACCCAATTGCCTCACGATGCTGGGTGGGCACCGGTCCCATACTGGCCGAAATACCATGAGAAAATTTCTTCCCCCATGGAGACTCGAACCAGCGCAAGTCCCGTAGCTCTGCGCCAAGGCTTCCTACCTTAACCGCTCGGCTACGGCGCGGGACAGACTTAAATACCAGCGGCAATATCATCAATCAGATTTGTGATTCCAAAAACGGTAGATTCAACACGAATATAGCTAGATTTCGAATATTTTTACTTGTGACCCCTGTCATCCTCCTCTTAGGACATCACATCACTCCATGTCATATACCATCTCCACTTCTCGTAACTGGAATTCCCTACCACAAGAAATAAGGGGCTGCCGGACATTGGCATCTTTTAAAAGAAATCTAAATTTATATTTGCTCTAAACTCGACTTCATTATTATCCAGTGTAAGATATATATATATATTAATTGGTGTTTCCCGTATAATGTATCATATTTATATTATTATTATTATTATTATTATTATTATTATTATTATTATTATTATCGTATCATTATTGTTATTACCCTATAAAATGTTGTTTGTACATGACATTTGCATTGCTACATTTATTGTATCTTTAACTGTTTATAATTAGTATAGTGTATATCTATATTTGTCGAATATTTATTTGTATTTGTGCTGGTTGAGTGGAAGAGAGGGCCTTATGGCCTTAACTCTGCCAGAATAAATAAAGTATTATTATTATTATTATTATTATTATTATTATTATTATTATTATTATTATTACCTCCACAGTGTCTTTTTCAAAATATAGGTTAGTGTACGTGAATCGAATGTGGTTGAAATTGCTCAGACGTTATGCTAGAACGTATATCGGTCGTTTTCGAGTATTTTTATCATCTCACCTCCTTGTGGTGCTAGGTGTCTCTTAACCTTACGGGATATTTTCCACTTTTGTAATTCTTAGTAATATAATGTACGATTAAAAACTATAATATAGTTACCTTGTAGGTCCGTCTCCTCAACTTAAGTTTTTTTAAAACTCTGTAGGCCTTTCGGGACTAGTCCCATCATCAGCAGAATGCATTAGGTCAGTTCTTGTTGACCCTTGTTGAAGCTCTGACTTTGTTGTGAGAATTTTGTACAGAGGATTGTGTGGATTAGGTGTGTATTCATTGAGAATCAGGTTGCTGTTGATTTCTCTTAGGATTGCGATTTCCTCCAGTATATTTATTCTCGTTGGAATGTTTTCTCTATGTACTATTGTGAGGGTGTTACCGATGTTATGCATATGGTGTCCAGCTTGAATTACATGTTTTGCGTAACTTGATTTTCCTCCATTGTAAACGAAATCTCTGAAATGTTCCTTGAATCTAATGTTGAAGCTTTTGTTAGTTTTACCAATGTAGAATTTATTGCAGTCTGTACATGTTAATTTGTAGATGCCTTTATTGTCGAATTCATCTATTTCTTCGATGTTGTTGTTTATTAAATTGTTTAGTTTGTTGTCAGTTCTGTAGGCTTTATATAGTGTGTAACACACTAAAAAAGCTCGATAAGAATATTAATATATCCTACAGAACTGACAACAAATTAAACAATTTAATAAACAAACCAACATCGAAGAAATAGATGAATTCGACAATAAAGACATCTACAAATTACATTTGTAACAGAACTGCAAATAAATTCTACATTGGGAAAACTAACAGAAGCTTCAACATTAGATGCTTAAAGGAACATTTCAGAGAGATTCGTTTACAATGGAGGAAAATCAAGTTACGCAAAAACATGTAATTCAAGCTGGACAACATATTCATAACATCGGTAACAACCCTTACAATAGTACATTAGAGAAAAACCATTACAATGAGAATAAATATCATGGAGGAAATTCGCAATTTTTAAATCCTAAGAGAAATCAAAACAGCAACCTGATTCTCAATGAATACACACCTAATCCACACAATCCTCTGTACAAAATTCTCACAACCAAGTCAGTGCTTCAACAAGGGTCAACAAGAACGGACCTAATGCATTCTGCTGATGATGGGACTAGTCCCGAAAGGCCTACAGAGTTTTAAAAGAACTTAAGTTGAGGAGACGGACCTACAAGGTAACTATATTATAGTTTTTAACCGTACATTATATTACTGTGAACTAATACCTCAACGGAAAATCACCATGAATTTTACTAGTATCGTTTGTAATTCTTATGTGTACCAAGTTTGATTGTAATTGCTCCAAGAATTCCAGAGTTATGTTGGTGTGCGCGCGCGGACGCACACACACACACACACACACAAATTAGTGATACCGAGAGATTAAAACTGGCCTATTAAGAAATATTAACTCATGGATCAACACTTAAAACTATTTTAACCATATGTTAAAATATGCATGTAGTATTACACTGTGTAATGACCGTAGTGTAAATAAAAGGTTTTCTAAAACACACACACACACATTATAGGTTTTAGTTTATTGCATTATTAAACTTGAATTCCGTACAACTTTTGTAATGTATAATTAAAAATTAATTAAAATATTTTATTTCTACGGATCGGAAAGTAACGCACAATAATTTTTTTCTGCCTTGGTATTGCAGCTAGAATGTTGAAATTTCACAGAGATATAGTTTGAAGTTTTCACTACAGATGGTATTTTTTTCTCAGGTGCACCTCTTGTGAGAGAAGCTTGAACGATGCAACAAAGATGGCGCGCATGCTACAGTCGTCCACCTGTGAGGGACGGATCGGATCGGAAAGTAACGCACAATAATTTTTTTTAAAAAGTTTAATAGTAAAAAAAGGGGAAAAAAATCACAAATGAACTTACATCTTTTACCTACTTTTCGACATAGTCACCAACTTTCTCAACACATTTTTCCCATCGTGTTACCAGTTTCAATATGCCCTGTTCGTAGAAGTCCGTTTGGTTGGAGTGTAGCCATCTGCGCACTGCTGATGCCTGCTTTGTTTCGGGCGTGTAGTGGTACGCCCACGACTCATCACCTGTGACGATTCCTTCCAGAAAGTCATGTCCTTGTGCGGTGTACCGCGTTAAGTGGTCCAAGCTTACCATCATTCGCTGGCCTTTGTGGTCGTCTGTCAGGTTCTTAGGCACCCAGCGAGCACTAACTTTACGGAAGACATTGCTACGGTCCATACAATCATCCCCATACACGCCACGCATGCTCCTGTGAATTTCACTGGGTTTATGCCCTTTGGCCCACAAAAATCGAACAACACTTCTCTGTTCCTCACAGGTGGACGACTGTAGCATGCGCGCCATATTTGTTGCATAGTTCAAGCTTCTCTCGCAAGAGGTGCACCTGAGAAAAAAATACCATCTGTAGTGAAAACTTCAAACTATATATCTGTGAAATTTCAACATTCTAGCTGCAATACCAAGGCAGAAAAAAAATATTGTGCGTTACTTTCCGATCCGCCCTCGTATGTCTAGGGAATTAATTTTCATCCGTCCATTGGAATAGGCCTATATTTGCGCGCATACAGTAGAATATGTGGTATACTTTTAGGTGCAACATTATCTTAAGTTGGGAAAAATACACATTGCGGTGTATTGTTGATCCGTTGCTCAACTCCATATGTATGCGCTAATCATCCTGAACTAATATTTTCAAACGCTGTATAAACACCTCCTTAAATCCCGGTCAATTTTTTTTTTCGCACATCATTCTTGACCTATCTACTGGACGCTTTCCTACTGATTTCCTTTAATCCGCACTTGTGGCACATATCCCGCCCTTTACATCCCATGAGACTTAACTGTTCTTATTACATACAATTTCTCATAAAAATCACGTATCTCAATGCTATGTAGTTTTCTCCATTCGTCTCAATTTGGTGTATTTTTTCTCTAAACATTTTATTCTCAAATACTCATAATATATTTTTTCTCTTAAAGTAAGAGACCATATTTCGCATCCATGTAATATAACTGGAAGAATCAATATAGTATATATTTTTTGTTTAAATTTTTTAAAGAAGTTTAAATGACGAGAGAACCTGTAATTCACTACACGAGTAGCATATGTGTCCTAGTTAAACCTTTGTTTAATAATTATTTCTAAACCTCATCTTTATTGTATTTAGGCTATTCTTATATATTTGGATATACTCTCTTTTATTCCTTAATTTGTTGCTAATTGTTGCATTTGTTGCATTTAATGACATGTTTCTATCTTTGAACATGTATTGTTTTATTGATATTTACTTCCAGTGCTTAAAGTTTCTTGGTTTAATTGGATCACTTCTAATAGCCAAACCTGCTCTACTATACGGAAGTGAATGCTGGACACTTCGAGCAAAAGATAAATCCCGCATTAATAGTTCACAAATGAGATTCCTCCGATCACTAACTGGAGTAACATTAAGGGATAGAATGAAAAGTGATGAGATAAGGATGCAGTGGAATAGTAGGGAAATGGTTGAACATATACAAAATTATCAGATTAAATGGTTCCAACACGTCCAGAGAATGTCAAATTCCCGTTTACCAAAGATGATTTACCACCTCAACCCTAAAGGCAAAAGAGACCTCGGAAGACCCTTCAACCGATGGAAAGATCAGTTTTTGTAGTCGCAGAACGGGCATCATCACCCAATACTGCATTCGGAAGAAGAAGAAGAAGAAGAAGAAAGACTTCTAATTCTGTCTGTTCGTGAAACTCTTGCTGAACGGCTCCCATAATTCATTTCTAATTACATTCTGTATAACATCATCTTCAGTCTTCCATGTGTTAGTCCTATAAGAACTGTTACGGCCTGTTCGCTATTATGATGATTATTATCTTTATGCCATAATGCTATAATACAAGGGTTTTTGTCATCCCAACTTCTCTAAAATAAAACTGAAAAAATATATAACAGTTATTTTCTCAATTATATTATATGCCTATGGAAGCGAAACATGGACTCTTACTTTAAGGGAGGAGAAAATAATACGATTATTTGAGAGTAAAGTTCTAGGAAAAATGTTGGATCAACGAGAGATGAACTGATAGTCGAATGGAGTTACTGTTCAACCTTTCTTTGGAAAAGGGCCACTGTCGTTAAGGTGAATTGGTTTGCGGGCCGCATGATCCGATTTTTTTACCATATTAAATTGGATCTAAGATGAACCTATTAATTTGAATGTAAAATAGCTAATATATTATGTTATTTTTATTAAAATGTTATATTTTTTCCATATTAAATAAGATCTAAGATAAACCAATTAATTTAAAAATAAAATAGCTAATATTTTATGTTATTTTTTATTAAAATATAACTATTAACATATAATATTGACACTTCAATGTGAGCGAATAAACAACTGCAAACTGGAAACTAACTTGAAATTTAAAAAATGTAACGATAATAAAACATCTGGCACACATTCGCCTTTGAAAGTAGTAACCGCGCGGTGAACAATGTATGGAGATTTCAAAGCGATGCGCGGTAGGTAGGATCATAAATAAAAATGTGGGCTGGGTGTTTCTTAAAATGGGTGTGATTTCTCCGTGAGTAAGAGGATTAGTAGGATGAACTTTCGCAAACACATGTGTTGGAAACTGAAAAAAGTCTTGCTCTTTCAAGTTTATCTTATACCAAATAGAATTACTTATTTCATAAATTATATTAGACTGTAACTTACAATTATCACTGCGGGTCTAATCCGATGTGATAGAGCAAATATCATTGCGGGCCGCAAGCAGCCCGCGGCCCAAACACACCTGAGTTAAATAATCTTTATGGAAAACCAGATTAATAAGAACCAGATTAATAAGAACAGTTAAGTACACGTGACACGAATGGGAAAAGAAAGAGGGGCATGGAAACTGCCTATAGGAAAACCGAAGGGAATGCGCCTAGTAGGTAGACTAAGAATGAGGTGGAGAATAACATTAATCAATGATTTGAGGGAAGTAATTAATTCAGAGATGATTGGAAAATATTGGCTCAGGATGGGGATGCATGGAGAGCTTATATCCGCATGGCCATGAACCTATGGGTTCGATAATACAGTGAATTATATATACTGTATCTATATTAATTCTGCCCGAGGGCAGGTCTTTCACTGCAATCATAGAATTGTCATTCTATGTTTTGCAGCTTTTCTAGGGAATTATGTGTGGTAACTTCCCGTTGTTTTTCACACAGGTGAAATGATGAAGATGATGATGATGATGATGATGTTGTTGATGATGGCCGGATGATTTTCGGGGATCGTTGGGCCGTAAGCTTCCTGACATTTGTCTTACAAGTGAGGATAAACTCCGAAAAAACCTCACCTAGGAGCCTATCCCGACCAGGAATCGAACCCGGACCCGCTGCTTGACAAGGCAGCACGCTACCTCGAGACCACAGAGGTGGATCATTTTATATATATATAAGTAAAGGGGTGGAAGATGGTAGTCGGTAAAAGATGCCCACTTGGTTTGTATTTCACTCATCCTCCATCATATGACAACAATATGACACTGTTCATAAGAAAATATACACACTTTTTTTTCCAGATTTATGGATTCAAATCCGAAAAATTCTTGAACTTCTGTTTAAAAAGAGGGTGATTAGTTTTTTTTTACAATATCTAGCTCTTCTTTCATAAGGTGTAACTTTATTTTATTTTGTTGGAAATAAATGTATTTAATATATTTAAAAAGCCGTATTTAATGGCTGTGTTATGACCCGAGCTGCCATTTTCATGGTATATTCGAAATAGGCTTACTCTTTAAATGGCATCTTCCCCTATGATTGGTGTTAGGTGGCACCTAATTAAAAATATTTACTCATGTGGTTTCGAGGTAGCGTGCTGCCTTATCACGCAGCGGTCCCGGGTTCGATTCCCGGTCGAGACAGGCTCCTGGGTGAGTTTTTTTTCGGGTTTTTCCTCACCTCTAAGAAAAGTGTTAGGAAGCTTAGGGCCCAACGGTACCCGAAAATCATCCGGTCATCATCATCACCATCATCATCATCATCCTATCTTTATCATCGTTATTCTTCACCGGTGTGGATAGCAATGGGAAGCTACCACACCTATAATTCCCTAGTAAAGCTGCAAAGCATAGCATGAAAATGCTATGATTGCAGTGAAAGACCTGCCTTTGAGCAGAATAACTATGGATGGATGAATCCTCATGTAATTTTAACACAAATGTTGGATTTTTGTACGAGAATTTATAGAGTTTGGATGAAGTAACTATTATAGAGTTTGGATTTACCACTTTTACAGATTTAAAAATGAAATTGAATTAAAAATGAGAAGACCTTAAGGGTGAGCATTTTCAGTGATGGTATATGAAGCATAAAATGTTATTTTATAACTTGTTCAGAATGCGTAGTTCTTATTGGTTAACTTCATTTCCCGATTATACCTTAATCCGATTTTATGACGCCTGCAGTCCATCACATATCTTTCTGCTATACTGTACTTTCGCAGAGTCTGTGCTTACTTCCGAAAGTGAGAAAAATCCTTTGCCAGGCTGTTATATATAATCTTATTCGTATTTGTTTCTATACTAATTATGATTGGAATCTTACAACTGTTGTAGTTAGTTATCTTCTCTGACATGTCATTCTGAATAATATAAAATACAATGTGTGTTGTCCGACCGCTTTTTCATAATAGGTCTATATAACTTAGCCTCTTGCTTATCAGACACGAGTTGTGTGTTAATGACTCAGTTCATGGCCCTTCCTGCCCTTTATACGGCACAGTTGATATCTGTTATAATCTCATTATGATAACACATAGTTTATATGACAGTTTGTGCGATAAAACTATCGCTGCAAATTATATAGCCTCACAAACTAAAGCCATTTACCATAATTTGAGTGAGGTGAATTTAACAGGGAATGATTGGAGAACACTTGCTCAGAATAGGGATGTTTGGAGATGTCACCTTGAACTTCGAATTCGATAGGCCAGTGAGTTAATTAGTTTGTTAAAACCCTTAAATTTTTAATTCTTAATTCCTTTTTTTGTCCCGCGCCGTAGCCGAGCGGTTAAGGTAGGAAGCCTTGGCGCAGAGCTACGGGACTTGCGCTGGTTCGAGTCTCCATGGGGGAAGAAATTTTCTCATGGTATTTCGGCCAGTATGGGACCGGTGCCCACCCAGCATCGTGAGGCAATTGGGTAGCTACAATAAGTAGCGGCTCCAGGTTGAGGAACCAGCTATAACGGCTGGGGGACTCGACATGCTAACCACATGTCACCCCTATACTGGCTGTTGATCATCTACCTCTGTGATTGACACATGTGGATGTGAAGGGCCAGCAGCCGGCTGGTAAAAGGGCAACCGCTGAAAAGTGGAAAAACCCTCAATCGGAATTCCTTTTTTTTTCTTTTTTACTTTTCATGCTATATTTTTCTTTCTTATTCTTAGTTTCCCGTTTCCCTTCTTCAGTAGAATTTAAAATAGGCCCTATTTATAATTATTTAATTTATATTATTATACCGTTTATGCTGTGATGTAGTACTATTGGGCGATAGCGAGGAGATACTAAGGCCAACGCGCACACACTTTTGAGTAACACTAAGAAATTGGGACTGGAAGTAAATATCAAATATGGTCACACATAGAAATATATTATATAATGGAAATGCACAGCTAATGAATGACAAATGAGGGAAATTTTGAGGAAGTGGCTGAATTCAAATACCTAGGAACAATAATCACAAATAGGAATGAGATGTACAAAGAAATTAAACATAGGCTCAATTTTGGAAATGCGTGCTATTATGCATTACAGGGACTCTTGATGTCCCAACTCCTTTCAAAGAATGTTAAACTGGAAATATATAAAACTGTTATTCTACAAGTTATATTATATGGATGCGAAACATGGACTCTTATTTTAAGGGAGGAAAGGAGATTACGATTATTTGAGAATAAAGTTCTTAGGAACATTTTTGGGCCAAAGAGAGATGAACAGATAGGTGAATGGAGAAGACTACATGGTCTTAATAGTAAGCCAAATATAATAAGAAGAGTTAAGTCTCGTAGACTGCGATTGGCAGGACATATGGCACGAATATGGAATGAAAGACGTGCATGGAAGCTTCTTGTAGGAAAACCAGAGGGAAAACAATGAGGTGGGAGAATAACATTAACCATGACTTGAGGGAGGGTAGACTCTAAAGGGAATGATTGAAAAACATTAGCTCAGGATAGAGATGTATGTGGTCTCGAGGTTCGATCCCCGGTCGGGGCAGTTTTTCTGGGTGAGGTTTTTATCGGGGTTTTTCCTCACCTGTAAGACAAATGTCAGGAAAACTTTCAGGCACAAACGGTCCCCGAAATCATATGGCCATCATCATCACCATTATCATATCATCATCATCCTTCACCGGTGTTGAAAGCAACGGGAAGCTACCACACATACAATTTCCTAGTAAAGCTGCAAGCTTCGCATGAAAATGCTGTGATTGCAGTGAAGGACCTACCTTCGGGCAGAATTACTATGGATGGAGGTCTACTACTGGAATTGGATGATAGTGATTTAAAAACACTGAGTCTTAACCAAAAACCAGGAACGAAGAATAGGAACGTCAGAAATAAGGTTCCTGAGGAGTGTGGCTGGCTATACAATAACAGATCGAAAACGAAATGAAAATATACGAAGACAACTAAATATATATTCAAACTATTAGATAGAATTGCACAATACAGAGATGATTGGATGTACCACATCAATAGAATGGATAACAATAGAATTCCGAAACAGATTCTTCATTACAAACCACTAGGATGAAGAAATGTTGGAAGACCCAGTAAAAGATGAACAGACCAATTCTAGCATGAGATCGGAACAGACCTTAAGGTCTAATCCTTGATGCTGCTGCTGATTAAAAAATGAATGAATAACAACAGAATTCCGAAACAGATTCTTCATTACAAACCACTAGGATGAAGAAATGTTGGAAGACCCAGTAAAAGATGAACAGACCAATTCTAGCATGAGATCGGAACAGACCTTAAGGTCTAATCCTTGATGCTGCTGCTGATTAAAAAAAAATGAATGAATAACAACAGAATTCCGAAACAGATTCTTCATTACAAACCACTAGGATGAAGAAATGTTGGAAGACCCAGTAAAAGATGAACAGACCAATTCTAGCATGAGATCGGAACAGACCTTAAGGTCTAATCCTTGATGCTGATGATGATTAAAAAATGAATAGATAACAATAGAATTCCGAAACAGATTCTTCATACAAACCACTAGGATGAAGAAATGTTGGAAGACCCAGTATAAGATGAACAGACCAATTCTAGCATGAGATCGGAACAGACCTTAAGGTCTAATCCTTGATGCTGATGATGATTAAAAAAATGAATGGATAACAATAGAATTCCGAAACAGATTCTTCATTACAAACCACTAGGATGAAGAAATGTTGGAAGACCCAGTAAAAGATGAACAGACCAATTCTAGCATGAGATCGGAACAGACCTTAAGGTCTAATCCTTGATGCTGATGATGATTAAAAAAATGAATGAATAACAATAGAATTCCGAAACAGATTCTTCATTACAAACCACTAGGATGAAGAAATGTTGGAAGACCCAGTAAAAGATGAACAGACCAATTCTAGCATGAGATCGGAACAGACCTTAAGGTCTAATCCTTGATGCTGCTGCTGATTAAAAAAAAATGAATGAATAACAACAGAATTCCGAAACAGATTCTTCATTACAAACCACTAGGATGAAGAAATGTTGGAAGACCCAGTAAAAGATGAACAGACCAATTCTAGCATGAGATCGGAACAGACCTTAAGGTCTAATCCTTGATGCTGATGATGATTAAAAAAATGAATGGATAACAATAGAATTCCGAAACAGATTCTTCATTACAAACCACTAGGATGAAGAAATGTTGGAAGACCCAGTAAAAGATGAACAGACCAATTCTAGCATGAGATCGGAACAGACCTTAAGGTCTAATCCTTGATGATTAAAAAATGAGTAAAGAACCTGGGCCCTGTCTGCCTTATAGCGGTAGACGTTACGTCAGACTCGTGGTATGAAGGAGTAGCGGTATGCATACAACTGACCTGGTGAATACATTGTAACAATGACAATAACATAAACAGAGTACTTGCGGCGGCGCGGCGCGAGGCAAGTAGTTGTGGGTGGGGGGTTTTATGCTCCAGCCGCGAGTATTGTGTGTGAGAAAACTAAGCACTCAGAGTTCCCACAGTGAGGTGCGGGGCAAGTAGTGGGGAGGATAGAACTGCACCTCGTGGAGTGAAGGCATCTTTCACAGTGGCGGATTTACAATAGTATCCTCCCCACTCCATGCTTTTATTTTGACTACGTTCTGGTGCCAAAGTCGTACATTTGAAGGTCGCGTATTCGACCCTAAGTCCCGCGCCGTAGCCGAGCGGTTAAGGTAGGAAGCCTTGGCGCAGAGCTACGGGACTTGCGCTGGTTCGAGTCTCCATGGGGTAGGAAATTTTCTCATGGCATTTCGGCCAGTATGGGACCGGTGCCCACCCAGCATCGTGAGGCAATTGGGTAGCTACAATAAGTAGCGGCTCCAGGTTGAGGAACCAGCTATAACGGCTGGGGGACTCGACATGCTAACCACATGTCACCCCTACACTGGCTGTTGATCATCTACCTCTGTGATTGACACATGTGGATGTGAAGGGCCAGCAGCCGGCTGGTAAAAGGGCAACCGCTGAAAAGTGGAAAGACCCTCAATCAATCGGTATTCGACCCTAAACAAGAGTGCATTAGAATCACCCGATACATTTAGATCATCGGTTGATTAATGTCTTTGACATCGTCCGATTTCTAATAGCCAATTTTGTCGGTCCATCCAATCTCTGGTAGTAGAAGTTTATCCTTCATGTATAAATATATTCCCTGACTCTAGGAGGTTTAAGTCTTCCTCTGCCTCGTCTTCCCTCAGGTTTTCATTCCAAAACACATTTTGGTAACCGATCCTCTTCCATTCGCTGGACATGTTCGTACCATCTTAATTGCCGAGTTTTAATATAATTTAAAATCATCATCATCATCATCATCATCGCCTTTCAAGTATTAGGCCTAGTGGCCCTTTACGGTCTCCCGCCATCTCCGAAAAGGTCGACCCACAGATCTTCTGCCTCGAGGAATGTAGTGAAGAATTTGTTTTGGTATTCTATGACAATCCATGCGCTGAATATGGGCTAGCCAATTGTTTCTATATTCTTGGAGGTATTCAGATATAGGTACGATGTTTAACTCTCTGGCCATTGTTGAATTTCTTTGGTGGTTAGAAGGCTATAAAATAGTGTCTTCAAACTTCATTTTCTCCCTTGTAACACCATTCTATCCTAATCCATCCATAGTAATTCTGCCCGAGGGCAGGTCCTTCACTGCAATCATAGCATTTCCATGCTATGCTTGCAGCTTTACTAGGGAATTGTAGGTGTGGTAGCTTCCCGTTGCTTTCCACACCGGCGAAGGATGATAATGATGATGATAATGATAAGGATGATAATGATGATGATGGCTATATGATTTCGGGGACCGTTTGGGCCTTAAAGTTTTCCTGACATTTGTCTTACAGGTGAGGAAAAACCCCGATAAAAACCTCACCCAAAAAAACTGTCGCGACCGGGGATCGAACCCGGGCCCACTGCGTGACAAGGCAGCACGCTACCTCGAGACCACAACGGTGGACTTCTATCCTAATAAACGCCATGAAAATGTTACCTACGTTTTTCATATCTCTTGCTTTATAAATACACAATTTGAATCAATTTTGACATAAAAATCATTTATTTCTTTTAGATAATTGAGCACACAGCACCCATACTCTGAAATACGTTTATCTTTTTTTTTTGTTGTTACATACGCCTATTATAAAAATTTCTGTAATTTGATGTTCTGATTTCATTATGAAATGTATATAGACCGTATATACAATATAGCCCAGTGTAATCTTTCCCTTTGGCATTCCTATAATACATTTCCATACGGCTCTTTCATTCTTCATTCCATCCAGAAGTCCTACCCATAGCAGTCTATGAAACTTAATATTCTTATTACATCAGTTTCCCATAAAGATCATATAGTTACAGTCATGTAGTCTTCTCCATTTACCTGTCTTTCCGGCTGCTGACATTGGTCAAAAAATTTCCTAAGAACTTTATTTTTAAATATTTATTAGGCCCTACATTTTCTTATCTTTTAAAGCAAGAGTCCATGGTTCGCATCCTTATACGAGTTTTACTGGAAGTGTAATCGTTTTATAAACTTTTAGTTTAACATTTTTATAGAAGTTGGGAAGACAAGAGTCCTAATGCAAAATAGTTCGCGTTTTTAGAGTTGAGCCAATGTTTAATCTCTTCCTTCACCTCGTCTCTGTTTGAAATAATTATTAGCCCTATAATAATAATTAATAAAAACGCAATTATGGAAATGGAAAAAAAAAAATCCATTGCGCGATAGGTCTAGAAAACTCTTGACTACCAGCAAGCTACCGGCCTTATATCCTTCTTCTTCCTTCCAAGTATTAGGCCAAGGCCTGTTACGATCCTATAGAAAATTTTCCCTCCAGCGTTCATAGGACGGCCCAGTGATCTTCGTCCTCTTGGTATATAATTATAAACAACTTTGGGGATCCGATTTGAACTCATTCTTTCTAGATGGTGTTTCCAATTTAGTTGGTACTGTTTAATATATTTCAAAATTGGCGTAGTCTTCAACTCTTTTAAGATATCGGTGTTCCTTTTCCGATGCCATCTGGTGTAACCCGCTGTTCTGCGCATGAATCTCATTTCACAAGCCGTTATTCTGTTTTCATGTTGTCTTTTTAGTGTCCATGCTTCACTACCATAGGTCAACACTGGTCTAGCCAAAGTGTTACACATCCAAGTTAACTGTTCACGGGCGGAGGGGAAGAGTTTTAGCGCTAGTGACGCCGATCTACTGAATCTGTGGAAGAGATGTAGGAGAAAACTGTATTACCCATCCAAGTGTTTTGTGCAGGCGGAAAATATGTTAACTAACAAACTGTTTTTTCTCTTTTTAATCCTTACTATGTTGCCACTTCCTGTCGTCTGTATCATATTGTTTGATTGGCAGGTAGAGAGCTGACAAACACTATGTATTTTAATGATCCGTCATTTTGTGCGGTCAGTGGTTGAATGACTAACTTGACAACCCTGTTACTTTTGGGGTTACGTCTAGGAATGAACTGTCCCTTCCTTGCCCTTCTCATTACATGTTGCCACTTGTGATTTAATGTGAGGCTGGTAATAGAGAGACGACAAATACTGTGATTTTAAATGATCCGACCGCTTGGGCGTTCCGTGCTTAAATGACTAATTTGACAACCATGTTAAGATCTTTCGCACGTGTTTAGAGATTCTCCCCCCACACTTGAAGTTGAAAAATTTCAATACGTAATCGGATGTATAGTTTTCTCATATATCCCTTCCACAGATTCAGTAGATCGGCGACACTAGCGCTAAAACTCTTCCCCTCCGCCCGTGAACAGTTAACTTGGATGTGTAATACATCCGATCACGTATTGAAATTTTTCAACTTCAAGTGTGGGGGGAGAATCTCTAAACACGTGTGAACGATCTTAACATGGTTGTCAAATTAGTCATTTAAGCACGGAACGCTCAAGCGGTCGGATCATTCAAAATCACAGTATTTGTCGTTTCTCTGTTACCAGCCTCACAATAAATCACAAGTGGCAACATGCAATGAAAAGTGCAAGGAAGGGACAGCTCATTCCTAGACGTAACCCCAAAAGTAACAGGGTTGTCAAGTTAGTCATTCTGCTACTGAACGTGCAGAACGACGGATCATTAAAATGCATAGTATTTGTCAGCTCTCTACCAGCCAATCAAACAACATGACACAGAGGAGAGGAAGTGATAAGATAGTAAGAATTAGAAAGAGAAAGACAGTTTGTTAGTCAACATATTTTCCGCCTGCACAAAACACTTGGATAGGTAATATTGAGATTGATGGAAAAATTATAGAACAAGTGTCAGATTTCTCTTACTTAGGAAGTGTATTTGCAGAGTATAAGAGTGACATTGATTCAAAATTACAAAAATATAATAAAATGAATGGGGTAATACGAAGACATTTTGGTAAACAGATGAGGACAGAGACAATACTAAGATTACATAACGTCACATCAAAAGCTGCTCTAAAATACGGAAGTGAAATTTGGATTTTAAATAAAAGAAACTCTCATAAACTTCAAGTAAGCCAAATGCGCTTCTTACGATCATTGTTAGGAGTTAATAGACTGGATCACCAAAGGAACACTACTATCAGAGGAAAACTTGGAGTAGCAAGTTTAAATGAAGATATCCAAAGATACCAACAAGAATGGAAAAATCATCTGAGAAGAATGGCAAGAAATAGACTTCGAAAATTGGCATTCCAATATACCCCAACTGGACATAGGGACCAAGGAAGACCAAAACATCGGTGGAAAGATCAAGACCATCTTCGCTAGGTTTACCGTACAGGCCACATGGCCTGAAACGAATTTGTTCATGATGATGATGATGAGGTAATATTGTATAAACGTAATCTGGTGTTTTTTTTTTTTTGTACAAAGGATGGTTTCATAACTTGATTAATAATTACTTACTTACTCTTACTCACTGGCACTATCGAACCCGTAGGTTCATGGCCGCACGGACATAAGCTCTCCATACATCCCTATCCTGAGCTAATGCTTTCCAATCATTCCCTGTATAATCTACTTCCCTCAAATCATAGTTAATGTTGTTCTCCCACCTCATTCTTGGTCTACCAACTGGGCGTTTTCCTTCTGGCTTTCCTACAAGAAGTTTCCAGGCACGTCTTTCATTCCCCATACGCGCAACATGTCCTGCCCATCGCAGTCTACGAGACTTAACTGTTCTTATTATATCTGGCTTCCTATAAAGACCATGTAGTTCATTGTTATGTAGTCTTCTCCATTCACCTGTCTGTTCATCTCTCTTTGGTCCAAAAATTTTCCTAAGAACTTTATTCTCAAATACTCGTAATCTCCTTTCCTCCCTTAAAGTAAGAGTCCATGTTTCGCACCCATATAATATAACTGGTAGAATAATAGTTTTATATATTTTCAGCTTAACGTTTTTTGAAAGGAGTTGGGACATCAAAAGTCTCTGCAATGCATAATAGCATGCATTTCCAGAATTGAGCCTATGTTTAATTTCTTTGTGCATCTCATTCCTATTTGTGATTATTGTTCCTAGGTATTTGAATTCAGCCAATTCCTCAAAAATTCCCAAACTTTTATTATAACTAGTAATTTTTTTCAGGGATATCCTTTCATCCCAAATAGAGAGATAATATCCAAGATATTTAAAGGCCTTATGTCCACATGTAAAAGGCCTTATGTCCACATGTATTAATTAAAGAGGCGGAGGATCAATGAGATAATATAGGGGTGTATAAAGTCAGATTGTCGGCTCGTGTAATCATTATAGCTAGTTTTCTCCACCTGGATACGCTACTGATTGTAGTTATCCTAATTCCTCATGATGCTAGGTGACATCGGTACCAAGTCTGAGTCCGAAGTCCCGAGCCGGGGTCCTGGGTCCTGAGTCCTGAGTCCGCGGTCGCCTGGCCGTCAGCTACACATCGGGCAGCCTGACCAGCAGGCTCGCTCGTGCCCGACGTGGAGCTGACTCGCACGCTCACGGCTATCTTCAACGGAGCCGCAAATAGCTTCCGGATTAGCCATGTCACTTAGACTTGCTAAATTAATTAGACTATTTAACTCATGCCCCAAATGGGAGTCAATGACCAATCACGTTTCAATGATTTCTGTTTTACAACCAATCAGAGTCGTGTTTCACCAAATATTTATCAGTGTTATAATTACCATATTAAAGAAAGCTCCTCCTTACAATATTGCGTTCCTTTGGCAATAAATAGTATGATCTGGTTGCAGTGATAAACAAATGAAGCAGTAGAAGCGTACCTATCGTTTCTCATTTGTTTTCAAACATCGCCGTTTACATTAAATATATAAATATTTTGAAACAACTATAGTTAAATAATGATTTGTGAGTAAACAGCTTAATTTTATTCGTTAAATAGTCCTAACAAATGCCACTCATGATTTCCAAATTCTCTAGATAAATTCACTCCTCACTTCGTGAGTCGTGAATTTATCGATAATTTGGAAATCACTCGTGGCATTACTTATGATAATAATAATAAGGATGATGATGGCCATATGGTTTCGGGGACCGTTTGGACCTTAAAGTTTTCTTGACATTTGTCTTACAGGTGAGGAAAAACCCCGATAAAAACCTCACCCAGAAAAACTGACCCGACCGGGGATCGAACCTCGAGACCACAGCGGTGGACCTAGTTAGATGAAATAAACTAAACGTAAAAGTGTATGTATCTGACATTTCCCCGCTTTAAGTGTGGGAATGTAGTGATATTTAAAATCCGCCACTGGTATATAGAGGAGTGTCCGGGGTGCCACGGTAGTGGGGGCGCGGAGTGTGGCGGACTCATGGGAAAAGCCTGTCCTACCCTACTGTGTTGCACAACATTGAAATGCAGTGGCAATGTGGAATTGTATCACCCCTCTTCTATAATTTCATTACCTGTCAATCCCTGGGATATCATCTCAATTTTCATATTAACACTGTATCACTTCTCATTCCTTTCATCCTGTTTGTTTTCTCCTTCTTTTCATTTATACAATTTTCCACTCATACAATTCTCTAGTAATTGTGGCAGAGCGAGTTGGCAGAAGAGGTAGCGTTTGAGACTCTAATAGTAAGGTCCTGAGTTAAAATCCCTGCGCGGTCCGAACTGGCCTATAATGTTCTTGTCCTAACAGCCTATTGCTGGCCTCTCATCCACATATGAGGTGGTCGATCGTCCTGTGAGTAAATCGATAGGACTGCCAAACTTTACAATCTTTCAGAAACAATTGAAAATAAAATTATTAAGAGAAACAACTCACTAATATTACTTTTTAAAAATTGATGATTTGTTTTTTTCATTATTTAATAAAAATAGTTTTAAGATGTGTAAATATATTTACCTAATGCCTTGTATAATAAGCGATAGATTAATTCATCATCATCATCATAGTACATTCACGAATTTAGGCCATTTGTTGACCTGTTTCGGCCTCAAGAGAAACACCATCCAGAAGTCTTTTGAGTGGACGCCCTGGTCTTCTTCTTCCTGCAGGCTTTTTTCGTGTTGAGACTTAAAAATAGTTTTGAAGTTCCTTAGGACAGGTTACTGGCCCGACGCTAAGTAGTCAGTGGTAGGGCTGCTACCTTTTAGTCTCTGGACAGACATTAGGATACTGCATTTACTCAGTACCCGATGGAACGGTTATACCGCCGTGACTCGGTTCATTATAGTATATTACTTTCTTTGAATTTTCTTTCTCTCTTTTCTTTATATATCCATTCGTAGTAATTCTGCCCGAAGGCATGTCCTTCACTGCAATCATAGCATTTTCATGCTATGCTTGCAGCTTTACTAGGGAATTGTGTAGGTGTGGTAGCTTCCCGTTGCTTTCCACACCTGTGAAGGATGATGATGATGATGATATGATGATGATAATGGTAATGATAAGGATGAAGATGATGATGATGGCCATATAATTTCGGGGACCGTTTAGGCCTTACAATTTTCCTGACATTTGTCTTACAGGTGAGGAAAAACCCCGATAAAAACCTCACCCAGAAAAACTGCCCCGACCGGGGATCGAACCCGGGCCCGCTGCGTGACAAGGCAGCACGCTACCTCGAGACCACAGCGGTGGACTTCTTTATATATATATATATAATAGATTCGAGCTGTTATTCCTTTCTGTATTCATTCTATCATTAATTTAATTTTAATTGTATTTAATTTTATTGTATTATTAGACATTATTTTCATTATTATTCAATTTGATAGATAATTAATTGTTTAGTATAACTATTATCATAATTTTTTGTATTTATATGTAACATATGTTTGTCCTGGTGAGTGGAAGAGAAGGCCACATGGCCTTAACTACACCAGGCATAAATAAATCTATTTATATTTCTATTTCTATGACTCAGCAAGACGCATTCTCCCAGCCCGTTTATAGATTATAGTCTTATCCGGAAATGCCGTTACACAGTGCAGCTATCCATTCATTGATACAGAAACCAGAGGGTACATGACCTACAAGCGATACAAGCTCTTCGTGCGTATTACGGAAACTACCCAGTTTCAAATTATTTCTTTCTATACTTCACCTCCCACAGATCATGGATAATTTTATTTTTCATAAGTAAAGCCACGAGTGATTTCCAATTTATCTAGAGAACTTGGAAATCAAGAGTGGCATTTGTTAGGACTATTTAACGAATAACATTAAACTGTTTACTCACAAATCATTATTTAAATATAGTTATTTTAAAATATTTATATATTTAATGGGGGGCTGAGGCTAATTGGGATTTCCGGATCCTTGATCTGGTCAAAAACGCTGATGGAACTGATATGTAAGCTCTGGGGATGAATTCCTGTGAAGTCCGGAGGGTGTAACTTAGCCAAATCCACTCTCCTCACCTCCAAGTTGGGGTCCCTCGGGACCTTCTTAAGATCTTTTAAGATTATAAGATGCAAAAGAGAGAGTGGGTGTGGAAACAAACGGGAAGCTACCATACCTATATAACCCTGTAAAGCTGCAAACATGCCATGTTAATGCTAGGTTTGTAGTGAAAGACCTGCTCTTGAGCAAAACACTATGAATGCATATATTTAATGTAAACGGCGATGCTTGAAAACAAATGAGAAACGTTTGTTATGTTTCACTTGTTCATCACTGCAACCAGATCATACAGTATTATGTATTGCCAAAGGATCGCAATATTGTAAGAATGCAACCTAGCGGAGAAAAAATGAAACACATGAAACTGTATATTAATTAATTTCTGGTGTCCTATGATGTAAATATGTCAATTATAATTTTCTGGAACGTTATTATCTGGGAAATAATACGTTTGAGAAAATGCAAACAGTGTTTTTTTTTATGGTATAATCAATTGCTACAAATGTTTTTATATTATATCCCGCAAGCACTATCTGTTTACATTCGTGCACTCCCATTTGGGGCATGAGTTAAATAGTCAAACTAATTATTTGCATATCTATTTGTTGCTTTTCATCTGGTTTTCCTACAAATTTTCCTTGTCCTTCTTTCATTCCCTATTCGTGCCACATATTTATTGCAATCTTTGAGACTTAATTATTATTATCATTATTATTATTATACTTCGCTTCCCACAAATATTATATAACGCATCATAGTTGAGCGGTTTAAGGCATCATGCCTTTGTGCAAAGTTACAGTACTTGCACTGGTTCAAGCTCCAGGTGGGAAAAATGTTATCACGAAATTTCGGTCACTATTACAGGGACTCTTGAAGTTCCAACTTCTCTCAAAAAACATTAGGCCTAAACCAAAAATGTATAACTTAAACTGTTATTCTCACAGTTATATTCAACACGGTGATGATGTATGAATAACTAACTAACTCACTGGCACAATCGAACCCATAGGTTCATGGCCGCGCGGACATAAGCTCTCCATATATCCATATCATGAGCTAATGTTTTCCAATCATCCCCTGTGTAATGTACTTCCCTCAAATCATAGTTAATGTTACTTTCCCACCTCATTCTTGGTCTACCAACTGGGCGTTTTCTTTCTGGTTTTCCTACAATAAGCTTCCATGCACGTCTTTCATTTCCTATTCGTGCCACATGTCCTGCCCATCGCAGTCTACTAGACTTAACTGTTCTCATTATATCTGACTTCCTATAAAGACCATGTAATTCACTGTTATGCAGTCTTCTCCATTCACCTGTCTGTTCATCTCTCTTTGGTCCAAAACATTTCCTAGGAACTTTATTCTCAAATACTTGTAATCTCCTCTCCTCACTTAAAGTGAGAGTTCGTGTTTCGCTTCCATATAATATAACTGGTAGAATAGAGGTTAAGGCAAGAAGCCTTGGCGCAGAGCTACAGGACTTGCGCTGGTTCATGTCTCCATGAGTGAAGAAAATTTCTCTTGGAATTTTGGCCAGTATGGGACCGATCACCACCCAGCATCGTGAGGCATTAGGGTAGCTGGAATAAGTAGCGGCTCCAGGTTGAGAAAACCAGCTATAACGGCTGGCGGACATGTTTACCACATGTCACCCTACACTGGCAGTATGATCGTCTACCTCTGTGATTAATACATGTAGATGTGAGGCCAGCATCCGACTGGTGTCCAGTTATATACTTTATGGATGCGAAGGGTGATATCTTACTTTAAGAGAGAAGAAAATATAATTTAAGGAGAATGGAGGAAACTACATAACTCTGAGCTACATGATCTTCATGAGAAATACGATTATTAAAAAAATCACTACTTGTGGAGAAGAACTTGGGCCATTAACAACAAAAACCAAATAGGTATCTTTTGAAAACGGAAATGGATTTTATACGAAGGGCAGTAAGAATTTCAAGAAGAGAAAAAATTAGAAACTCAGTTATAAGGGAGGAAATGAAGATTGAAGACACTATTTTAGATTGTATTAAAACTCAGCAATTAAGATGGTACGGACATGTCCAGCGAATGGAGGAGAATCGGCTACCATAATGTGTTTTGGAATGGAAACCTGGGGAAGTCGAGGCAGAGAAAGACCTAAAACCTCCTGGAGTCAGGGAATATATTTATACACGAAGGAGAAATTTCGACAACCACATTGGATGGACCGACAAAACTGGCTATTACGAATCGGACGATGACAAAGACATTAATCAACCGATGATCTATCTATCTATATGTAATAACAGTCAAGTGTCATATATATATAGGTAGGCACGAATTGGTAATGAACGAGCGATATAATAAACTTCTTGTATGAAAATCAGAGGGTAAACTCGTAATAGGTAAGCCAAGAACGAGATGGGAGAACAATATTAATTATGATTTGTGGGAGGTGAGTGATACAGGAAACGATTTTAAGGGATTAGTTTAAGATAATCATCTATGGACAACTTATTTATAATAGGGCACGAACTTCCGAGTTAGATGGTGCAGTGAGTTTAAATCTTGTATCTTAATGCAAAATACCAAAAGGAAATCTTACTGCAATAGGAATCTATGCACCAGAGGAAGGCAGAAAACAAGATACAACAGAATTCTACCAACAACTACAAAATATAATAAATCAAACAAACAGAAACGATTACCTGATCATAGCAGGAGATGCAAATGCACGTATAGGGAAAACACCAATTACAAATGTAACAGGAAACAATGAAGAAGAAACGCTAAATTATAATGGGAAAACATTATTAAGTTTCGCATGCTTCAACCAATCGAGAATAACGAACAATTACTTCAGACATAAGGAAATACATAAATATACGAGAAGTGAGAGAGGATCATGCTCTATAATATATTTTCCTATTATTACTTATGGATCCGAAACATGGACAGTGACAACACAACAATCTGCCGGAATACAAGCTGCTGAAATGAGATTCCTCAGACCAATAGCGGGATATCAAAGAACAGACAAAAATATAACACAGAAATAAGACAACACTAAAAGTAGAGGAATTAAACACAACAGTAGAGAAATACAGAACAAACTGGAAAGAACACTTGGCAAGGATGACTGAGAATAGAATACCAAAAGCAGCATACAACTATTCGCCACGAGAAAGAAGAAGTTTGGGAAGACCAAGGAAAAAATGGAAAGAGCAGCAATTTGGAGCTGGACAAGCTAGTAAATAAGCCTAAACCGTGAAGAAGAAGAAGAAGTTGAAATTGTCAGTATTTCATGGACCTGCCCAAACGTTTGTAAAACATACAATACCTGTCTATTATTTCCAAAGAGTAGATTTACAGTAGAGCCAATTTATAATTTTGACATTTCCCTAGATACCGTGGTTAATTGCCTATAGAATGGATGCTACTTTTTCAAATTCTCCGGAAAAAAAATTGATTGAAAGACAATTGGCTGGCACTCGAGACCGCTTGTAAATAACTCTGTAGGCTTGCAAGTTCCCTGGAGTCATTTGAAATTCCGCCTTCTTGAGTAAAAGACAGGAGGTTTTAATTTTTTTTTTTTGGCCGTTTGGTGGCAGACAGGTAGCTCACAACAATGCAAGCTCCTGGACTGAGCCTCCGGCAAGTTTCGAGCCCGTCTGGAGCCACAAAGTACCTGTTCAGATTGAAATGCACACCTAGTCAACAGAATTCCATCTCTGACAAAGAACTCAACATATAATTGTACCACATCGCAGTGGCGTGTATATCATCCTTCTTACAATATTATACACCGTGTCCACAAGCAATTAGGACTGGAAGTAAATATCAATAAAACTAATTATATGGTCACACGTAGAAATGCATTATATAATGGAAATGGACAGCTAATGACAAATGAGGGACATTTTGAACAAGTTGCTGTATTCAAATACCTAGGAACAATAATCACAAATAGTAATGAGATGCACAAAGAAATTAAACATAGACTCAATTATGGAAAATAGGGGGAAAAAATGAAATGATATTTAAATTCAGAATGAAAAATACCTCTAAAACCTCATATTGTTATTCTTGTGAAAGAAAACAAGTTCATTTTTTGTCGACCAATGTTATTTAAAATTAATATATAATTATGGAATATTCACCTGAAAGGTCCGTCTCCTCAACTTAAATAATCATTTAACTGTAGCGCTTTCGGGACTTGTCCCATCATCGGCAGGATAGGACAAACAGGAGTTTTAACATCAGATTCAAAGAACATTTTCGAGACTTCATTCACGCAGAAGGGAAATCAAGTTATGCAAAACACGTTATCCATGAAGGACATCGCATGTTAAATATTGAAAACACCCTAACAGTAATGCACAGAGAAAATAATCCAGCGAAGATAAACGTACTCGAAGAGATGGAAATCATGAAAGCAGCTCACAACAACGACAGCCTGATAAACGAAAACGAACCCAATACATGTAACACCCTCTACCAGATCTTCAGTGAAACACCAGTTTTGAATCCTGCCGATGATGGGAGAAGTCCCGAAAGCGCTACAGTTAAATGATTAATTAAGTTGAGGAGACGGACCTTTCAGGTGAATATTCCATAATTATATATTAATTTTGAATAATACCTCAACGGAACACATCATGAATATTATAAAAGTCAATGTTATTTAATGCTGTCTTATTTAAGGTTTACAAACAATTTTTTTTTTTACATTTTCTCAATGAATGTACTGCGCATCGATTTGCAATTTAGTGCAGGGATCTAGTGCACAATCTATCGATTTAAAATTGTACACCTCCGCCCCTCCTGGCCTGGAGGTTGATAAAGACAAGACATCTTTAAGAGTGACTTACTCTGAAAATATTGTCTTCCTGAGTATGAAAGAAACGAATTAAGTACAGGCTAAGAAAAAAAAATACACATTCACAGCAGCAGCAGCGATGGTGACAATGACAGTGACAAGGATTCGTTGGACCATCCCTTCTGTTCCTTCCACATCAAATATTCGGAGAAAAGAAGTCCTAAAATGAGTACTTTGAATATAGTGCCAGATCATCATCATCATCATCATCACTCCAGGGATTAGGCAATTGCCCGTTCCGACTTCATAATGCATCAGCCCAACGTCTTCTAGGTCATCCAACATCACGCCTTCCTCTTGCTTGATAATTTCTTGCTAACAATGGATATCTCTCCTTACTCATTCCATCCATGTGATCAATCCATTTCTGTCTGTAATTCGTGACTTTATCCAATAAAAGGCTATACTTTCAATTCTTCTCTTATATCCTCATTTCTTATTCTATCAAGTCTTGTACATCCTTTTACTTGTCTTAGGAACCTCATCTCCGCCGTCTGTATTCTATCCTTCTGTCTTTTCACTGGAGCCCAAGTTTCGCATCCATACAATATTGTGGGAACCGCCATAACATTATACATTTTTATCTTGGTTTCTTTTCTAATTTTATTTTTGAATGTTCTCTGTATTGTTCCACACACCGTCTGAAATTTATTTATTTTGGGAGTCAATATCTCTTTCCACATTGTAGCCAACATCACAGCCCAAATATCTGAAACCAGACACCTGTTCTTTACTTTGATTTTCTAAAATAATTTTGGATCTCACTGGATCTCTTCCTCTAAAAGCCATGGTCTTCGTTTTCCTTACAGAAATCTTTGGATCGTATAATTTACATATTTCTTTTAATGCATGCATTGATTTCTGTAAGTCGTCTTCATTTTTCTGTATTATGATTACATCGTCAGCAAATAGAAGATTATTTATGCACACTTTATTATCCATTCTTATTCCTGGATTAACTAAAACTTTCCATTTATTTAAAATATCGTCTATATATATATATTAAACAAAGTGGGTGATAAACTACACCCTTGTCGTAATCCAGTATGTGTTTTGATTGTATCTGTTCTTTTGAATCCGGTATCTATAATTATATTTGTGTCTTCATATAATTTCTTTATTGTTTCAACAAGGCACAGCGGGTATCCTTTCATTCGTAATATTCCCCATAATTTTTGTCTGTTTACTCGATCGAAGGCCTTATCCAAATCTATAAATCCTATGTGAGTTTCTAAGTTATGTTCTCTTCTCTTTTCTATGAGTTTTTTCAGTGTAAAGACATTGTCTATACATGAACTTCCCTTTCTGAATCCACTTTGATTTTCACTTATTATTACTTCTGTTATGTACAAAGTTAATAAAAACCCAAATCATCAATTTAAAAAGTTAAAAGAGTCAACGTGTTTCAGTAGCGATGCTACCATTATCAATACCTAATATTGACTCTGTATTAAGTCTTGATAATGGTAACGTCGCCACTAAAACACGCTGATACTTTTTAACTTTTCAAAACGGTGATTTGGGGTTTTTTATTGACTTTGTGTTTATCATCAAGAAGATCCTATTTAATAAATGCATTTAATATTTTCTGTTTCTTATACCATTAAAATTTCATTTTATTATATTGTGATCAATCCACTGCTGTGGTCTGTGGTCTCGAAGTAGCGTGCTGCCTTGTCACGCAGCGGGCCCGGGTTCCATTCCCGGTCGAGACAGGCTCCTGGGTGAGTTTTTTTCGGGGTTTTTCCTCACCTGTAAGACAAATGTCAGGAAGCTTAGGGCCCAACAGTCCCCGAAAATCATCCGGCCATCATCATCATCCTTATCACTATCATCATCATCATCATCATCCATTACCAGTGTGGAAAGCAACAGGAAGCTACCACACCTATAATTCCTTAGTAAAGTTGCAAAGCATAGCATGAAAATGCTATGATTGCAGTGAAAGACCTACCCTCGGGCAAAATTAGTATAGAATACAATATTCTGTTCGGAATTACCTTGGTATACACTCTTATTAGGTGGTAGCGAGGAGATACCAAGACGCACATTCTATTGAGTAACACTTAAAAATTGAAGTTGGAAATAAATATCAATACAACTAAATATATGGTCAGATTTAGATATGCATTATATAATGTTAATGGATAAATTAATGACATGCATTTTAGGGACTCTTGTCTTCCTAACTTCTCTAAAAAAAGTTAAATAAAATATTAAAAGTTATATTATATGGATGCGAAACATTAATTCATAATTTTAGGGAGAAGAAAATATTACGAAAAAATAAAACTTTGAGGAGCACACAATTACAATTTTATAAAATTATGACAGTACCTGTTTTAACATATGCAAATGAAAATTGGACTCTCTCAGACAGAAGGAAAATAGAAACTGCAGAAATGAAGTTCTTACGTTCAGTAGCAGGTGTGACAAATTTGGACAGAAAAATAAATTAAGATACAGTATAATGGAAGACTTAAATATTTTTAATTTAACAAATAGAATTGACAACATGAGAACCAACTGGTATGAACATGTTAAAAGAATGCCTACAGATAGAATTCCTCAGCAGTTACTGAAGTATAAACCAATAGGACATAGAAATGTTGGATGCCCATTTACTAGATGGGAGGATTCATTAAATCCCACTTGATGTGAAAAGAGGTCAAAAGGCCTAATTTCATGAAGTAGAAGAAGAAGAAAAGATTACGAGCATTAGAGAATAAAGATTCTTAGGAAAATTTTTGGACCAACGAGAGACGAACGGACAGTTAATGGAGAGTTACATAGCTGTAAGTTACATGATATTTATGGGAAATTAAATGTGATAAGGACAGTTAAATATCGTAGACTGAGATGAGTAGGACATAAGGCACGATTTGGAATGAAAGAGCGGCATGGTAATTTACTGTAGGAAAACTAGAGATAAAGTGCCCGTGATGTAGGTCAAAAATGAGATGGGAGAATAAAATTAACAACGATTTGAGACAGGTGAATTATACAAGGGATGACTGGAAAACATTACCTAAGGATAAGATATATGTCCTCTCGACCAGTGAGTTTATTAAAACAAATTAAATATTTCTTAAATAAACACTACGCCACTGAACATTAGATATATTTCATTGGATAATATTATAGTAGTAAGTATCACTTTTGTGGAGATGGTGACTATAAAGTTAAATAAAATAATTAGATGAAAAAACCGCCTTAAGGGGCATTCATTTTAGTAACTACCATATAATTGCTTTATTGGGCTCAGAAAATTTCCTACCTTCCTCATTCGTTGTTTAAAATTCAAGATTTACCTTGAGGCTCTTATGCATTATTCTTAACTGAAAAAAATGAATTATACACTTATATTTTCTAGAATGGAAGAGTTCGGCGCCCATCATCTATTAGGTTATACTTTCAAGTTTCTAAGTATAAGAGATATAGAGTGAAGTTTATTTCATTTCAAGATGAAGTTTCAAATTTCTCATAAGTAATGCCACGAGTGATTTCCAAATTATCGATAAGTTCACGACTCACGAAGTGAGGAGTGAATTTATCTAGGGAATTTGGAAATCAAGAGTGGCATTTGTTAGGACTATTTAACGAATAAAATTAATATGATGAAAGTTAAAAATTAAAATGTACCTGTTCGTAGGTGCCGTCGTCCTCAACTTTGTTGGAATGAAAAATATTCCTAACTAAACTAACTAACTCACTGGCACTATCGAACCCGAAGGGTCAATGGCGCGTGCGGACATAAGCTCTCCATACATCCCTATGATGAGCTAATGCTTTGTCAAGCATTCCCTGTATAATCTACTTCCCTCAAATCATAGTTAATGTTGTTCTCCCACCTCATTCTGGTTCTACCAACTGGGCGTTTTCCATCTGGCTTTCCTACAAGAAGTTTCCATGCACGTCTTTCATTCCCCATACGCGCAACATGTCCTGCCCATCGCAGTCTACGAGACTTAACTGTTCTTATTATATCTGGCTTCCTATAAAGACCATGTAGTTCATTGTTATGTAGTCTTCTCCATTCACCTGTCTGTTCATCTCTCTTTGATCCAAAAATTTTCCTAAGAACTTTATTCTCAAATACTCGTAATCTCCTTTCCTCCCTTAAAGTAAGAGTCCAGGTTTCGCATCCATATAATATAACTGGTAGAATAATAGTTTTATATATTTTCAGCTTAACGTTTTTTGAAAGGAGTTGGGACATCAAAAGTCTCTGCAATGCATAATAGCATGCATTTCCAGAATTGAGCCTATGTTTAATTTCTTTTTGCATCTCATTCCTATTTGTGATTATTGTTCCTAGGTATATTGTAATTCAGGCCACTTCCTCAAAATTTCCCTCATTTGTCATTAGCTGTCCACATCCATTATATACTGAATTTCTACGTGTGACCATATATTTAGTTTTACTGATATTTATTTCCAGTCCTAATTTCTTTGTGTTTACTCAATAGTGTGTGCGTGTTGGCCTTTAGTATCTCCTCGCTATCGGCCAGTAGTACTACATCATCAGCATAAACTAACAGCTTATTAATACCATTGAGTTGTAAGCCTTCCTCATTCTCTAAAGATTTAATGGCATGCTCTAGTACAAAATTAAATAGTAGAGGAGATAGTGCATCTCCTTGCTTCAACCCATTCTGGATTTCAAAAGTGTCTGAAAACTGTTTGCCTACACGCACCCTACTCTTTGAGCCATTTAGACACATTCGTATAAGTCTAACTAACTTTTTAGGAATTCCGAACTCCACAGCAGGATACTATATAACTTCTCCCTCTTAATTGAATCATATGCTTTTTTGAAGTCTACATATAGTTGATGTACAGTACCATTATATTCCCATTTCTTCTCTAAAATCTGTCTTAAACTGAAAATCTGATCTGTTGTAGACCTGTTTTCTTCTAAATGCACATTGATGATCTCCTAGAATGTCATCAATATAGGGAGTAAAGTCTGCTTACTAATATATTTGTTAGAATTTTGGTACGAAGTTGAAAGTAATGAGATGCCCCTGTAGTTGTTGACAATCTGTTTTATCTCCTTTCTTATAAATTGGGTATGATAATTGATTCCTTCCATTCATCTGGAAGAGCTTCTTTTTTCCCAAATTCTTACTAAGCAACCAGCGTATCTTGTCCATCAATTTTTCTCCCCCTGATTTTATCAGTTCTGCTGGGATCTCATCTGAACCTGATGCTTTATACATCTTCAATTTTTCAATCGCCATTTCAACCTCTAATGCACTTGGCTCTGCGACTAGCATTTCTGCTGTCTGTAAATTATCCTCCTCAATGTCCTGTTCTGTATGTACATTTAATTGTTGAAATATTCCAGCATGGATAAATATATTTGAAGACCTCGAAATTATAAAGGCAACAAACAACACTACACTTCTTAATGAGAACGCACCCCAGTCAAACCCATTATACGAGATCGTCAAAAACAAGTCAGTTGCTGCTACAGACAGTTGGAGTATACATCACCGTACACAACAACGAGTAGCGGAAGCTCAGCCTGCCGAATATGGAAGCTAACTTCCGAAAGCGCTCCAGTTAATTTGATATACAATATTTTAACAAAGTTGAGGGCGACGGCACCTACCAACAGGTACATTTTAATTTTTAACTTTCATCATATGACTTCACCTTTACGGAATTTGATATGAATTTTACTAGTATTGAATAAAAGTAAGCTGTTTACTCACAAATCATTATTTAAATATAGGTATTTTAAAATATTTATATATTTAATGTAAACGGCGATGTTTGAAAACAAACGAGAAACGATTATGTTTCAGTTGTTTATCACTGCAACCAGATCATATTATTTATTGCCAAATGATCGCAATATTGTAAGAATGCACCCTAGTGGAGAAAAAATGAAACACATCAAACTGTATATTAATTAATTTCTGATGTCCTATGATGTAAATATGACAATTATATTTTTCTGGAACGTTATTACCTGGGAAAAAATACGTTTAAGAAAGTGCAAACTGTTTTTTTATGATATAATCAACTGCTACAAATGTTTTTATATTATCTCCCGCAAGCACTTTGTGTTAAAATTCGTGCACCAACTGGTAGCCACATGCAGTCACTTCAAAATAATGCTATGACCTATTCAGAATGTTAAAAGGGAGGAGCTTGATTTTAGTGATAAAATTAATCTGACAAAATCGAGGCGAAAAATGACTGTGATTGGTTGTAAATAAAAAATCATTGAAATGTGATTGGTCATTGAGTCCCATTTCGGGCATGAGTAAAATGGTCCATATAAAGAGAGGCCTCTCTCTTCCTTTTTCATTGTAATTCTGGGACGAAAATTGTTTAGCTCTATCAAAATGCTACAATCATTTTCTATTGACTGTATGTCTATACACGAATGGTAAACTTGGCTTATTTGTGGTGTTAAGGGTATGATTGTTGTGGAAATAGGAAAAGCGATTAAAAAATATGTATGTATGTGTATATTATATATATATATATATATATATATATATATATATATATATATATATATAGATATATTTAATTTGATATATTCAAGAATGAAACTAAATCGCAACCTTCTGGCGCCTTATTAAAAAATGATTGACATATATCAATATACCTCACCTCCGTTATCGGTGTTTTTTGCAACATCCTGTATATATATTCGCTTATATTCGATAATTCGGTCGGCGGCGTTGCTGATGCCTAAATTAATTAAATATTTAAAGAAGAGTTATATACATAGTGTGATACACGCTGAGACGAACCAAAAATAGCGGTTGCTAGTCAGTGTTTTAATTTCAGGATTTTAGGTAAACCTCCACTTTCGAATGATCGGATTATTTTCGCTCATTTTTTGACAATAAATAACTCAATTTAGTTTAATATATATACACACTGAGTTTTCGTTTCGTGTGAAAAAAATCGAAAATTGTGACCGCTAAGAAACATTTTTAAATTTTAAACATAAAAAACTCCTCATGTGAATTCTTACAACCTAATGGTTTTAGAGGGTCAAATTGTTAATCTAAACCATCCAGAAACCCATTCAAACACACAAACATTTCATCAAAATCGGTCCGGTCGTTTAGGCAGTTTTTAATTTCGGTTTCAAGTAAACCTCCACTTTTCCGATTGAGGGTCTTTCCACTTTTCAGCGGTTGCCCTTTTACCAGCCGGCTGCTGGCCCTTCACATCCACATGTGTCAATCACAGAGGTAGATGATCAACAGCCAGTGTAGGGGTGACATGTGGTTAGCATGTCGAGTCCCCCAGCCGTTATAGCTGGTTCCTCAACCTGGAGCCGCTACTTATTGTAGCTACCCAATTGCCTCACGATGCTGGGTGGGCACCGGTCCCATACTGGCCGAAATACCATGAGAAAATTTCTTCCCCCATGGAGACTCGAACCAGCGCAAGTCCCGTAGCTCTGCGCCAAGGCTTCCTACCTTAACCGCTCGGCTACGGCGCGGGACAACCTCCACTTTTAACTATCGGATTTTGCTCATTTTTGGACAATACCTACCTCAGTTTATTTTAATAGGATATATTGACTTTCGTTGTGCAACATAAGAAAATGTGACCGGTAGAGCGATTTTTCAATTCTCACTTCAGGTGAACTCCTACGCCTAATGGATTTAGAGGGTCAAATTGTTAATCTAAACCATCGGGGGACCCAATCAGACACAAACATATCATTTGACCCTCTAAATCCATTAGGCGTAGGAGTTCACCTGAAGTGAGAATTGAAAAATCGCTCTACCGGTCACATTTTCTTACGTTGCACAACGAAAGTCAATATATCCTATTAAAATAAACTGAGGTAGGTATTGTCCAAAAATGAGCAAAATCCGATAATTCGAAGTGGAGGTTTACCTAAAATCTGAAATTCTAGAAAATATAAGTGTATATTTTTTTCACCGCTGTGTCGTTTAGGAGCAGTTCAGTGACAAACACACGTACACAAAAATTATATATTAAAAACTGACTAGCGATAATTAAAATTAAATTAAAAGTGGAGGTTGTCCCGCGCCGTAGCCGAGCGGTTAAGGTAGGAAGCCATCATCATCATCCTTATCATTATGGTTCCTCAACCTGGAGCCGCTACTTATTGTAGCTACCCAATTGCCTCACGATGCTGGGTGGGCACCGGTCCCATACTGGCCGAAATACCATGAGAAAAATTTCTTCCCCATGGAGACTCGAACCAGCGCAAGTCCCGTAGCTCTGCGCCAAGGCTTCGTTCACCGGTGCGGAAAGCAACGGAAGCTATCACACCTAAAATTCCCTAGTAAAGGAGCTAAGCATAGCAGTGAAAGACCTGCCCTCGGGCAGAATTACTATGGAATATATATATATATATACACACACACACACACACACACACACACACACACACACAACACATTAAAGAATTCATCGAGTATATCTCGTTTCTAATTGATGAAGAATTATTAGTTCCTGCTATTTCACAAGAAACCTGCGAAACTTATGCAACATGTTTGATAGGTTAACCCTTAAATTGGCAAAACACCACCACTTTGTAATGGAAATTGTGTCACTTCTCGAACATTCATATCCCCTCTATGTCCGCCAGGGAAACATCCATTATTATGGAAGCGTCCCCGGCGACTATATGGGAACTGCTCGATGGCGAACAGCAATTTCCGGCTATCTCTAGGGATTTCCAAACCTCTTTAGCCCTTGTGAATTAAGTGTTGCACACTTGCACTTGGACGTAATGGAAATTCTGTTTTCTCTCTATTTTTATCAAAGAAAACATCCATGTCATGGAAGTCGTCCTCGACCATAGGGAAACAGCAATTTCCGGCTACTTTAGGGACTTATACACCCTCTTTAGCCCTTATGATTTTTAATTTTATTCGTCTTTGATAGTTGATAATATTTTCTTCTACGAACTTTATTTGTTCGTCATTGATATTTTATAATATACATCCTATCTGCCGACGACCACTAGACGTAGTCCGGTATCAAAAGTTCGGCGGTATGGACACTCCAATCCTGCATCAGTTTCCGGTTTATTTGTTAATTTTTCTATGATATTCTAGTGTACACTGAGACATACTGCCTGGCATGTCGCACCCTCTCTAGCTTTGGAAGCAAAAATTCTTTGGTTTGAATTAGTGTGTAACAGAGGTACATGTATCTCACTTATATGATTCTGTGCTATTGTGATTACTATTGTTTTTTATTGCAATTTTTATCAATATATATAATTAGTTGGTTGCTTTTGCTTGAATATTATTAATAAGAAAACTGGTGATAATTTCATTTTGTTGTAGTTTGATTTTCTATGTTTGTTAATGAATTGTAATTTTTTTTTAAATGTAATACCTTCAATTGATATGCTGTTGTATTATTGAGCATTTTGTATTATGTTATTTTTTTGGTCTATTTCTGGCTCTAAGTTTATATTTTAGGCTTAATTTTTTTAGATTTTTGGTAATGGGTTCAGTTTTAGTTATTCTATGGAGTGGAATGTTTGGAAAAGACTTATTAAGGTTCATGCAAATCCTGAGTGCTTTTCTGTATACTGTATTTAATTTTTTTGAGTTTGTTTTTCGTAAATTTAATAAGAATGGTGCAGCCCACATATTTCTTCTGATAGTTATTTGAATGTGGCGGACCGCAGTGAAAACGAAATATTGTGTAACTGTTATTATTAGGTATATTGTGTAATTAGACACACATTTAAGTGGTTTCTCTTTGTTCGTTTTCTTGTGATTTATTTCGTAAATTTAATAAGAATGGTGCAGCCCACATATTTCTTCTGATAGTTATTTGAATGTGGCGGACCGCAGTGAAAACGAAATATTGTGTAACTGTTATTATTAGGTATATTGTGTAATTAGACACACATTTAAGTGGTTTCTCTTTGTTCGTTTTCTTGTGATTTATTTCGTAAATTTAATAAGAATGGTGCAGCCCACATATTTCTTCTGATAGTTATTTGAATGTGGCGGACCGCAGTGAAAACGAAATATTGTGTAACTGTTATTATTAGGTATATTGTGTAATTAGACACACATTTAAGTGGTTTCTCTTTGTTCGTTTTCTTGTGATTTATTTCGTAAATTTAATAAGAATGGTGCAGCCCACATATTTCTTCTGATAGTTATTTGAATGTGGCGGACCGCAGTGAAAACGAAATATTGTGTAACTGTTATTATTAGGTATATTGTGTAATTAGACACACATTTAAGTGGTTTCTTTTTGTTCGTTTTCTTGTGATTTATTTAAAATATTAAATTAATTGAACCAACTGATGTAACCAAAAGGATACATTACGAATTTAAGGATTAATGACACTGTAACGTTTTATAAGGCTTTAGTCGGTCATGCAATTGGATAATTCACCATGTTCACCTCTATTCCCAGTTCAAACCCGATCGCAGTATAGTTTCGTTCGGAAAGGGGTCCGGTGTTGTAGATGTACGGAACGTAACATGACTTCAAGCCTGAAATAAGAGGTCTCTGACAGTTCTTGTCGGTCATCTCAAGTCCAGATTTAAATTGCGACGCTTCTTAAACCTGAGACGTTAAAGAGCGTCTTCAAATACTACTACTACAACAAGCAAGAAATTAGGACTGGAAGTAAATATCAGTAAAACTAAATATATGGTCACACGTAGAAATTCAGTATATAATGGAAATGGACAGCTAATGACAAATGAGGGAAATTTTGAGGAAGTGGCTGAATTCAAATACCTAGGAACAATAATCACAAATAGGAATGAGATGCACAAAGAGATTAAACATAGGCTCAATTCTGGAAATGCGTGCTATTATGCATTGCAGAGACTTTTGATGTCCCAACTCCTTTCAAAAAACGTTAAGCTGAAAATATATAAAACTATTATTCCACCAGTTATATTATATGGGTGCGAAACATGGACTCTTACTTTAAGGGAGGAAGGGAGATTACGAGTATTTGAGAATAAAGTTCTTAGGAAAATTTTTGGACCAAAGAGAGATGAACAGACAGGTGAATGGAGAAGACTACATAACAATGAACTACATGGTCTTTATAGGAAGCCAGATATAATAAGAAAAGTTAAGTCTCGTAGACTGCGATGGGCAGGACATGTTGCGCGTATGGGGAATGAAAGACGTGCGTGGAAACTTCTTGTAGGAAAGCCAGAAGGAAAACGCCCAGTTGGTAGACCAAGAATGAGGTGGGAGAATAACATTAAGTATGATTTGAGGGAAGTAGATTATACAGGGAATGATTGGAAAGCATTAGCTCAGGATAGGGATGTATGGAGAGCTTATGTCCGCGCGGCAATGAACCTACGGGTTCGATAGTGCCAGTGAGTAAGTAAGTAAGTAAGTACAACAAGCAATAAAGTTGGCAGTATGAAGTTGACTATGTTAGCAGAACACCTGAGAAGTAAACCAGGTGGACTCCCCATCAGCTGTTGAAATCAATTTTATAGGGAACTCTTCTTGAAAACAAGTGCATTACCATGCGGGCACCACCAACTCCTCATGATTGAATATTTATTCAACTTCCCATGTCCTCTCAGGTGTGTCCGCAGGTTATTGTTGCAAAAACGAACTATCTCTCACTCTGTATCTCCAATAATGTTACACTCTATAGCACACCATCAATATTCAGTGAATTCTTGGCAAATTTTACATTTCAAGACACATAAGGCAGTTTGATTAGTTTCTGCGAAACAAAATTATTCCGCTAGGATTACACTGAGCAACAAAAAAGAAACTTCTTTTTGTCTCAGAAAAAAAAATGTGATTCTCATAGAATTTTTTCTCCTGAATACAAATATGACATCGGTTTTTCACTTTGACGCAAGGTTTCCGAGAGACAGGAATTTATAATTTCAAGCACTCTAATATTTTCTACATTCGTAACTACACAATATTCTAACATTCGGACTCACCTAGAAAGTAAGAAATGACGATTTTCTGCTATATCTCGCCTGTGGAGCATTCCTCTTGATGGTCCAACAATAATCGGCCAGCATATTAGGATTCCATTTGCCTTGATGTCTCTTTTCCACAGCTGAAATAATTTGAGTTAGCTCATTTTGTTTTATTTTACAAATATTTGATGGAGTTAGTTATACAGGGAATGACTGGAAAACATTACTCAGGATAGGGATACATGGAGAAATTATGTCCACGAGGCCATGAACTTCCGGATTCACTAGTTCCAGGAAAATACTAACTCTACAGTTAGTCAGTAAGGTTATAAGTGGGTGTACGGGATTCTATTCCCAGCTATAAACAATAGTATATTACGATGCGAGGTTGGGAAGTGGTTTTTACAGAATAGAGGAAAATGTTTAAAAACCGAACGATAGCGAGGTTTTTAATTTCCGAGATTCTGTAAAACACTTCACAAACATGCGTTGTACATTATTTTTTGCGCGATGGTGTTTTCAAAATAATAAATAACAGTAAAACAATAACATCTTTGTTGGAGATATTTGCGTTCATTATAAGTGTGGGCGAAGTTTATTACTCGAAACTACAGGAGGCCGTGAGACCAATTAGTGATAACATGGCAGAAAGTACGTATTTATTGTTTTATATTGCTTCAAATAAAGTTCGTTTTTTTTAATATGCAATGGTTTGTTTCGTATAATGTATATTAACACTACCTTTTGGATACTTTTTTATACACATCGTATGTATAGTCTCTCTGGTTTAACTTTAGGAGAAATTTGTAGAATGAGACAACTGTACTCACCTCTCTCTCTCGCACCAGTGTTGTCGGCGTTTCTTCACCAGATGTTAATAGGGGAAAGAGGGAAGAGGTAAACTGACAACAGGATGGGTTCTTTCTTTTGTATCAGGATTAAAGTGGTCAACGATCTACCCCTGTATCTCCATCTCTCTCTCTGTCAAGTTAAGCCATCTATACAATAGTATACATGGAGGGCAGTGGTTTTATTTCCTACACGCGTGTTTGTAATATGTCATATTACAGTATAGTTATTTTTATTATTACAGTATAATTATTTAAGTTGGCATCCCCAAATGCATGAAGTTGAACTTTCAGTCATGGTCGCCATTGCTGTACGACAAAACGCACTATCGCGCAAAAATATATATTTTTTGTGAAAGGATCTAGAAAGGGGGCACGCCGTAGAGTAGTGGTTAAGGCACTGCGCTACAAGCCGGAAGGTCGAGGGTTCGAGTCCCCAGTGGGGGTCAGGATTTTTAAACTGATCCAAACCTTCTGGCGGCTCTATGGCCCTGGGGTCGACTCAGCCTCTAACTGAAATGAGTACCAGACGCTTGTTCTGGGGTAAAGGCGGCCGTCACGCAGGGCTGACAACCCGGCTGACATCAAGTGCTGATTGTCAAGAAAAAGTGGGAGCCTTAATCTCCTACTACCCCAAGGGCCTCCTGAGGCCTGTAGTGGGATCACTTTACCTTTACCTTCTAGAATGGCGAACATTAATTGCCGGGCTCATGATGTCTCAAGAAGTAGCAAAAGTGATTAAGAAATGTTACATTACACGTGATTGTCTTTTAATTATCTGATTACTGTAAGAATAATGAATTCAGTCGAGTTTGACTCTTGGAACTGTCGAATCACGAATCTGTTTTTATTATTACTATTATTTATTTATACATCGGCCGCGGTGGACTATTGGTTATGCCCCTTGCCTCTGGTCCCGAGGGTCGCGGGTTCAAAACCGGCCGTGGTTGAATGGATTTTTTAAGGACGGAAGGAGTAAGTCCTCCGGGAGGGACTTCAAGCCGTGGGTCCCGAGACTGAAGATTTTCAGGCTCGTAAAAAATCCTTAAGCCTGAATGAAAAGGCCTCTAAGCAAAATTTACCGAATTTTCCCGTCCTAGTACTACCTTGGTTTCCTAGATGTCAGTATGAGGCGGAACGCTGACCACGGACCACTCAAAAATGACATCTATGCGAAAACAAGTGTAACTAAATTAGTATGGTTCAAATTCTTCCTTGTAGGGGGAGAGCGCCTAAATCCCTGTAAATGGAAAACATAGGCTTACAAAAAAAAATATATATTTAAATAATTATTTGTCAGTAAAAGTAAAGTAAAGTGATCCCACAACAGACCCGGAGGCCCTTGGGGTAGTAGGAAGTTAAGGCTCCCACTTTTTCTAGACAATCGGCACTTTACGTCAGCCGGGTTGTCAGCCCTGCGTGACGACCGCTTTTACCCCCAGAACAAGCGTCTGGTACTCATTTCCGTTAGAGGCTGAGTCGACCCCAGGGCCATAGTGCCGCCAGAGGGTTTGGGTCAGTTTAAAAATCCTGACCCCAACGGGACTTGAACCCTCGATCCTCCGGCTTGTAGCTCAGTGCCTTAACCACTACGCTACGGCGTGCCCCAATTACTTGTGAGTAAACAGCTTAATTTTATTGCCACTCTTGATTTCCAAATCCTCTAGATATTGGAAATCACTCGTTAGTTATGATAAAGATATATTTCACTTTTTCAATTAAAATGCTGAAAAGGAAGAGAGAAACCTGTTGGAAGTCTAGTGCTCCCATCATTGTCGGTTTCCGGGGTTAGAGCGGAAACGAGTAGCAAGTTACCCCGCACCTGTGCTCCCTTCTAATTGTTTTATGCGGCTTCCGTCACTGCGTTCCCACACTGCACTGTGGTCCGTTTGGGTGTCACATCATTATATTTTCCTCTTGTAATTATATTTCCATTTCTTTTTTGATGCCAGACTTCTCACATGCGGGCAAGCTTTTAATAAAGTTACATAAATAAACTTTTTAATAGCACGTGTGTCTACAACTAATTCTTTGGTTTATGCAACCCGCAAGTTAAATGCTACATTCAATAATAATAATAATAATAATAATAATAATAATAATAATAATAATAATAATAATAATAATAGTCCCGCGCCGTAGCCGAGCGGTTAAGGTAGGAAGCCTTGGCGCAGAGCTACGGGACTTGCGCTGGTTCGAGTCTCCATGGGGGAAGAAATTTTCTCATGGTATTTCGGCCAGTATGGGACCGGTGCCCACCCAGCATCGTGAGGCAATTGGGTAGCTACAATAAGTAGCGGCTCCAGGTTGAGGAACCAGCTATAACGGCTGGGAGACTCGACATGCTAACCACATGTCACCCCTACACTGGCTGTTGATCATCTACCTCTGTGATTGACACATGTGGATGTGAAGAGCAAGCAGCCGGCTGGTAAAAGGGCAACCGCTGAAAAGTGGAAAGACCCTCAATCGGAAGGAATAATAATAATATAAAGCAGGATTTTAATATTATAATAAGCATGGAAGTTAAAGTTAATAATTTTGTATTTTAAAATTCTTTTAATATTTATATATAACTTAAATAATGTTGAATAAAAATGTCTCAGTAACAATTAAAGAAATTGTATTACATAACAGTCTTTCTAAATAATGCTTTTAAAAATTGTTTTAAGTCATTGTTGTCAGAATTATAAAGCTTTCTGTTATAACTGTAATAAGAACACCTGCTTAACTTCATATTTTTAAATAAAAGTATACTAAATTCTGATTGGATGTTAAAACAATTATTTTTTTTATTTAACAAATCAAATTTAAACATTATATTAAGCAGTAGAATTTCAAATATAACTTCATGTGATGTAATAATGTTCTTTAAAATTATGAAAGAATTACACTATTCATTCAGCATACAACTTTCATCAAGGATAGAAGCAATAACAGCTCTCCTGATAAAGTGTGATATTTAATACAAGAAGAATAATTTATTCAAGAAAAGAAAATAATTTTATTTTAATTGACGGTGAAGAATAATACCACCTACATTTACTTAATCTGCTGGGAACCTACAAAGTGAATAAATGTGAAATTATTTCTACAAGAAACAATTCTTTTTATGATGGTGAAGCGTTTTCCTATCCAGTGTACCAACTTCCGACCCTAAGAAGAGAATCCAGCTCTACCGAAAATTAAACCCAACCTGAACCAGTAATTCTTTTTGGGACACTAATCCTTCAAAATGTTACTACAACATCGGGCATGAAGAGAGTTAGCTGCTTCAAAACATCGCCACAACATGGGAAAAGAATTACTTCTTCAAATAATAATAATAGGCTGGGTTAGATTAGGTTTAGGCTGGGTAAGATGAGGATTAGGTACTACTGGCCGATAGCGAGCAGATACTGAAGGCCAACACGCACACACTATTGAGTAACAGTAAGAAATTAGGACTGGAAGTAAATATCAGTAAAACTAAATATATGGTCACACGTAGAAATACATTATATCATGGAAATGGACAACTAATGACAAATGAGGGAAATTTTGAGGAATTGGCTGAATTCAAATACCTAAGAACAATAATCACAAATAGGAATGAGATGCACAAAGAAATTAAACATAGGCTCAATTCTGGAAATGCATGCTATTATGGCATTGCAGAGAACTTTTCATGTCCCAACTCCTTTCAAAAAACGTTTAAGCTGAAAATATATAAAACTATCGTTCTACCAGTTATATTATATGGGTGCGAAACATGGACTCTTACTTTAAGGGAGGAAAGGAGATTACGAGTATTTGAGAATAAAGTTCTTAGGAAAATTTTTGGACCAAAGAGAGATGAACAGACAGGTGAATGGAGAAGACTACATAACAATGAACTACATGGTCTTTATAGGAAGCCAAGATATATATAACAGTTAAGTCCCGTAGACTTCGATGGGGCAGGACATGTTGCGCGTATGGGGAATGAAAGACTTGCATGGAAACTTCTTGTAGGAAAGCCAGAAGGAAAACGCCCAGTTGGTAGACCAAGAATGAGGTGGGAGAACAACATTAACAATGATTTGAGGGAAGTAGATTATACAGGGAATGATTGAAAAGCATTAGCTCAGGATAGAGATGTATGGAGAGCTTATGTCCGTGCGGCCATGAACCTACGGATTCGATAGTGCCAGTGAGTAAGTAAGTAAGTAAGTAAGATGAGGATTAGGGAGGATTAGTTTAGGTTATTCTTGCGATATTTGCACAGTAACAATACAATTTTTTAAATCTTTTTTTCGGCCATTTTCGTTCGGGGAATGAGTTTCGGGAGAAGGAAATTCAGGGAAATCGGTTTCGAAGAATGTACATTCGAGGGAATGGAAGTAGTGAATATTCCTAAGAGAAACGAATAGGTTGGCGAATGAAGAAGACTACATAATAGGCAGGTATATTATCTTGGAAAAATGGAAGCAACACAGAGACAGAATGAATGAAGATAGATATCCAAAACAAATAACAACAATACAATATATTTGAAGAGAATTTTTTTTTTCGCCTAGACCGGGACTCGAACCCGGGACCCTTGGCTTTCCGGGCCAAGTGCTCTACCAACTGAGCTACCGAGGCGAGTTACGATCTAGACGCAAATTTTTCTCTTATGTACGTTGTAATTCCCTCGCGCCAAATGCTTGAAACCATAGCTTCTATCTTTGCAAATGGCGGCTTCTTAGTTAAGAAGACATTTATTGGGAATTTAACACTACTTTATAGCCAGTAGGGCTTGTACTGACGATTTTATTATTAATTTAACACTTCTCATTGAAGGATAAATTATATTTGAAGAGAAAAATTTTCGCCTAGACCGGGACTCGAACCCGGGACCTTTGGCTTTCCGGGCCAAGTGCTCTACCAACTGAGCTACCGAGGCGAGTTACGATCTAGACGCAAATTTGGTAGAGCACTTGGCCCGGAAAGCCAAGGGTCCCGGGTTCGAGTCCCGGTCTAGGCGAAAATTTTTTCTCTTCAAATATAATTTATCCTTCAATGAGAAGTATTAAATTAATAATAAATCGTCAACAAATACAAACCTAAAGGCAACCCGAGATGTGGGCAGACCTACAAGAGATGGACTGAAGTCGGAACGGGTCAACAGGCCTAATCCATGAATGCAGATGATGATGGTATTATCATAAGTAATGCCACGAGTGATTTCCAAATTATCGATAAATTCACGAACTCACGAAGTGAGGAGTGAATTTATCTAGAGAATTTGGAAATCAAGAGTGGCATTTGTTAGGACTATTTAACGAATAAAATTAAGCTGTTTAACTCACAAATCATTATTTAACTATAGTTATTTTAAAATATTTATATATTTAAATGTAAACGGGCGATGTTTGAAAACAACTGAGAAACGATAGGTACGCTTTTACTACTGCTTCATTTGTTTATCACTGCAACCAGATCATACTATTTATTGCCAAATGAACGCAATATTGTAAGGAGGAGCTTTCTTTAATATGGTAATTATAACACTGATAAATATTTGGTGAAACACGACTCTGATTGGTTGTAAAACAGGAATCATTGAAACGTGATTGGTCATTGACTCCCATTTGGGGCATGAGTTAAATAGTCTTGGAAAACCAGATATAATAAGAATAATTAAGTCTCGGAGACTGCGATGGGCAGGACAAATGGCATTATCCATTAACGTTATTTTTTCAATCCACTAAATTAAACATATTTTCAATGCAGATATTTAAAAAAATGTAGGCCATGTTGTTTATATGCGCTTGAAGAACAGATAAAAAAATTAAAAAATGTATATTTATGGATACAAGGGGCACGACGCAGCGTTGCTTAAGGTTCGAGTCCTGGTGGGGATCAGGATTCTTAAAACTGATTCAAACCTGGCGATATCATGGTTCAGGAGTCGACTCAGCCTCTAGTGGAAATGAGTCGCCTAACTTACCAAACCCTTGTTTTAGGGGTAAAGGCTGCGGTCACACAGGGCTGACAACCCGGCTGACATCAAGTGCCTATTGTCTTGAAAAGTAGTAGTTGTAACCTCTTACTACCCCGAGGGCTTCCTAAGGCCTGTAAAGTAAAGAGATCCCACGACAGGCCCCAGGAGACCCTTAGGGTAGTATGGGGTTAAGGCTCCCACTTTTTCTAGACAATCAGCACTTGGCGTCAGCCCTGCGTGACGGCCGCCTTTACCCCCAGAACAAGTGTCTGGTACTCATTTCAGTTAGAGGCTGAGTTGACCCCAGGACCATAATGCCGCCAGAGGGTGTGGGTCACTTTAAAAATCCTGACCCCCACGGGGTTCGAACCCTTGACCTTGTAGGGCAGAGCCTTAACCACTACGCTACGGCGCGTCCCCTCCTAAGGCCTGTAGTGGGATCATTTTACTTTATTTATGGACGCAATCATAAAAATTGCACATGGATGATCACATGGACCAGATAAGAAACGAGGATATCCGTGAAGAACTGCAGATCTACTCCATAAAAGAAAATATATTTAACTACAAGAAACAGTGGAAATAACATGTAGAAAGATTGGAAGAAAGTATATTACCAAATAAAATCTTGCCTTATTTTCCGAGAGGAAGAAGAGATGTCAGACGTTCTCGGAAGAGATGGTCTTACATATAGGCCTATTAGTGAAGACGAAACAGGCTATTAATGCCTAAACCAGGAACTGAAGGAGAAAGAAGAGAAAGAAGAAGTTCAAAACGCACCATTTTTTTGACTATAATTAGAAAGAATAGTAAGAAAGTATTTTACCCAAATCTAAAATCCATATTTAATGTTACTTACCTACTCTGGTCCCCTACTAACTAACTAACTCACTCACTGGCACTATCGAACCCGTAGGTTAATGGCCGTGCGGACATAAGCTCTCCATACATTCCTGTCCCTATCGTGAACTAACGTTTTCCAATCATCCCCTGTATAATCTACTTCCCTCAAATCATAGTTAATGTTATTCTCCTTCCTCATTCTTGATCTAACTGGGTTTTCCCTCTGGTTTTCCTACAAGAAGCTTCCATGAACGTCTTTCATTCCCCATTCGTGCCACATGTCCTACCCATCGCAGTCTACTATTGTCACTACTTCCTTAAAATATAAAATAATGACAACCTCAGGGGTCCTCATCTAGGGGATATGTGGATGGCGACCACAAGGTGCCCAAACTGAGCTAAATATTTCTTCCACTTACTTGTGTTTTGCACTCTTTTAACTTTACTATCTCATCTCTCTTGGTTAACTCTTGTTTTTTTCACCCCGACGCTATTAGGGCATCCGAGGGCTAGGGAGTCTTTCCTTTCTTCCATTTCTTCTTTCCTTTATTTTATTTTCTTCTCCAGAAAAGCCTGACCAGAGGCTATAAGATGGCAGCCCCATCACTGGTCTTGCCATCCTTTGGCAGAAACCAATCGAAGGGACTATTATTATGCTTTCAAGTCTTATACGAGAATTTCCCGGAAAGATCAAACTTATGACGACCAAAGCATGCAGATCTCTGGGCCGTCCTATGAAACGCTGCAGGGAAAATTTTCTTATAGTATCGTAACAGGCCTCGGCCTACTACTTGGAAGGAAGGAAGGAAGAAGAAGAAGAGAAGAAAGAAGAAGAGAAGAAGAAGAAGAGAAGAAGAAGAAGAGAAGAAGAAGAAGAAGAGAAGAATATATCAATATTATATTGTACTGGAAACCTATATATCCTCCCTTAAAAAGGTTGAAAATCACTGCTTTCGAGGATACTTTCGAAAGTTCCCACAAATGCCTTTTTTTTTTTTTTAATATTTTGTATGGTTGATGATGAAGATAAGCAATCGCTGGAAGATTAAACTTCTCTAACGTGGGAGTCGCTACAGGTAAAATGTGAAGAGCGTGTTGTCAAGAGGGTGAAGTAAGTACTTAAAAGGGATGAAAGCAAAAGAACTGACTTTGTAAAAGAGCCCTTGAATACCGTGAGAGACACCAGAGAATGTTCCCATCGTTTCCAAATCTTTTCTCTCACAAGTTGATGTAATTTTCACTACTCTGTCTTGCTTTGTTAGCAACTTGCCATTTCAGTCTCATTTGTCACCATGACAACCAAATATTTCAAGCACAGTGATAAATCACAACTTCTGCGAAAATACTTGTTTATCAACTGTCCAAAGATAACTGTGACGTCTCTCTTATACTCGAAATGCCTTTCAACATACTTCGTTCTATGTTTTTAATAGCGAATTTCGAAGAAATGAAGCTATTGAAGTTGTTCAATAATGTTCTAAGAACCAAATTTACCATATAACAATCAATTAAATAATTAAGTCCGAGTTTGTTAACCAGCAAAATTGGACTATTTAGGTGTAGGAGTTCGCGTGAAACGAAAATTTAAAAATCGAGTTAGCAGTCTCAATATTCGATGTTTTGCAACGAAATTCAGTAGGCCTATATGGTATTAAAATATATCGAGGAAGGTGTTCTCCAAAAAATAAATAAATAAAATAACAATAATAATAATAATAATAATAATAATAATAATAATAATAATAATAATAATAATAAATAAATAATAATAATAATAATAATCAATAATAATCATCATCATCATCCGGTATCATGACAGCTGCCGCCGTCTTCCGGAAACCAAACGCCATTCCTCTCTATCCATCCATTGATCTTCCTCCATTCCTCTGATATTCATAGCTGCTTGTACTCCTTCTATCCAAGTTTTCTTCGGTCTTCCTCTCTTCCTCCTTTCTATTGGGATCCATTCCATAACAATTTTTGGCAATATTTGCTCTGGCATTCGTTTGACATGACCATACCAGTGCAATCTTTTCTTTTCTATGATGTCTATGATGTCCGGCTCCTCTTGTACACCCATAATTTCCCTTATTTCTTTATTTCGTATTCTATCCATTCTAGATTTTCCAGCTGATCTTAATAATAATAATAATAATAATAATAATAATAATAATAATAATAATAATAATAATAATAAAAATAGTAGTAATAATAATAATAATCGAAATCCAACCATTAGAAGTAAGAATTTACCTTTCATTCTATTCACTACAGCCCGACACTTTAAAACTGGCATCACAAATTGAGATTTTCCGATTAAACGAAATAAATATATGTTCCGTAACATCATCATCATCATGGCAGCTGCCGACGTCTTCCCGAAACCGTACGCCATTCCTCTCTGTCCATCCATTGATCTTCCTCCAATCCTCTGATATTCATAGCCGCTTGTACCCCTTCTATCCAAGTTTTCTTCGGTCTTCCTATCTTCTTCCTTTCCATTGGGATCAATTCCATAACAATTTTAGGCAATCTTTGCTCTGGCATTCTTTTGACATGGCCATACAATTGTAATATTTTATTTTCTATAATGCCTATGATGTCCGGCTCCTCTTGTATACCCATAATTTCCCTTATTTCTTTATTTTGTATTCTATCCATTCTAGATTTTCCAGCTGATCTTCTTAAAACGTTTATTTCTGTACTTAAAATTCTTTTCATTTCCCTGGTAGGAATTTGCCAGACTTCAGCACTCTATGTTAAAATGCTCTGAATTATGGTTTGATATATTTGTAAATTTCTATTTTCTGTAATATTCTTGCTCCACCAAACAGAGTTTAATGCATTAATTGCTTGTTTTTTTTTTTTGTCCGATTCTATTTTTAATTTCCACTGTGTTATCATCTGAATGGTCTAATTTTGTTCCTAAATAAGTGCATTCAATACTAGGTTTTAGTTCTTCTCCATTGTTGAAATTTATATTTTCCATTTCTTCTCCTATATATTTAATTTTCTCTACATATATATAAAGTTCCCATTATTCACTTTCTTATATTCCGTAAACCACAAAAATTGTATCACACGCCAATGAAAATCGACTTGGTAAGAAATTCGCTTAGAGTTCCTGCATAAGAGATTGGTTTATAAACAACCCTCCTTTAACCCTTATTCTGGCGAATCATAAATTTCTCGTGCCAATTATTATTTAAAAGTGTCGGTCCGTACTGAAAACAAAATCATGTAGAATTATAATTTATAACAGCACATTATGAATTGTACACAAGTTTAAGTACTTCCTGCTCTTGTGTTTTTATTTGTTTTATTAAAAATATCAAATAAATCAAAGCATTGCATTTTATAGGATACATTACCTACTTAAACGTAACATCTAAGGTACCGAAAGTAGTGCTGAAATTCAAATGTGGACTTAAAAGAGCCAACAAATTTTACTCAGAGACTTCCTCTAATCAGGCTTGAGGTTCTTTTAAATTAAACTAATCTCCATAGGCCTAGAAAGCCCTTGGCTTACCAGCCGGTTATGGCCTGACATCATCTGTCATTTAAGGAGGTGAACTATTATCCTTACCAGTATAGGAATTATATTGTCAGCATGTCAAACCACGCAGTCTTTACAGCTGCTTTTCTCAATATGGAGCGGCTACTTATTGTGGCTACCCAAATTCCTCACGATATAGGGGAGTTGCCGATCCCATTCTGTGCAAGTATTCCAATAACAATGAGAACATTTTAACACTAAAATAATAATCTTCTTCTTCTTCCTTCCAAGTATTAGGCCAAGGCCTGTTACGATCCTATAGAAAATTTTCCCTCCAGCGTTTCATAGGACGGCCCAGTGATCTTCGTCCTCTTGGTATATAATTATAAACAGCTTTGGGGATCCGATTTGAACTCATTCTTTCAAGATGGTGTTTCCAATTTAGTTGGTACTGTTTAATATATTCCAAAATTAGCGTAGTCTTCAATTCTTTTTTCCTTTTCCGATCCCATCTGGTGTAACCCGCTGTTCTGCGCATGAATCTCATTTCACAAGCCGTTATTCTGCTTTCATGTTTTTTTTTTTTTGAGAATTTCCCGGAAGGATCAAACTAAAATAATAATAATAATAATAATAATAATAATAATAATAATAATAATAATAACAATAATAATAATAATAATACAGAAAAACCTGTCTATGAAGGAACATGACGGTTCCTTAAATATGTTTCCGTCTTGGAAGTTTCCCTTCTTATAAAGAGTTCCCAAATTACAAGCTTGAATTTTCTCACGCAGTGTAATGTTTTACATGCTCGCTTTAAAGACATAGCGTATTGAACTGAAATACAGACAAAATAGTGTAACACGGTACAGTTTGCATGACAATACAAAACAACTTTATTACACAAAAACGAGAAGGAACTCAATTACAGGAGGACTGAAGAGTTTCCCAACTCCCTCGCAGGTTACGTAAGCATTCAAGGAAAAGTGAGGGATCACACATAAGCAAGAGTATCTCCGCAATACAACACAAGAAGTAAAACAATATAATGCAGTAGCGTCATATGCAGAATTTTACATGTGGTCATTAATACTGTAATTAGAACGTGCTTAAGAATAATTTTCAGTTTTACTCAGGTAAAACTTAACTATTGGTACTTTAAAAACCATTCCGTTTCCGCGTTATGAAGTTTTCCGGCTTTTACAGGACGATTTTACAAATGAAATCGTACCGTTCTGGAGATTTTTTTCGTCTCTACAGGTTACCATCTTATAAAGGTTCCGGCTAAGACAGATTTTGCTAAAATAATAATAATAATAATAATAATAATAATAATAATAATAATAATAATAATAATAATAATAATAATAATAATATGGGGCTGAACTTAGACTTAAACGACAGTAGGAATGGCGACGTCAAAAACTGTAGAATCGACAAAAATTTCGGTCGTTTTCAATTAGTTACACATCTCACCGTCTTTCGCCCATTCCCTGGGTATATTTTCCAAATTGATGTGGATGTCATGAGACAACCGGCATGTAGCTCAATGATATAATAAGCTGTTAGTTTATGCGGGGGGGGGGCACGCCGTAGCGTAGTGGTTAAGGCACTGCACTACAAGTCGGAAGGTCGAGGTTTCAAGTCCCGGTGGGGTCAGGATTTTTAAACTGACCCAAACCTTCTGACGGCACTATGGCCCTGGGGTCGACACAGCCTCGAACGGAAATGAGTACCAGACGCTTGTTCTGGGGGTAAAGGCAGCCGTCACGCAGGGCTGACAACCCGGCTGACATCAAGTGCCGATTGTCTAGAAAAAGTGGGAGCCTTAACCTCCTACTACCCGAAGGGCCTCCCTAGGCCTGTAGTGGGATTACTTTACTTACTTTACGTTAGTTTATGCTATTATTTAACTCATGCTCAAAATGGGAGTTAATGACCAATCACGTTTCAATGAATTTGGTTTACAACCAATTGCAGTATGGTTTCATCTCCCTCTTTACCGAATTCTCTTAACCACCTCCTGCTTTTGTGATAAAGAAAGCTCCTCTTTTTTTAAATATTCTGAACAGGTCAAGGCATTATTTTGCAGTGACTGACTCTTCAACAAAGCCGCCAGGTTTGAATGTACAAAATGGCAGACACAAGATTTGTCCACGCTTCAAATAAAGATAAACTTATAGACGAAATAATTCAGCAATCTAAGCCTCAAAACACTGGAAGTAATAGGAAACATATTTGGAGCCAGTTCGAAAGAATTTGTCAACCACGAAATTACGTGTTAACATCAGAAACTTCAACAAATTACATTGCCAACAAGCTGAAAGAAAACTTCAACAAATTACATTGCCAACATGCTGAAAGAAAACTTCAACAAATTACATTGCCAACATGTTGAAATAAAACTTCAACAAATTACATTGCCAACATGCTGAAAGAAAACTTCAACAAATTACATTGCCAACATGCTGAAAGAAAACTTCAACAAATTACATTGCCAACATGCTGAAAGAAAACTTCAACAAATTACATTGCCAACATGCTGAAAGAAAACTTCAACAAATTACATTGCCAACATGCTGAAAGAAAACTTCAACAAATTACATTGCCAACATGCTGAAAGAAAACTTCAAACAAATACATTGCCAACATGCTGAAAGAAACTTCAACAAATTACATTGCCAACATGCTGAAAGAAAACTTCAACAAATTACATTGCCAACATGCTGAAAGAAAACTTCAACAAATTACATTGCCAACATGCTGAAAGAAAACTTCAACAAATTACATTGCCAACATGCTGAAAGAAAACTTCAACAAATTACATTGCCAACATGCTGAAAGAAAACTTCAACATGCTGGAGCGTTAATGTGAGGAAATGCATCTACATTGAATACTCGTATTAAAAATAATGAACAGATACCTTCGAACTAAACATTTGATAATCGTGAGTTCAATAATTGTGTTAAAAAAAATGATTTTACTCAGTTGTTTACTAAAAAAATAATTAATAACCTGTAGAGAATAAAGTTCTTAGGAGAATTTTTGGGTTAAAAAGAGATGAACAGACATGTGAATGGAGAAAACTACATAATAGTGAGCTACATTATATGTATAAAGTAAAAGTAAAGTAAAGTGATCCCACAACAGGCCTCAGGAGGCCCTTGGGGTAGTAGGAGGTTAAGGCTCCCACTTTTTATAGGCAATCGGCACTTTATGTCAGCCCTGCGTGACGGCCGCCTTTACTCCCAGAACAAGCGTCTGGTACTCATTTCCGTTAGAGGCTGAGTCGACCCCAGGACCATAGTGCCGCCAGAGGGCTTTGGGTCAGTTTAAAAATCCTGACCCCAACGGCATGATATGTATAAGAAGCCAGATATAATAAGAACAGTTAAGTCTTGTAGACTCCGATAGACAGGACATGTGGCACGTATGGAGGATGAAAGAGGTGAATGGAAGCTTCTTGTAGGAAAACTAGAGGGAAAACGCCCAGTTGGTAGACCAAGAATGAGGTGAGAGAATATGATTATTCATGATTTGAGGGAATTAGATTAAACAGAGGATGATTGAAAAACATTACATTAGCTCAGGATAGGGATGTATGGAGAGCTTGGCCTGATTTTTAACTGTTCAATTTGCATAATATTTCCTCCCTTACAGAGTAAGTAGTTTGCTGATAGTGATAGACCAGTTTTGTGTAAGTGGCCGTTCAGGCGGACACGATCAGTTATAAGATTGGATTGTAGAGAGCGGCAATGATCCTTCAGGTTTGATAGTGCCAGTGAGTTAGTTAATAGGCGTACATTATTTGAAGTGAAAAAAAGTATATAATAATGGGAATAGTTGTTCAAAAGCTGCAATGTAATTTTCCCTCCTTTAGATCTGACCTTTAGGGCACAAAATAAATTGTAGGCGTGAGAGAAGATCATATGTGCCACTTATGCATGGATATCAAGTCACGACGTAAAGTCTGCATTCTCCCACACTGCTCGGGTTCCCACAAGATACTGACGTGTGGGAGCTTGTGCTTGCGTGCGACTCCAGTCATCTCATTGGCTCGTTTCGTACACGACCTGTCAAGAGAGAGGGAAGTGGAATCGCTCTTGCTTGCTTCGGGTTATCGTATGCCAGAGGGAACCAACGTGTGACCTAAGCAAGAGAGGGAAATGGAATCTGTCTTTTCGAGTTATGGAATGCCATAGACACCAAAGCTTGAACTGACTTATAAGGAGGGAAATGGAATCAGTCAATATTGCTTCAGGTTATCGAATGGCACAGGGACCAACGTATCACCCCAGGGATGGAAATGGATTTACTCCGTATTCCTTTTATGACATACTATAGCACCGGTGACGTATTCCATGGGGGGAAATGGAGTCTTATTCAGTTTAAATAAGTTATGACAACTTAATGGTATTAATCAGCTATTGGTGTATATTTATGATATAGTGGAAAATTTTTGGACCAAAGAGAGATGAACAGATAGGTGAATGGAGAAGACTTTATAACAGTGAATAACATGGTCTTTATAGGAAGCCAGATATAATAAGAACAGTCTCGTAGACAGCGATGAGCAGGACATGTGGTACGAATGGGGAATGAAAGTCGTGTTTTAGAAGCTTCTTGTAGGAAAACCAGAGGGGAAAACGCCCAGTTGGTAGACCAAGAATGAGGTGGGAGAATAACATTAACTATGATTTGAAGGAAGTAGATTATACAGGGAATGATTGGAAAACATTAGCCTAGGATAGGGATGTATAGAGAGCTTATGTCTAGACGGCCATGAACCTAAGGGTTTGATAGTGCCAGTGAGTTAGTTAGATAGTATTATTAGGCCAAAGCAAGGAAATACTGACAACCAAAACACACACTTTCTATTAAACAACGCTAAGAACAGGTGCTGGAAGTAAATGTCAATAAAACTAAATATGTTATTACTTGTAGATATAGATGGAACAATGTAAATGAGGACTTATAACAAATGAGGAAATTTAGAGAAAATGTGGCTAAATTCAAATACAATTTACTGCCTACCCTCTTGCTTATAATTCAAACGTCCACGCAATAGTATAGTCTATTACGATGCAGGGTTGGGAAGTGGTTTTTTTACAGAATCAAGGAAAATGTTTAAAAACCGAGCGATAGCGAGGTTTTTAACTTCCGAGATTCTGTAAAACACTTCACAAACGTGCGTTGTACATTATTTTTTGCGCGATGGTGTTTTCAAAATAATAAATAATAGTAAAATAATATATTTGTTGGAAATATTTGCGTTCATTATAAACATTTGACTAACGTTAACAGTGTGGGCAATGTTTATTAGTTGAAACAACAGAAGGTCGTGAGACAATTAATGATAAAATAGCAGGAGACCCTGAAACCATTTAGTCATAAAATGGCGGCAAGTACGTATTTGTGGAATTTGGGTTTTTTCTTCAAATCGGAAACATTTATTGGCTACCTTATTAAGATTAGAATTTATTGTACATTCACTTTATCTTATTTTATATTTCTATTTAATTTCTTTTAACTATGAATTATATTTTAGAATAGTTTTTTTTTAACTTTTTCTGTATTGTTTCAAATAAAGTTCAGTTCATTTAAAATGCAGTGATTTGGTTCGTATAATGTATATTAACACTACCTTTTGGACATTTTTTATATTATACATTGTGTGTAGTATACATAGAGGGCAGTAGTTTTACTTCCCAGACGCGTGTTTGAAATATGTAATATTACAGTATAGTTATTTTATTGTAGTATAGTTATTTAGGTTGGCAACCCCGAAATGTAGGAAATTGAACTTTCAATCATGGTCGCCATTGCTGTAAGTACGACAAAACTATCGCGCAAAAAATATTTTGAAACGTTGCAAAGTTTTCGAAAATATTCCTATAGTCATGTGGTTTCATTTTATTCAATTTCTTCTCTTTATATTTTTATTGAAATACCAAAATCAGTTAACTATAACTGTCTTATCATGTTGAAAACACCAGTTCACGTCCGGTCATCTATGTTAAGCAACATTGGGTGTTCTTAGTGCTTGGATAGAGAACATCAGATCCTATCGACAGTTTTTTTTTTTTTTTGCTTACTGTAGCGTGATTGGTTAAGGATACGGTACCAATTAGAATTTTGAGGGTTCGAGCCCGGTGATCAGGATTTTTAAATTCACTTAAACTCTCTGGCGGCATCATGATCTTGGGGTCGACTCCCTTCTAACAAAAATATGTATCAGACTATATTATGGGGATAAAAACGGTTGTCACGTAAGGCTGACAATTCATGATGATTGTCTATGAAGATGGGAGCCTTGACCTTCCACTATACCAATGAACTCTTGAGGCCTGTGATGAGATCACACTTTTATTTTTATTCAGTTAATTTATGAGTGTCTCTGATTTGTTAGAGAGTATGCCTACTTTTATTAGTCACGGTGAGATGTTATCACTAGAGCTAGGATTTTTATGTACTAAACGTTAAGATTGCAACATAGTATAGTGAGAAGTTAGACTTCTGACTGTCTTTTGTTTTGGTTTCACACACAAATAGTTGAATAGTATAATGAGAAGTAAGACTTCTGACTGTCTTTTGTTTTGGTTTCACATACAAACAGTTGAATAGTATAATGAGAAGTTAGACTTCTGACTATCTTTTATTTTGGCTTCACACACAAACAGTTGAATAATAGGCCTATACACTATCTGCATTGAAATTTTATATTTTATTACATAAAAATCCTAGCCCTAGTTATCATGTATGCGTTATTAAATTCTGACTAATTGAAGCTCTACGTACCATCTCCGCCGTCACTTCAAGTATGAGCGGTAACACTTGTACTCTTCCTCCAGGCTCCAATTGTAGCTGCCATAACTACCAAAATCCATTAATTTTACTGTAGAAATAGCATTAATATATTGGTTTAATGGATTGAAAGATAATTTACTGCAATGCAATGACTTTTGAAGCTTCGCTTATCACAGGTTTGGAACCCTTGTAATTCCACTTCCCCCGCAGTTGAACCACCTGCTGCCAGTGGCTCGAGCCTGCACGTGCCACAAGCAGAAGCGTGCAGCCACACTGTGTGGGAAAACTCCGCCTCTGTGTTAAAGGCTCTTCAACTTCAAATATTCAGTCTAATATAAGCGGTTGCTCCCACTAAAAAAAAAAATCTTCCAAACTTGTCATCGGAGTACTCAAATCTGTCAATCTGCCTGTGCTCGTATACGTACACGTGGAAAAGGGTGCTCCCTTACGGGAGTTAGTTAACCAAGCTAATTTAATTACGCTATTTCCCTAAAAATGTCTGTGAGTAGCAAGTAGTTAGCTCATTACCTCAAAGGACGCCTAGTAACACCTAAGGTGTTATTTGGATGGGAGAGACCGATTAAATTTTGCTCGCAGGCTTTTATTTAGACTTGAGGATGTTTTACGAGACTAAAATATTCAATATTTGAGACCCGGCTTAAAGTCCATCTCGGAGAACTTGACTCTTGGGTTTATCCATCCTAAAAACTCTATCGACTCCGGTCGGATTTCAATCCTGGCACTAGAGGCAAATACTAGTAAAATTCATATCAAATTCCGTTGAGGTGAAGTCATATGATGAAAGTTAAAAATTAAATTGTACCTGTTGGTAGGGGCCGTCGTCCTCAACTTCTTAAAATATGTATATAAAATTAACTGGAGCGCTTCCTTCTGCAGAAGATGGAAGATAACTTCCGAAAGCGCTCCAATTAATTTTATATACATATTTTAACGAAGTTGAGGACGACGGCACCTACCAACAGGTACAATTTAATTTTTAACTTTCATCATAGAGGCAAATAACTTAATGATTATAACCCGAATTTAATTATTTGGGTTATAATTTAACATTTCAAAATGAAGCTGATATATCAAAGAAAATAACAAATTTCACCAAAACAACGTGGATAATTAACAGTATAATGAAACCATCTTTAGTACAAAAGAACACAAGATTACGGCGTTATAAGGTTCTCGCAAGACCAGTATTAAGCTATGGTAGTGAAGCATGGACAATACGAAAAAGAGATGAAAGCCGAATAACAGCAAATGAGATGCGATTTATGCACCGTACAGCAGGCTATACAAAGTGGGACCATAAAAGAAATGAAATTATGGAAGAGTTGGAGGTAGAACCCATTATCCATCATATAAAAAACTACCAGAACAACTGGAAAGCCCATCTTCAACGAATGTCATCTCATAAAATCCCCAAAGCCATGCTTCGATACTGCCCCCAGGCAAAAGATCGCTAGGACGTCCAAAAAAGTGCTGGATGAAAAATTCCTCTTTGAGACTGTAACAGGCCACATGGCCTAATACTTGCATGGATGATGAGGATGATTTATTGATCTCCGTTTGTCCCGCTGCGAGACATGGGTGATCCCCTAGTGGGAAGTTTTTTAACCTGACTAATTTATTTCGCTTATTTCCTTACAGATGTCAGCGAGAGACATCGCCTCGAGAAGGCATCTAGTAGGAAACAAAGGTATTACTCGGATGGATGAATGTTTGTTAAAATTTGTTCAGATGTATTTTTTCAGACTTGAGGTTCTTTTACGAGCTCGAAAATATTCAGACTCGGGACCCATGGCGCAAATTACCTCCCGGAGGGCTCGTCCCTTGGATTTTTCCATCCTAAAAATCAATCGACGCAGTTGACTTTTAACCAGCGACCCTCGGGACTAGAAGCAAGGAACATAAACGTTAGACCATCGCGGCGGATATTGAACTTACTCCAACCTATTTATAAGTAATCATTTATACGGACTATTTAACTCATGCCCCAAATGGGAGTCAATGACCAGTCACATTTCAATGAATTTTGAATTACGACCAATCACAGTCGTTTTCCACCTCGATTTTATCAATTTAATTTTATCATATCAAAATCAAGCTCCTCCTTTTTAACATTCTGAATAGATCATAGCATTATTTTGCAGTGACTGACTCTGTAAGAAATACGTTGAATATAACAATTTATATATTAAGATGTAAGAATCCTACAATGTAAGTGGCTCCCAGATTGCATATAGGCTATAGTGCACGAATGTAAACAGATACTGCTTGCGGGATATAATAGAAAAAACATTCTTAGCAATTGATTATACCAAAAACATAAAAAATAAAGAAACCATTCTTTGCGCATTCTTAAACGTATTATTTCCCAGGTATTTACGTTCCAGAAAAATATAAATTACATATTTACATCACAGGACATTTGGAATTAATTAATAACCTATAATGTTGGTTATAAACAGTTTGATGTGTTTCATTTTTTTCCACTAGGCTGATTTCTTACACGCCTTGCAAAATAATACACTTCCTTCAGTAGAAAATACTTGTTCGCCGAATTCTGTTACACACTGTCTTAAACAGATAGCACTAGACACTTTCTGTTTTGGCATTTTGAGCTGCACTAAAATCAACACAACCATACAGAAACACAACTCTCGTGAGACAAATGAAAATATTACAAATCGAAAGATTCCCGCATAGAAGGGGAAGTCCCGAATCAATCCACGCGGAGGCAGAGCACAGTGGTTTCACGTTATATTTAGGCAACGCAATGTGATTTCTCACTGACTTGTCTGAGCACAAAAAACAAGATAGCAAAAAAAAAATCATAAAAATGAACATTTAACCATAGATTATTTAAAAACTGACGTATAAAAGTACGAAAAATAAATAAAATGACCTAAAATAACAAATAAAATTGTAAAATTACTTTATCATAATAAAGAAAACACCTCCTTTTCAACATTCTGAATAGGTCATAGCATTATTTTGCAATGACTGACTCTCTAAGATATACACCTACCAGATTGTATATATAGTGCATGAATGTCAACAGAAAGCGAATGCGAGAGATAATATAAACACATTTGTAACAATTGATTATACCACAGAAAAAAGAAACCACAGTTTGCACTTTCTTAAACGAATTATTTTTCAGGAAATGACGTTACAGAAAAATATAATTGACACATTTACATCATAGGACATCATAAATTAATTAATACCTGCAAGTAGTAGTAGTATTCAAATGTTCTGAAGCTCTTGATTTGTCATCATTCACTTGTTAATACCTATAATGTTGATTATAAATGTCTCCACTAGGGTGCATTCCTACAATAGTGCGATCCTTTGGCAATAAGTAATATGATCTGGTTGCAGTGATGAACAAAAGAAGCAAATGAAGCGTACCAATCGTTTCTCATTTGTTTTCAAACATCGCCGTTTACATTAAATATATAAATATTTTAAAATAACTATAATTAAATAATGATTTGTGAGTAAACAGCTTAATTTTATTCGTTAAATAGTCCTAACAAATACCACTCTTGATTTCCAAATTCTCTAGATAAATTCACTCCTCACTTCGTGAGTCGTGAATGTATCGATAATTTGGAAATCACTCGTGGCATTACTTATGATAAACTTTAGTTGGTAAATTTTAGGCGAAACAACTGTGATTGGTTATAAATAAAAAATCATTGAAATGTGATTGGTCATTGACTCCCATTTAGGGCATGAGTTAAACAGTCAGAAAAAAGTGAAAAAATGCATTTTAATGACCTATAAAAACCTTATATACCTAACATATTTATTGCACAATGCACTTAATTTATTAATCTGCATCGTCTCTGACAACGCATAAAAAATATGACATTTCATCAAAATCTGGGCCCTAAGTATGATATATGTTTTATTTATCGAAGAATCTATATTCGATATCGAGATTCTCTTTAGTTTTATAATGACTTGAAGCCCTTCTCACAAAATTAATTTTTGATGTTGTAATTCTCTATGTGTCACGTTTCTAAATGTGTTATGTTAAATCATTGTATAACTTACTCACTTGAACTATCGAACCCGGAGGTCAATGGCCACGCGGACGTAGGTTCTCCATTCTTCTTCTGAGCTGATATTTTTCAGTCATTACAAGTAAAATTTACTTCACTCGAATCATGGTTAATATTAAACTCCTATCTCATTCTTGGCCTGCCTACTGGATGGTTTCCCTCTGGTCGTCGTAGAAGAGGCTTCCAAACTCTTCTTTCACTCGTTATTATTTCCCCGTGTGCTCATCCCAGTCTAAGGGATTTAAAAAGTTCTTATTATATCTGGTTTCCCATAAAGATCATGTAGCGCACCATTGTGTAATCTTCTCCGTTCATCTGTCTATTCGTCTGTCTTTAGTCCCAGAATTTCCCCAAGCACTTTATTCTCAAATACTCGTACTCTTTTCTCCTCTCTTGAGGTAGGATACCTGTTTCGCATCCTTATAATGAATTAGAAGAATAACCATTTTATATATTTTTAGTTTAACGTTTTTCGAAAGGAGTTTGGATCATTATATAGTTTTAAAAATATAGGAACGGGAACAAAATATCTGCAATTATTTTGGCAGTTCAGTTACTAATAATATAATACTTGAGGAGCCTTAGAAGAATCTGTGAAGTGACTGGCAGCAGCAGATGATGCATACCTGGCCAGGGGCAGCATCAGTAGCCCATCCGGCCACCAGAATGCGCTACCTACATGCCCACGAAGTTCTCTCGGTAATGCATTGAATGCCTTTACCAGTGATTATTAACAAATATTGATAAAATTATTTCATTAGCAAAAGGCAAAAAGTACAATTAGTTATAAAGTAATAGTAATAATAATAATAATAATAATAATAATAATAATAATAATAATAATAATAATAATAACAATAATAATAGTAATCACATCCCTTCATTATCATCCCTCACACAACATACATTACATAACAGACAATTTAAACGTACACTTGCCCTACACTCGTCTCTGTTCACGTCATCTACTTAACGTGATCTGTCGAAGTGGTGCGTAAACTGAAAATTTACCAAATTAACAACATCTATCGGCCTAGCCTGGAATCCGAAGGACGAAAAGTAGAGTGGGTAGCACTGAAGCACACAATCTCACACATATAATTTTATTATTATTATTATTATTATTATTATTATCATTATTATTATTATTATCATTATTATTATCATTATTATTATTATCATTATCATCATTATCATTATCATTATCATTATCATTATCATTATTATTATTATTATTATTATTATTATTATTATTATTATTAACAGTAATAACAGTTACTGTAATCAGCTACAAAATATAAATGCACAACAGAATATTGAATCTGGCCATCGTTATCATCATTAACGTATTCATTAAGTTTAGGATTAAGGACTCTCCTGGTGCATCATTACCATCATCATCACCTATCATATAATTTATCATCGGGGCAGCGTAAATCCGCCTTCCAGCGTCCCAACCTCAGAAGGGTTTAATAACGTCAGGAGAGAATACCAGAATGTCGAAACGACAACATAGAGACATTGAATATATATATATATATATATATATATAGGCATATATAATATATAATACATATATAAGAAAAATAAGTGTTTGAATTGGATTCGCCTGGTAGTGTAATGGATATCACGGTGAGGTACAGACTCAGAGATCCGGGTTCGAATCCCGTCCAGGCATTTATTTTTCTTATCATACCATATAGGCATATATATATATATATATATATATATATATATATAGATATACACACAGAAGAAAAATAAATGTGGGTGCTAGGTGCTAGGATTTCTGAATGGCGCAGTTGGTAGCAAACTAACGTATAGCGTTAGAGGTCTCAGGTTCTAATCCCGGCTTAGCCTTTTATTTATCTTTTTATGACATAATTGGTCTTCATTACTAAATGTCAAACATTTGATTATATAATATGAAATAAACAACGACATGATTTTATAATCGTAAATGTACACGCACAAAGAAATTAAACATAGGCTCAATTCTGGAAATGCGTGCTATTATGCATTGCAGAGACTCTTGAAGTCCCAACTCCTTTAAAAAAACGTTAAACTGAAAATATATAAAACTATTATTCTACCAGTTATATTATATGGATGCGAAACATGGACTCTTACTTTAAGGGAGGAAAGGAGATTACAAGTATTTGAGAATAAAGTACTTAGGAAAATTTTTGGACCAAAGAGAGATGAACAGACAGGTGAATGGAGAAGACTACATAACAATGAACTACATGGTCTTTATAGGAAGCCAGATATAATAAGAACAGTCAAGTCTCGTAGACTGCGATGGGCAGGACATGTTGCACGTATGGGGAATGACAGATGTGCATGGAAGCTTCTTGTAGGAAAGCCAAAGGGAAAACGCCCAGTTGGTAGACCAAGAATGAGGTGGGAGAATAACATTAACTATGATTTGAGGGAAGTAGATTATACAGGGAATGATTGAAAAGGATTAGCTCAGGATAGGGATGTATGGAGAGCTTATGTCCGCGCGGCCATGAACCTATGGGTTCGATAGTGCCAGTGAGTAAGTAAGTATATATTATATATATATATATATATATATATATTAAAGAAGAGAGAGAGAGAGAGAGGAGAGAGAGAGAGAGAGAGAGAGAGAGAGAGAGAGAGAGAGAGAAAAGTTAGGGTAATGTGAACCCTTCTGTTTGAGTGGACCCTGTTTATATATTCTTTAATTAGTGCTGCCCTCGAACAGAAAATATTTTAACTTCTTCCCCTCATCAACTTTGACAGTTTCAAGACCAGTTTGTGTTATTCTTTGTGCGAAGAAGGGTTTATTTGTGACATTTATGAAAATTACCACTTTAAAAGTTTTTCAAGCTAAGAATCAATTCTTAATTTCTGCTATTAAATATTACAAATATTGAAAAAAAAAAACTCCTGTACATATTATACTATGTAGATGCTATTTTAATATACTGACGGGTTTGGTTTGATATTATGTGACATGGTGGCTGTATAAATAATTAAACATAACAAAGGAATTTGATTAATCTTGACCCTCCACGAGGACCTGGGTCCACTTTACATGAATACATATATTTTATCTGTAAAAACCAATCACTTAATTAATCCTATTTAATATCCTTGTAAATTTATTAAACCCAAAGGCCGTCGCTTTCTGCAGTTGAATGACATGTATTACACATCCAAGTTAACTGTTCACGGGCGGAGGGGAAGAGTTTTAGCGCTGGTGTCGCCGATCTACTGAATCTGTGGAAGGGATGTAGGAGAAAACTGTACATCCGATCACGTATTGAAATTTTTCAACTTCAAATGTGGGGGGAGAATCCCTAAAGACGTGTGAAAGATCTTAACATGGTTGTCAAATTAGTCATTTAAGCACCGAACGCTCAAGCGGTCGGATCATTTAAAATCCAGTATTTGTCGTCTCTCTGTTACCAGCCTGACAATAAATCACAAGTGGCAACATGCAATGAGAAGGGCAAGGAAGGGACAGCTCATTCCTAGGCGTAACCCCAAAAGTAACAGGGTTGTCAAGTTAGTCATTCTGCCACTGACCGCGCAGAACGACGGATCATAAAAATACATAGTATTTGTCAGCTCTCTACCTGCCAATCAAACAACATAATTCAAAGGACAGGAAGTGGCAACATAGTAAGGGGTAGAAAGAGAAAGACAGTTTGTTAGTTAACATATTTTCCACCTGCACAAAACACTTGGATGGGTAATAAATGTTATAATCAACAACAATTTTTCATAACATTAAATAAATATCAACGCTTTTTAATTATGATCAGTCATAAATATTTTCAGATTAATCTTTGCCTGTATACATTAATAGAGTAAATTAACTTAAAAATAGACTAAAAGCTCTAAGGTGGACTCTAGGGTCCACTTTATACGAATATGGAGGTTAAAGTGGACCTTTCTTGTAATGTAAAAAAGTTTACAAATTATGAAGATGTTTCCATATTTGAATAAAATAACTATGCTATTTCATAGATTGGACGTTAATGATAATCACTGTAATTAAACAAAATTCAAATCCTTTAATTAAAAGAAGAAAAACAGCCAAATTCAAAACAAGAGTCCAAATTACCCGAAGTTCCTATATATATATATATATATATATATATATATATATATATATATATATGGTATGATAAGAAAAATAAATGCCTGGACGGGATTCGAACCCGGATCTCTGAGTCTGTACCTCAGCGTGATATCCATTACACTACCAGGCGAATCCAACTCAAACACTTATTTCTCTTATATATGTATTATAATTCTCCATTGATACTATAGATGTCGCCACGAGAACACTGTTCTCACTGCCAATCCACGTAGCTGACATATATCAAGTAAGCAAATTAAAGAGTATATACATCTATATATACTACGATATATATATCAAACAAAATACATACATCCATACATACGACCAGACTATGGGCGAGTGGTCCGTGTTCCCTGACCACTGTTCATGACGGTCCCGGGTTCGATTTCGAGCAAAACCATAAGAATTTTTCTTAAGGGAAATTATTCCTGTGGTTTGCCCATGATCTGGAATTTAGGTTTAAGTTTAGGTTTAGAGAACTCTCCTTGCGGCTTCATTAATTCATTTATTCACCCATCATATCATCGGAGTAACCGTAACTCCGCCTTCCACGGGCCCCAACCTAAGAAATCGAATTAGCTATCACTGCCAATGCCAGGGGACGAAAGACAGAAATGCTCATAAAGGCACAACCTGTGGCATTAGAAAAAAATATACATACCGGGATACTTAACCCCATACATACGATATACAAGAAAAATAAATGTGCCCTAGGATTCCTGGTGTGGCGCAGGTTGGTTCTAGCACGACCCCAGTCAAAGTAACGTATACAGTTAGAGGTCTCGGGTTCAACTCCTCGGTTTAGACATTTATTCTAGTTTCCTCACCTGTAAGAGCAATGTCAGGAAGATTAGGGCCCAAAGGTCCCCGAGCATAATCCCGGCCATCACCAACACTCACTATCATCTATAATCATCATCATCATCATCCTTCATCGGTTGTGGCAAAGCCAACGGGCAAGGTTACTTCACACCTGTTAATCCCTAGTAACGCTTTGTATGTAAAGCATAGCATGAAAATGCTATGATTGCAGTGAAAGACCTGACCTCGGGCAGAATTACTATGGATGGATATATATAGTCAACCGCTGTGGTCTCGAGGTAGCGTGCTGCCTTGTCACGCAGCGGGCCCGGGTTCGATGCCCGGTCGGACAAGCCTTCCTGGGTGAGGTTTTTTTCGGGGCTTTTCCTCGCCTGTAAGATAAATGTCAGGAAGCTTAGGGCTCAACGATCCCCGAAAATCATCCGGCCATCATCATCATCCTTATCATTATGTGGAAAGCAACGGAAAGTTACCACACCGACAATTCCCTAGTAAAGCTGCAAATCATAGCATGAAAATGCTATGATTGCAGTGAAAGACCTGCCCTCGGGCACATATAGAAGAAAAATAAATGTTTGTGCTAGAATTCCTGAGTGGCGCAGTTCGTAGCGCACTAGCGTATATAGTTAAAGGTCTCGGGTTCAAATCCTGGTTCAGACATTTATTTTTCTTTGATATCATATAGGCCTATATACATATATCAATAACATTTTGAACTTGATCATATATAATGTGGGCACGCCGTAGCGTAGTGGTTAAGGCACTGACCTACAAGCCGGAGGGTCGAGGGTTCAAGTCCCGTTGGGGTCAGGATTTTTAAACTGACCCAAACCCTCTGGCGGCACTATGGCCCTGGGGTCAACTCAGCCTCTAACGGAAATGAGTGAAATGAGTACCAGATGCTTGTTCTGGGGGTAAAGGCGGTCGTCACGCAGGACTGACAACCCGGCTGACATAAAGTGCCGATTGTCTAGAAAAAGTGGGAGCCTTAACCTCCTACTACCCCAAGGGCCTCCGGGTCTGTTGTGGGATCACTTTAATTTACTTTACTTTACTTACTTGATCATATAAAGTCATCTGAGAAGTGGTCCATCAATGAGGGCTCGAGATAAGTTCCTTATCTCGGATGCAGAGCGACCCGGTTCGATCTCCCGATCAATTTTTCTGGGGGAGATTAAATCAAGTTAATGAAATAAATCTAAGAACTGTTCTTAAGCTCATTAATTAGCCCGTTTATTAGTGGAGCAGTTTTTGATACAAGCGACGGCGTAAGAAACATGTTTGTTGTTAATATGAGTTAATTGTTAAACATCGTGTAGAAGAGTGTGATTCTAATTTGACGTCATTATGCTTGGCACATAATCACTTTTTGTGCCAGGATTTTAAAGCATTGTTTCCGAAATTGTCGGTACAACTCAAAAGAATTGTTACATCGAAGCTATTTGGTCATTCGTCTGAGTAGAATGTTAGCGATTGGGCTATAAAAAACTTCTATTCGTAGTGAACAATGGCTATTTCCAGATTCTCACCTGTGTGTAGAGAATTCAGTACACTACATTACCGGTACGTGGAGAGATTGTAATCACAAGAAAAACTCAGGACTACATGATACTGAATATTGGCCCTTTTCCATCAATTCAAGGGTTTTCAATCATAACCAGACAAGCTCTTTGATTTATAATTTATACGAAACAAATCACTGCATTTTAAATGAACTGAACTTTATTCGAAACAATATAAAACAATAAATACGTACTTGCCGCCAACTTATTACTAAATAGTCTCACGGCTCCTGTTATTTTATCACTAATTTATCTCATGACCTCATGTTGTTTCAACTAATAAACATTGCCTATACTGTTAACATTAGTCAATTGTATATCCATCCATAGTAATTCTGCCCGAGGGCAGGTCTTTCACTGCAATCATAGCATTTCCATGCTATGTTTTGCAGCTTTACTAGGGAATTGTAGGTGTGGTAGCTTCCCGTTGCTTTCCACACCGGTGAAGGATGATGATGATGATGACTGATAAGGATGATGATGATGGCCATATGATTTCGGGGACCGTTTGGGCCTTAAAGTTTTCCTGACATTTGTCTTACAGGTGAGGAAAAACCCCGATAAAAACCTCACCCAGAAAAACAGTCCCGACCAGGGATCGAACCTGGGCTCACTGCGTGACAAGGCAGCACGCTACCTCGAGACCACAGCGGTGGACAGAAAGATGTGTAAACATTAAAATTCTGTATATAAAAAAAAGTTCAGCTGTACGGTCACTGTATAAGCTATTCATGATTAGTTTCCCAACAAAAATATAAGATCAGGAAGATTGTAATGAAATGCAGGTGGTCTCAGACTATTGTTAGGTGATGTGAATAAAATAAATTGTAGATTTGTAGTTTTATTGTTGTGTAGGGTTGATTAGAAATTCAACAAGTGGAAATGGGCTTCTGACACGGTGGCTGAAGTTTGAGGTTTCCCTTCTCCCGTGGTAACAGAGCAGAAAGTAATTTCTCTCACAAGGAATATGTTTGATTTCCCACCGCCTTCAGGGCTATATGGGAATTAGGATTCAGTTCTAACAAAAAAAAAGTCTCGATGGATCCGTGAGAAATAAATTCACCTGCTACCAAGGGGTGTCACGCATCAACTAGACAGAATAACACGCTTTGATTTTTTCTGTTTTATGGAATTATATTTACTTCCTCTCAATTAGATGTATAAACTTTTCCATAACTAACTAACTCACTGGCACTATCGAACCCGTAGGTTCATGGCCGTGCGGACATAAGCTATCCACACATCCATATCCTGAGCTAATGTTTTCCAATCTTTCCCTGTATAATCCACTTCCCTCAAATCATAGTTAATGTTATTCTCCCACTTCATTCTTGGTCTACCAAATGGGAGTTTTCCCTCTGGTTTTCCTACAAGAAGCTTCCATGCATATCTTTCATTCCCCACTCGTCCCACATGTCCTGCCCATCGCAGTCTACGAGACTTAACTGTTCTTATTACGAGTATATCTGTCTTCCTATAAAGACCATGTAGTTCATTGTTATGCAGTCTTCTCCATTCACCTGTCTGTTCATCTCTCTTTGGTCCAAAAATTTTCCTAAGATATCTTCATTAATTTTAGTAAATTCCGAAGGAATGCAGCTATTCATGTGGTTAATATGAGAAAAAAAAATACAAACCTTCACCGGTCATATCTAGTAAGCACCGCAAAAAAGTATATATATATATATATATATATATATATATACTTTTTTACGGTGCTTATATATATATATATATATATATATACACAGTTTTTCTGGGTGGGGTTTTTATGGGGGTTTTCCTCACCTGTAAGACAAATGTCAGGAAAACGATTAAGGCCCAAACGGTCCCCAATCATATGGTCATCATCCTTATCATCATCATCATCATCCTTCACCGGTGTGGAAAGCAACGGGAAGCTAACACACCTACAATTCCCTAGTAAAGCTGCAAGCATAGCATGAAAATGCTATGATTGTAGTGAAGGACCTGTCTTCGGGCAGAATTATTATGGATGGATGTAACATTTTAATATGTCAATGGGAAAATGAATCAGTACAAATTAATTAATTTCTTGTAGAATTATACAACATTACGCAATAGGTAATAACTTGCGGTTGTGAATGATTTATTTTCACTGCAGTCTGACATATTTAAATAAGCTGGCGCAAGAAATTGAGTTTCTCGGATTTAAGGAGTTAAAAAATAAAACTATTTTCCGTAAAGCAACAAATCGGACTATATGTTTGACTTTCTGAGAAATTCACTAATTTACGCAGTTTCTCCATGACAAGACTTTTATGATATGATAAGGAGTGCAAAGGCATTGTAAGCAGAAACTCCATTTCAGATAGGCCTATTCTTTTTTTAGCGATTTCAGAAGGAATTGACTTTCAGATTATTCTCATGAAATTATTTTTTATAATCTTTTTTACAAACCATCATGTCTTACTTGGGGCATGCCTTTGCGTAGTGGTTAAGGCAGTGCGCTACAAACTGGAAGGTCAGGGTTCGAGTCCCGGTGGGGTCAGGATTTTTAAACTGACCCAAACATTCTGGTGGCACAATGGCCCTGGGGTCGACTCAGCCTCTAATGGAAATGAGTACCAAACGCTTGTTCTGGGATAAAGGCAGCCGTCACGCAGGGCTGAGAACTCGGCTGACATCAAGTGCCGATTATCTAGAATAAGTGGGAGCCTTAACCTCGTACTACCCCAAGGGTCTCCTATGGCCTGTAGTGGGATCACTTTACTCTACCTATCATGTTTTACTTAGTTAAACTGCATGGCGTGACAGTCAAAAAGAGCCTTGACCTACTCCGATTGCTGGCCTCACATTCATATATGTTCATTACAGAAGTGGACGATCAGACAGTATAGAGGTGACATGTGGTCAGTATATCAGGTCTCCCAGCCTATATAACTGGCTTTATCTGACTAAAACCGATACTTATTACAGCAACTCAAATTAGGCCTATTCACGATTATTGATAGGCACCTACTCCATACGGCTGAAATTACGTGAGAAAAAAATTCCCTGTGGAGACTGGAACCAGCGCAAGTGCAGTGCTCTGTAACAAGGCACGATGTCTTAAACCGCTTGGCTACGGCGAGGGAGACATAGGCATGTAGGCCTATATTTGCCTGGAGCACGCTGTACCATAGTTGGTTAAGGCAATAAACTAAAACCCGGAAGGTCGAAAGTTCGAGTACTGGTGATGTCACTTTTTTAAACAGGCGTAAACCTTCTGGCGCCACCAGGCCCTGGGGTCCATTCAGCCTCTAACTCAAATGAGTACCAGAGGTTTGCTCTGGGGTAAAGAGGGCCGTCACGCACAGCTGTCAAACTGATTGTCTAAAATGCTGGTAAACTTTATCTCCTACTACCCAAGGGCCTCCTAAGGGCCGTAGTTGGATCACTTTAGAGTATAAACTATATAAGCATGTGTCTGTTATCGCTGTAGCGCATTTAATCTTTTATTTCGGAACAAAACTCGGCATATAGCAATTAATTAAGAAACCCAAAGTAAGTTAGTTAACGACCAAATTAAAGTGGTCACCTGAAGAGAAAACATAAAAATCACTTCAGCAACCGGAAGTTTATATTTTTCTCTACGAAACTCGTCATGTGCCAATTGAATAAAACGAGAAAGGCTTTTTCCAAAAATAAGAGAAACTAGACAATTAATAAAATTCACTCTAGCGGCCGCCATATTTTTCTCACAACGTAAATCGATACTTGATATTTAATTAACAAAAAAAAAACAGCAAAATCGGACCATAAATTCAACTGGGTGAGGAATTCACTTAATTTACACAGTTCCTGCGTGACTGGCATTCTTATCTCAATATTCTATTCACCATCCTCATCCCCTATAAATGCTAGGGGTCAAAATTCGGCATCGGGACTGTCACCAATCAGCCAGCTACTCCAAAAACCATGGATTCAGCGCTAATATTGGTTGTTTACCATTACATGTAGTTATAAAAAAAGGATGTACGGCATAAGCTAAGGGTGAAATACATTGACGAAGAATGGGTATTGATAGAGAAGCTTGACAGGAACTTCAGAAGAGGGCTGCTGTGACAACTGTGATGATGAAATATATGGGCTATATGTAGGCCTATGCGTGTGTGTCTGTGAATAATTATTCGCTGATTTTGCATAATTGGTATTCATTCTGTGTAATTAACCAACTCACTAGTACTATCGAATCCATAGATTTATGGCCGTGCGAACATAAGCTCTCCATACATCCCTATCCTGAGTCAACGTCATACAATCATCCCTGTATAATTTCTTCTTCTGCCTTCCAAGTATTAGGCCAAGGCCTGTTACGATCCTATAGAAAATTTTCCCTCCAGCATCCTGTCTAATTTACCTCCCTCAAATCATGCTTAATGTAATTCTATCACCTCAATCTTGGTCTACCTAGAGGTGGGAGCTTTCCCTCTGGTTTCCTACAAGGAGTTTTCATGCCTTTCTTTAATTCCCTATTCGTGCCACATGCCCAACGTTATATACGAGATTTAACTATTCTTTTTACATCTGGTTTTTCATAAATATCACGTAGCTCATTGTTAAGTAGTATATATATTCCACCGCTGCGCTGTGGTCTCGAGGTAGCGTGCTGCCTTGTCACGCAGCGGGCCCGGGTTCGATCCCCGGTCGGGGCAGTTTTTCTGGATGAGGTTTTTATCGGGGTTTTTCCTCACCTGTAAGACAAATGTCAGGAAAACTTTAAGGCCCAAACGGTCCCCGAAATCATATGGCCATCATCCTTCACCGGTGTGGAAAGCAACGGGAAGCTACCACATCTACACAATTCCCTAGTAAAGCTGCAAGCATAGCATGAAAATGCTATGATTGCAGTGAAGGACCTGCCTTCGGGCAGAATTACTATGGATGGATATATATATATATATATATATATATGTATATATATATAGTGGCCTATATGCTATCCAGGTCATTCAATTGTTAAAGCGTGTTTGATTAAAAAACCCAAACATGTAAAAATCCAAACTTTCGCATTTAAATAGTATGATACACCTGTTGTTTAAAGGCCACGCTTAGCTATGGATACCCCTTGTTGTGGGTGGAGAAAATGATTGGCTTGGGGTGAGAGTTCAAGGAGGAGGACAGGTCATGAGAGATAAAGATAGGGAATCATAAAAACCAGGAGGTTCGGGTTTCTACACCGATGTGTTCATCATTAATTGGACAACTTAGTGCAACAGTTGCTTAAGTCAAATATATTGAATTAGCAGGACTTCTCTTTGTCCAAGTGGCCCGGGTTTAAAAACCTAACAGCTTAGATTAATGCAAGCAGGTGTACGGAAGAATGCTAACACTTCTCTACCCTTAAGTTCTCCAACAAAATTTTGCTCAGGTCACCATCAACAGAAGGAATGTCTTCATTACCATATGTAGTTGACAGTGGCATCTTAATAGGTCTGGTAGCCATTCCGAAAGTTTTATGGAGAAAGTGCATTTAGTTGAGTGACTGACTGATAAATTACCGTGATAGTAAAGTGATTTCCATAAATTATTTTTGGTTTTCTAAGATTTGATAAAGCGGTGTTAGGACTGTGTTTATATGCTCACCAGTGCACTGGCAATTGCCATATTTTTCAATTTCTTCATTTACGGTATTTGTGTCCTGATTTTACTATAATGTTTCATTTAGTGTAGAATTAGTTATAATAATGATTGAATTATATATATACATATATATATATATGTGTGTGTGTGTGTGACTATAAATTTAGTTATAAACTACCCTAAATCTCAAGTTGGATCTAACTGCACATAGTGTGCAAAATTTTATTAAAATCCGTTCAGTAGTTTAGGATTCCATCGCGGACAAACAACGTGACACGAAATTTTTATATATTAAGATATATATATATTTACTAGAAGTCCCGGCCATGCATTGTTGTGGCTAAGGTATACGTTAAAAATTTAAATTAAGTTGCTGTCTTTCAGCCAGATTACTTAAAACTAATACTTACACACGAAATTAATAATATTGAAAATAAAATAAACATTGAACACACTTAAATTATGAAATAATCAATATTTGTAATTCAATTGAAATTCGCGGTTGCAACAAAAAGCACAGTCATCTGGACCTTTCTTTGTTAAATAATAAACCAATTACCTTACACCGCCATCTGTTAGAATCATATGGAACTCACAGATAATTACACCGCCATCTGTTAGAATCGTATGGAACTCACAGATAAGTATAACTCTTTGTTAAATAATAAACAAATAATTTGCAATAAAAATAATGCGACTATAAATTTAGTTATAAACTACCCTACGTCTCAAGTTGGATGAAACTGCACACAGTGTGCAAAATTTTATTAAAATCGTTTCAGTAGTTTAGGATTCCATCGCGGACAAACAACGTGACACGAATTTTTTATATATTAAGATATATATTCCACCGCTGTGGTCTCGAGGTAGCGCGCTGCCTTGTCACGCAGCGGACCCGGGTTCGATTCCCGGTCGGTACAGGCTCCTGGGTGAGGTTTTTTCGGTTTTTTTTCTCACCTGTAAGGCAAAAAACAAAATGTTAGGAAGCTTAAGTCCCAACGGTCTCCGAAAATCAACCAGCCATCATCATAATCATCATCCTTATTATTATCATCATCTTCCTTCACCGGTGTGGAAAGCAACGGGAAGTCACCACACCTATAATTCCCTAGTAAAGCTGCAAAGCATAGCATGAAAATGCTATGATTGCGGTGAAAAACCTGCCTTCGGGCAGAATTACTATAGAATATATATATATATATATATATATATATATATATATATATATAAATTTAGTGTCACGTTGTTTGTCCGCGATGGAATCCTAAACTACTGAAACGATTTTAATAATATTTTGCACACTGTGTGCAGTTTGATCCAACTTGAGACATAGGGTAGTTTATAACTAAATTTATAGTCGCATTATTTTTTTATTGAAAATTATTTGTTTATTATTTAACAAAGAGTTATAATTATCTGTGAGTTCCATACGATTCTAACAGATGGCGGTGTAAGGTACAGCTCGGGTCCAAGCTCTGTGCGTTTGCGGGGGATGTGTGGGGAGTGGAGGAGGTACACTTCTCTGCTTCGCATAGTACTAACAGCTGAGTCAGCAAATTCCTTTCAGACTGGCTGAAAGACAGCAACTTAATTAAAATTTTTAACGTATACTTTAGCCACAGCAACGCGTGGTCGGGACTTCTAGTGTATATATATATATATATATATAATTCCGACGTTTCGGCATGATCCCAAATGTCATTATCAAGGAATGATAAGGAATGTTTAACTATATAAGATCTAAACCTTGGATGGGTATACGGCTTCCGAAACGGACTACAATAAAATCTCAATTTGTTTAATTATATAAGACCTAAACCAGTGACTCGAACCTATTATTCCTTGATAATTGCATGTGGGATCATGCCGAAACGTCGGATTCAGTGACCAGAGGCCGAGCTTGAATCCATGACGCAGAAAACCCAAGAAAACTTCGATGTTATAATTACATTTTAAAATTTAGCAATGAAAGCCAATATGACATGAAAAGAAAAATGAACACCTGAATCGGATGTGAACCCGGGACATCTAACTATATATATATATATATATATATATGTGCGTGCGTGTGTGTGTGTGTGTGTGTGTGTGTTTGTGTTGGAGCGGTGTGTCTGCTAACGCCCTAGCGTCCGCACTCTTTTTTCGGAACCAAACTCGGCATACGTTTAATTTATCTGTGTATCTCATTTCCAATTATTAATTATTATTGTTCGTAGATATTTGAATCCAACCATTTCTTCAAAATTTGCCTCATATGTCATTAACTATTACCATTATATAATGTATTTCTATGTGTGACCATATATTTAGTTTTACTGATGTTTACTTCAGTACCAATTTCTTAGTGTTAGGCCTACTCAATAGAGTGTGCGTGTTGGTCCTTAGTATCTCCTCGCTAACGCCTAATAATATTACATCATCAGCATAAACTAACACCTTTTTGAGTTGTAGGCCTTCTTCAACCTCTATAGATTTGATGGGATTATCTAGTACAAAATTAAATAGTGGAGGAGATAGTGCATCTCCTTGCTTTAACCCATTGCAAATTTTAAAAAAATTCGAAAACTATTTGCCAAATGCACCCTACTCTTTGTTACATTTAGACATATTCGAATAATTCTTACTAACTTTTTAGGAATTCCGAACTCCAGCAAGGTACTATATAACTTCTCTCCCTTAATTTAATCGTAATGCCTTTTTGAAATCCACATACAGTTGATGAACAATGCCAATATATTCCGCTCGCTTTTCTAAAATCTGTCATATACTTAAAATCATATATATATATCATCATCTGCATTCATGGATTAGGTCTGTTGACCCGTTCCGACTTCAGCCCATCTCTTTCTAGGTCTGCCCACATCTCCGGTGCCTTTAGGTTTGTATTTTGTTATTTGTTTTGGATATCTATCTTCATTCATTCTGTCTATGTGTTGCTTCCATTTTTGTCTATATGTATCTATTTTATCAGTTATTGCAAATATTTCAAGTTCCTGTCTTATTTCCGTGTTCTTGATTCTGTCTTCCTTAGTGCACCCTTTAACAGATCTCAAAAATTTCATTTCTGCCGCCGTTATCCTACTTAGATCTTGTTTTTTTATGTATCCAGGCTTCTGAACCATAGAGCAGTACCGGTACTGCCAACGTTTTATAAAATTTCAATTGGGTCTCTCTTGTTGTTTTGTTATTTAGTGATCGTTTTATCGTACCACATATTCTCTGGAATGTTGCTATTTTATTAGTTATATCATTATCATAATTAAATGTTATTTTGGTCATGGTCATGGTCATTTCCCTTGACTAGATAGGATTGGTGAAGTTCTATAAACCTTTAATTTTTTTTTATGAGAACGATCTCGATAGCCTCATTGCTTCGGAATTCGCCGAAGAAAAGTATATTCCATGAGCCAGCAAAATCGGGTCATACATTCAATGTGGTAATTCGTTTAGTTTACGCAGTACCTGTGTGAAGGACTTTTTACTGAAAAAAAAAACTACAGTAACAAGAATAAACAAAAGATAATAAATGAAACACGTGAGTATGACAAATGAAGTTGGCTTTGCCCTGGTTATTAAGCAAACAAAACTTAAAAAAAATGAATGAAAATAATAATGATTGTTGATGATGCAATAATAAGTGGCGTGTCCCCTGTGCTGGTAATTAATAGTTATATTACATGAATTTGTACAAAAAAGAATTCACAAACTGGCAATGCACCTGCTTATGATTTATCATGTAGCAGCCAGTCTTCACCTCCACGGCGAATTATGGTGACGTCACTGCCTCAGGATAAACAAGCGAGAATCGGACCCATGCCCTGAGGTCTAATTCATCAACTCTTACAATGCAATGTCTGTACTTTGTCTTCATTATTCATCAGATTTTTCCCTTCAGCTTCCTACGTAGCTTCTACTTGTGGGCATGACAAACAAAACACTAGCATGTTCTAAGAACTTCTTTTAACACATTCTAATAATAACCTGTTCTAACGAACTACTTCAAAACAGTTGACCAAATGTCAGATTATTGTTTGTCAACTTTCTATTGTATGCTTCGCTATGCATCTGAAAGTAATTTAATCGAGAAAATACTAAAAGCTAACACACCCATTTTATTAACCCATTCGCTTCAGGTTTAAGTGTTCAATGTTTTTTTTTTCCAGAAACTGGATATAAGTTACCGCAAATTATATTGTCTATATTTCAAAACAAGCAAAAGATAACGGTTAAGGCTAAAACACATTCCTCTACTATTCATAAATGTTAACAAAAGATTGCCCTGCCAAGGGAAGTACAAAGTATTGCAAAATATATAACAGCAGAAATAAACGAGTGTACCTCGTCTTCAGAGTTGAAGGCCGTTTAACTGCCGGCGAGTCTACCTCGTCTTTTGAGGTGAATGGGTTAAATACGCGGACTGGATGCAAACGTTAAAATGTATGGCAACAGGTAGAAATACATTATTACATTGGAATGGACTCATTGATAAATTAGGGAATTCTGAAGTAATGACACAATTATAAAATTACTATAGAGTTTTTCATGTTTAGAAAATAGTAATGTTCTGATGTGAATCGCTTTTGCCACTTGACGACGCAGACTGAACGACAGAGATGGAATAGCATGTATTTCTAGCATAAGTACAGCATCAACATAATTTTATGCAAAATTATTTTCCTTACTGATACTAAAATCTAAATCGTGATCATTCTAATTTGGTTTCTAAACAAAAACATTAAAATTTGGAAGTAAGCTCTTCATATATATATATTTTTTTTGTGAAGAGTATTTTATTATACGGTGCAGAAACATGGGCGTTGAAGCAAATAAATTATTAGTCACAGATGTGGACTTTTTAAGAAGATCGGCAAGCATATGAAAATTGGATAAAGTAAGAAATAATACAATAAGAAAAATAATGCATGTAGAAAAGAATATTGTACAAGAGATTGAAGAAATCCAACTAAGATGGTATGGACATATAATGAGAAGAAGGGACACAGAAGCGGATAGAATAAGGAATGAAACTATACGAGAAGAATTAAATATATATAAAATTGAAGATAAAATCAGCGAAAATAATAAGAAATGGACAGAACACTTAATGAGAATGAACAACGAAAGAATACCAAAAAAGAACCTTCCTGTACAATCCCAGAGGAACAAGAGATGTTGGCCGACCACGTAGAAGATGGTCTCCACTTTTAACTTCGCCGGAACAGGCTGCATAGCCTAAACCTTGTAGTAGAAGAAGAGAAGAAGGGACACAGAAACACACAAAGAAGTATTGAAATGGATACCTCCTGAAAAGGGAAACGTGGTAGACCAAAGCCAACGTGGATAAAGGTAATTCAAAACAACGTGAAGAAGAGAAATATGACAGAAGCAGACACGCAAGAGTGGGAAGTGTGGAAGAAGAAAAAATGTTTATTTTGGTTGATGATACCTGGTAAATAACAGAAACAATCTTGAAATAAAAATAAAAATATTTTATACATTAAAGTTATCCACACAAGAAAAGATTTTATACTCGAGAAATTTAAGAATAATTCACATAAAATTATAAAATAACACCGTGTATTCCATAAAACAATATAGCCTAATATAAAATTTAGATATATATCTATGACACTAAGATAAAATAACTTCCCGCTCTAACAACATCGAGTCTTTTTTTCTTTCTTCTCATAAACAACATTCAATTGAATCCTGTAGGGGGCAGTCCTGAAAAAATGGAAGTTTTACGTTCAGATAGTCGCGACAGCAGGTAGTCGATTAAAAAAAACTATGCTTTTTACGCGGAATTACTTTTTTTTTACAAAATATCAATATTTCAGTTGTTTACTATACATAATTATATTTGTGTTACGGTTTTTCTTTTCTTCGGAGACTCCATTATGAATTTTATATACAGTAAATCAAAAGTGATATGTATTAATTGCGCACTCTTCTTTGACCACGACTCTACATGACAAAGCAAGTATGTATCAAAATATGAAACAAGTTTCGTTGAAAGATGATGGTTCAAAGACTTCTCCGCAACCACTATTCCGTTAATTGAATTCAGCCCAATTTCATTTATTATTTTTTTCATAAATCGGGCACCCACTTTCTTGGTAAAGCTGTAGGTGTAACTATTTAACTTAATTATTTATTTTAAATGAATTATCTAATAAATGATTGTCACTTAAATGGACACGTCCACTAGCAAGGATTGTTCCATAAGGGCAATGCTATTTTCTAGACGTGAAAAAAAAAAAAACCTATAGGAACAGTAATTTAAAACAGGGAAGATGCATCGATCTATCGTTTGCATCCCTAGGTGTTGGTAGTTTGACGCCAACTTCGAATTGCTACTGTAATTACCTGTTAATATACTTTAATTGCTATAGAGGTCACTAAATAAGATATAATCCATTTTCCTTATAGGCTACTTAAGAATCTTCGCTAGTGCTTTTTCGCCATCAAGTTAATGCTGGTTTCAAATTTCATTATCAGGACCAATTTCATCATAATCACTATTTCGTTAAATTTTAATGGATAATGTCGTATGTAAGTCCACCGCTGTGGTCTCGAGGTAGCGTGCTGCCTTGTCACGCAGCGGGCCCGGGTTCGATCCCCGGTCGGGGCAGTTTTTCTGGGTGAGGTTTTTATCGGAGTTTTTCCTCATCTGTAAGACAAATGTCAGGAAAACTTTAAGGCCCAAACGGTCCCCGAAATCATATGGTCATCATCATTATCATCATCATCATCCTTCACCCGTGAGGAAAGCAACGGGAAGCTACCACACCTAAAATTCCCTAGTAAAGTTGCAAAGCATAGCATGAAAATGCTATGATTGCAGTGAAGGACCTGCCCTCGGGAAGAATTACTATGGATGGATATCGTATGTGTGTATATATATATATATATATATGCCCTCGGGAAGAATTACTATGGATGGATATCGTATGTATATATATTCCTATATATAGGCTATATATATAGCCTATGTATAGGAATAGCACCACAGCATAAATGCACGTATATAATTACATAGGTAATTATTCACACCTCTTAAAGAATGAGAAGAAGAAAATATATAGAACAATAAGACCAATTGTGAGACACGTATCGAGAACTTGGATCGTGTTAAAGAACTACGAAAGAAGAATAGCTATTTGGGAGAGGAAGATTCTGAGAAAAATATATGGCCCATTTAGGGAAAATGGCGAATGGAGAGTTAAATTCAATAATGAGGTGCTCGAACTATATGAAACCCATAGATACATATTTGGTAAAATTAAAGGATCGAGATGAAGGTAGTTGGGACATGTAATGCGAGGTCTTTACTAAAAAGAACATATAAAGGGACACCGTGGCGATAGAAGAAGCAAGACAAGGACGAGAAAGAAATGACAGGGTAATATCGAGGAGGATGTGAAAAAGATAGGCGTGAGAATGTGGAGAACAAGGCACAGAATGGAAGAGAATGGGCTGCAATTGTACGGTACGGTCTGATACTTCAAGGGCCGTAACGCCACAGGAAGAAGAAGAAGAAGATAATTATTCACATATTATTAAAATAAAGAAACGTTACCCAGAAAAAAAACATTGGAATGGTGTCCACCTGGAAAAAAAAGGAAAGGAGAACCTCGAAAGTCGTCGATGCTACAAAAACGAACTGGAATGAGAACAAGAAGACTGGAGGAAATCGAGTGGATCGATAGAGACAAGTGGAGAAGAGAAATAAAACTAAAGGTACAGGAAGATGTGTAAACATTGGAAATCTGTATATAAATAAAATTATTAAAATATTTTTTGAATTTGTCCGCGGTGATCTAGTGGTTATGCTCCTTGCCTCTGGTCCCGAGGGTCGCGGGTTCAAACCCGGCCGGGGTCGATGGATTTTTTAGGATGGAAAAATCCAAGGAGCAAGTCCTCCGGGAGGGTCCCGAGTCTGAAGATTTTCAGGCTCGTAAAAGATCCTTAAGCCTGAATGAAAAGGCCTCTAAGCAAAATTTACCGAATTTTCCCGTCCTAGTACTACCTTGGTTTCCTATATGTCAGTATGAGGCGGTCCACCGCTGTGGTCTCGAGGTAGCGTGCTGCCTTGTCACGCAGCGGGCCCGGATTCCATCCCCGGTCGGGGCAGTTTTTCTGGGTGAGGTTTTTATCGGGGGTTTTCCTCACCTGTAAGACAAATGTCAGGAAAACTTTAAGGCCCAAACGGTCCCCGAAATCATATGGCCATCATCTTTATCATCATCCTTATCATTATCATCATCATCATCATCATCCTTCACTGGTGTGGAAAGCAACGGGAAGCTACCACACCTACACAATTCCCTAGTAAAGCTGCAAGCATAGCATGAAAATTGCAGTGAAGGACCTGCCTTCGGGCAGAATTACTATGGATGGATGGAGTATGAGGCGGAACGCTGACCACGGACCACTCAAATGACATCTATAGAAAACAAGTGTAACTAAATTAGTATAGTTCAAATTCTTCCCTGTAGGGGGAGAGCGCCTAAATCTCTGTTAAGGGAAACATGGGCTTACAAGATACAAGAATAAACTGGTACATCGCATAGAACCCGCGAAAATGTTACATGTTTTGTGGATGTAACCCGCATACCTTCTACAAAACTGATGTGGGGCTCCTTGCGTTTTTCCCAATCGGCATCCCTGCATTGAAATTATTACGATGCATACCTGTATAATTGAAAAGAAGATATTTTTGCTGGGAAAAGTAATTGTATAATATTTTTGATAACCGTGAAGTGGTTTGTGCAAGACAGGAAAGTGTCTAACAATCTGAACACTGTGTTAATAGTCTGTGGTGAATTGTGTAGCATGGGAACCCACCAACAGCGCTAAGAAGCACGTTTTCAGTTCGTCACGACCGCACCAAATTCAGCAATAATCGTTACGAGGTCTGACCCCGGGCATTTAACCCCAAGGCGGAGCTACGGGTGTCTTGACTCATCCACCTCCTTCTTCAATTCTTTGTTATCTGGGCAGGATAAATAACTCAACCCTCTTCTCTGCTATACTTTTCCAATTATCAGTTTTTTATTAAGAGGATCGGATAAAATTCACATACTTACTTACTCACTGGCACTATCGAACCCGTAGGCTCATGGCCGCGCGGACATAAGCTCTCCATACATCCCTATCCTGAGCTAATGCTTTCCAATCATTCCCTGTATAATCTACTTCCCTCAAATCATAGTTAATGTTATTATCCCACCTCATTCTTGGTCTACCAACTGGGCGTTTTCCCTCTGGATTTCCTACAAGAAGCTTCCATGCCAGTATTTCATTCCCCATACGTGCAACGTGTCCTGCCCATTGCGGTCTACGAGACTGGGCTGTTCTTATTATATCTGACTTTCTATAAAGACCATGTAGTTCATTGTTATGTAGTCTTCTCCATTCACCTGTCTATTCATCTCTCTTTGGTCCAAACATTTTCCTAAGTACTTTATTCTCAAATACTTGTAATCTCCTTTCCTCCCTTAAAGTAAGAGTCCATGTTTCGCACCCATAATATAACTGGTAGAATAATAGTTTTATATATTTTCAGTTTAACGTTTTTTGAAAGGAGTTGTGGCATCAAGAGTCTCTGCAATGCATAATAACACGCATTTCCAGAATTGAGCCTATGTTTAATTTAGTATACAAATGTAACTGGATCGTAATTTTGAAAAGGGATCAGCTCTATTTTTACAAAATTTTCAGGATGAGTAATAAAGCATTGCATTCTATTATATTTTCATATTCATTAAAACAATAACTTGAACTTGAGGGAGATGACATGGTGGGTGTGGAACACCTCGTAATCTACCATGGATAGCGTTGCTTAGCAGGGCCTATATTCATTCGTGCTCACCAAATAGGAATTACCACCACTGGGTAATGCTAGATCAGAGTTACGTTACATTAGATTATTCTATTCTATTCTATAGTAATTCTGCCCGAGGACAGGCCTTTCACTACAATCATAGACTTTCCATGCTTTGCAGCTTTACTAAGGAATTATAGGTATGGTAGCTTCCCATTACTTTCCAAACCAGTGATGCATGATGATGGTAATGATAAGGATGATGATGATGACCGGATGATTTTCGGGGACCATTGGGTCCTAAGCTTCCTGACGTTTGTCTTACAGGCGAGGAAAAACCCCGAAAAAACTCACCCAGGATTATTGATTCACCGGAATACTATAAATGTTAATCATAGAGGTAGAGCTAATGTCTGTCCCGACCGGGAATCGAACCCGGGCAGCACGCTACTTCGAGACCATAGCGGTGGACACATTAGATTACATTAGATTAGATTAGAGTCTGGTAAACATGGGTTCGGGTTTTTAGATCATAACACGGCAATCTTTATTATTATTATTATTATTATTATTATTATTATTATTATTACTATTATTGTTATTATTATTGTTGTTCATTGTATTACCTATCTCTACTTTATGGAATGATATGTAGTCTTTTAGAGTGTACCTGGTTCGACACACATGAAGTATTCACAGATGACTCATACTGCTATCTATTTGGGCTGGGCCCAAGGGCTCGAGTAGGGGCTACAACACTCTCTTTGGTACTAGTCTGCACTAAGTTGACACACAGACTCGGAATCATGATGAAGTGCATGAATGTTCCCTATTAGACCACCATAACCACATATTTTAAACACCTGTGTTCTATGTTATTAGATTTTAGATTGTACGTAAACTATTCAGCCTTCACTGCTAGCATACTGTGTCATTTTTATGCCATAAAAGGTAAAGTGATCCCACAACAGGCCCAGAAGCCCTTGGGGTAGTAGGAAGTTAAGGCTCCCACTTTTTCTAGACAATCAGCACTTTACGTCAGCCGGGTTGTCAGCCCTGAGTGACGGCCGCCTTTACCCCCAGAACAAGCGTCTGGTACTCATTTCCGTTAGAGGCTGAGTCGACCCCAGAACAAGCGTCTGGTACTCATTTAGAGGCTGAGTCGACCCCAGGACCATGGTGCCGCCAGAGGGTTTGGGTCAGTTTAAAAATCCTGACCCCATCGGGACTTGAACCCTCTACCCTCCGGCATGTAGCTCAATGCCTTAACCACTACGCTACGGCGTGCCCCATATTTTTTATGTCATACTTACATCATTTATGACAGCATCGGCATTGTGCATAGAGTTGTTAAGTCTTAGCTCAATGGCACATTGTATCATAGATGCGTATTCAGGAATTAGAATAGCGGGAAGCTCTATGTTATGGGGTGCCAAAGTAGCAGGTTTTAGTGCGATGGTGAGCAAAAAAAAATGTTTGGCAGCAGGTGTGTTTTTATTGTGTGTTCATTAGTTTATAGTAAAATCTTGAAAGATTTTATTAGTATTTAATGAATACACTATAGGTATATAATAAAAATGAGTTGATTTGGATAATTCGTTCAGTAAATATTTTCGATAAATGAGCCAGATGGAGGCAATTTTCTATGCTGTTTTATAAGTCTACAATATCTTATAACCTATCATTTGTTGTGAAACTATAAAACTGAACTCTAATGAGCTGTTTATGGTCACTATGCAAATCGGAACGCGCTTCCGTTGTCTTAAATTTGTAAAGTTATAACATGGCGTTTTGTAAGAAAATATCTTAGGGGAGTTCGGGGCATGTTGAAACTAGCGTATAACTTTAATATATAAAATCGTCTTCATATTTTACTTTCGGAGTTAGGATTTGCTCCCTATCCTGAAACGAGGTAATACCTGGAATTGGTTTGGTTATTGTTTGGGACCACACAATAAGCTTTTGTTATACAGTGTTTAACGGTAACTCAAGGGTTGGCAGGTATATGTACCTGGCGAAGTGAAACTAATGTTTATTATAAAAGTGTAAATTTGATTGACGTGTTGAATATGTTCAAATTTGCAAAACAATAAATTTTGTTAAAAGGAATACTTGAGCCAATTTAAAACGTTCTTGGGAAAATTAATATAAAAGACCAAGAAATGTTATTGTTAAAAACAGTGTGGTTAGTTGTTCTCATACACACAGTGTGGCTGGTGGCCCATACGAGTACATACAGTGTGGTCAGGAGCTCTCTTATTGAAAACAGAGTTGGCTAGTTTATCATATTACTAGTATTCGGAGGAGTCTGTTGCTCCTATATTATTACCTAAAAGTGCGAATCAATCTATCGTACGTAAATATACTAAGGAGTCTGGATTTGCTCAAGTACCCTTCAAGACATATTAATTCATTATATATTGTGTTGTTCATAAGAGGTTCACAGAATAAACCCGTTTTAATTAACTATACTACTCATTGTTACTGATCATCGAATTCCTTGTCCTTCACATCGGCAGAACCCAGAAATAGCTTACTAAAACACGTCCTGAAGAGACCCTCGTGCCTTCTATCTGCCGCAATCCTCACATCAAACTTTATATAAATACTATACGTCCACCGCTGTGGTCTCGGGGGTAGCGTGCTGCCTTGTCACGCAGCGGGCCCGGGTTCGATCCCCGGTCGGGACAGTTTTTCTAGGTGAGGTTTTTATCGGGGTTTTTCCTCACCTGTAAGACAAATGTCAGGAAAACTTTAAGGCCCAAACGGTCCCCGAAATCATATGGCCATCGCAATCATCATCATTCATATTCATCTTAGGTTAAGCTTAGGATTAGGGACTCTCCTGGCTCACCAATATCATCATCATCACCCATCATATCTTCGGGGCAACGTGACCCCGCCTTCCAGGCGCCCCAACCTCAGAAGTGGGTTACAAGTACGCCATGCCAGGAGAGAAACCAGGAATGTCGAAAAGACATACCTGGGGCATTTGAAAAAAAATATATAAATAGTATACTCTGATCAATCCATTTTGTGGTGGTCATCACTATTCCTCTGTTCTTCGTTTTTTTTTAGTAAGGCATATGTTTTGTTTTTGTCATTTGCTTTTCGGTTTAGAATGTCTACCCATTTTCTTCTATATACAAATATTTTAATTAATATAAGTTAAATATACGTATGTGTTTATTTTTGTATTGTATTGTATTGTAAGCCTATGTTTTCCCTTTACAGAGATTTAGGCGCTCTCCTCCTACAGGGAAGAATTTGAACCATACTAATTTAGTTACACTTGTTTTCGTATAGATGTCATTTTTTGAGTGGTCCGTGGTCAGCGTTCCGCCTCATACTGACATCTAGGAAACCAAGGTAGTACTAGGACGGGAAAATTCGGTAAATTTTGCTTAGAGGCCTTTTCATTCAGGCATAAGAATTTTTTACGAGCCTGAAAATCTTCAGACTCGGGACCCACGGCTTAAAGTTCCTCCTGGAGGAATTGCTCCTTGGATTTTTCCGTCCTAAAAAATCCATCGACCCCGGCCGGGTTTGAACTCGCGACCATCGGAACCATAGGCAAGGAGCATAATCTCTAGTCCACCGCGGCCGATGTGTTTATTGCGTTATGTAATTTTTTTGGGATTCTAGTTCTGGCCCAAACTTTTCGGCGACATTATGATCTGGGATCGACTCAGCCTCTTTTTAATGAGTACTAGATGCATGTGTTCGTGGGCAGTCGTTACTCACATCGTCATTATTTTTGCCTAGTAATTATAGCGATTCCTCCATTCTTCAAACAGACACACACATATACACTCACAGGGTGTATCAAAATTAATAGCGCAAACTGAAACGGTTGAAAGTATATGGCAATAGAAGAAAAAAAAGTTCCAGTAAACATGGGTTCGCAAACAAACTCTGTGTGAGATGTATCATTGTGAATACGGTATGTGGTTACGAGCAGCTACTGACATCATGCCTTGAACATCTATTATTCAAGGTTGCCCAATTATAAGTGGTCCGCGATGTGCTCTTGTTTACAAAATTGAACATTGCCAAAAAGATGGAGTTGTAATTTTTTTTTTTTCGTTTATACTGCTTCCTCCTTTTTGTTTCAACTTTTTTCCTTTTTGTTTTACCTATTTTGTCAACTTTCTTTTATCCTCACATAGACACAAGGACAGGACACACACACCCAGACCCAGGGTGGAGATTTAAAATCCCCTACCTCGCCAGGAATCGAACCCGGGTCGCCGGAGTGGAAGGTAGGGACTCTACCGACTACGCCACAGTGACGGACATTACACTGTTCTTCCTTTTTGTTTTACCTTTGTTAACCTTTTTTTTTTATCTTATTCACACATACAAACATAAGACAGAACACACACCCAGACCCAAGGTGGAGGTTTAAAATCCCCTACCCCGCCGAGAATCGAACCCGGGTCGCCGGAGTGGAAGGTAGGGACTCTACCGTCTACACCACGGCGACGGACATAATCAAATCATACACGATAGACACTACAGATTTGTGTTTAATAGCCTTAAAATTTAATGTAAGATATTTTTTCGGTTGTTTACATGACATTATAGGCCTAATTTTATCCATTCAAATTATTACTTAAATATCAAATATGAGTATATAAAAAGTAGTATAAAGCGAACATATAAACCCAGATTCCCCTATTATGTGACTGTTAAGCATGCTAACGATAAGTTTATGGTCCAATCACTCATCAAGTACAAAATTCCCTTCACGCTATGCTACACGGTTCTTTCGTGTTATAGCACGTAATCTACTTAATAATAATAATAATAATAATAATAATAATAATAATAATAATAATAATAATGACAATGCTTTATTTTAGCTGGCAGAGTTAAGGCCATAAAGCCTTCTCTTCCACTCAACCAGCGACTAGTAGGGTTATACAGAAATTAGATACATATTACAATTTTAAGATATTATTAAAATACAGACTGAACAAAATACAATGATGATGTGATATAATACTAGCTAATACTAACAAAAACATAGAATATAATAGAATTAAAATGATATAAAATAAAGTAAGTAGCTTCCTAGATTATTATTAATAGAATGCTCTATATAGTTGTTATGCAGTTAATGTTTTCATTGTGTCGAACTTAGGATATCAGTTAATTTGGATTTAAATAATGATAGCGATTGACAGTCCCTGACATGACTGGGAGGGAAGTGAGTTCCATGCTCTAGTCATAGATGTTGTGTAAAATATGAACACATTACTCTGTAATCCGTAGATCCTTACATCAAAATATTCAGCCAACATCCAACATCTCGTTTCCAGTATCTATCCTCAAACCATAACTTAAACACAAGATCACAACATAGTCTCTTGCTTAATATACCGCAACATAGGACATCACATCACTCCTTGTCATATACCATCTCCACTTCTCGCAACTGGAATTCCCTACCACAAGAAATAAGGGGCTGCCGGACATTGGCATATTTTAAAAGAAATCTAAATTTATATTTGCTCTAACCACCACTTCATTATTACCCAGTGTAAGGTACATATATTAATTGGTGTTTCTCGTATAATTTATCATTTTTATATTATTATTATATTATTTTCATTACTTACTTACTTACTCACTGGCACTATCGAACCCGTAGGTTCATGTTCGCGCAGACATAAGCTCTCCATACATCCCTATCCTGAGCTAATGTTTTCCAATCATTTCGTGTATAATCTACTTCCCTCAAATCATACTTAATGTTATTCTCCCACTTCAATCTTGGTCTACCAACTGGGCATTTTCCCTCTGGCTTTCCTACAAGAAGCTTCCATGCACGTCTTTCATTCCCCATACGTGCAACATGTCCTGCCCAACGCAGTCTACGAGACTGAACTGTTCTGATTAGATCTGGCTTACTATAAAGATCATGTAATTCATTGTTATGTAGTCTTCTCCATTCACTTGTCTGTTCATCTCTCTTTGGTCCAAACATTTTCCTAAGTACTTTATTCTCAAATACCTGTAATCTCCTTTCCTCCCTTAAAATAAGAGTCCATTTTTCGCATCCATTTTCATTATTGTTATTATTATTATATTATTATTATATTATTATTATTATTATTATCGTAAGTATTATTATTGTTATTATCGTATAAAATGTTGTTTGTACATGAAATTTACATTGCTACATTTTAATGTATCTTTAACTGTTTATAATTAGTATAGTGTATATCTATATTTGTCAAATATTTATTTGTATTTTTACTGGTTGAGTGGAAGAGAAGGCCTTATGGCTTTAACTCTGCCAGAATAAATAAAACATGATGATGATTATTATTATTATTATTGTTTTAAATTGCGGATGAGCCCATGTAGGACTATGCAAAGTACTTAGAGACGTTTCCTTTGAGCCCAAATTTCTTTCATTCTTTTGCTATGAGCTTGTTTTCTATCATCTGTCCAAGTTGTTCCAGTTTTTTTCTTTGGTTTGTCCTCTTGGTCAACCTGCCACATATTCACCTTAATTCTAAATATATCTCTGTTTGGGATATCTTCTTTAGTAATTCCTGCCAATTTTAAGTCCTTTTTGATTTCATCAATCCACTTCATAGTATCCACTAGAGCTTTACTTCTGTTTCCGTAGTATTCCATTTAACTGTTATTATTATTATTATTATTATTATTATATATATTAATATTATTATATTATTATAAGTAGAGCTAGGAATTTTAGGTGCTTCACCTTAATTTTATTTTGTTACTACAAAGCTCAAATTAGTTTGTCTTGCAAAGAAAACATTAAATAAATGCCCCTAAATGTGTTTTAGTTGCACCTTTTTTCAATGCTAGCACTTTTTTGCACCTTTTTATCAATGAAAGCACATTTCGCAATTCTTTTAAACCTTTTTTGTCTCTTAGCAGCATTGTATTCCCAAAATAATGTGTATTTTTTTTATTTCTTCAAATACGCTTTCAAGGGTTGGTAACAATGTGTGGTATCAGTCCACATCACATTGCTTCCACTTTACTGCAGTCCCATTATGCTATTCATTTTAAATTAGTTCACACCTTCTTGCACCACGGTTATGCGAAAGCTATTGTTTAAGCAAGGGAGATTGTTGAGTGCATAAACAAATGTTTCAGTTCAAAATATTATTTGACTTGTGCGGTCTGCTATTTTCCTGAGCGGCCAGTATACAGTATGCCAAAACCGAATGTGAACTCCTACAAACTACATGATTTTGTAAAATAGTTTAGTGAAAATGGAATTCAGAGTGACAGATCTGTTATGAGGTGCACTGTTTGAGATATTTCAATAACAATTAATGAAAAACACCAATACAATCGTGTTACGCAGCATACAAGTAGTGAAAAACACGATAAATAAGGAACTACAAAGCAGTAAATGTGTATTGTGACAACAGTTTATTGGCGAGATACTGCCTTCTTCAAGTTTAATAAATAAGGATTTTTTTTAAATGATACAGCAAAGACATTTGTGACATGTGGGATTCCTCTTTCCTAACCTAACAACCCTATTTTGAAAGCATATTTGGAGAAATATACTGGGAAGTCTATCCCAGATGAAAATCATATCTTCAACCTCTGTATGAAGAAAAATTAAAACAGATCAGTCAAGTAGAAGGTGAAAACCATTTTTTTTCATTAGACGAAACCACTGATAGACAGTTGAGATATTGAACTTTTTTAGATATGTTCTAAACATTTGAGTTGTTGAATAATATCTGCTTTAACAGTTTTCTGGACTTGTGATTTCAATAACATAATGTTCTGGGACTTGTCTTACTCAGACTTTTTATATATGACAACATGACTGAATTTTGTGTCGTGAGTTATTTGATGTAGGCTAATTGGTATTGATACTCTTTCATGATAATTCACATGGAAAATTTGCACCTTTTTTGCACCTTTTTCTGCTAAATTAAAGCACCTTTTTTGCACCTTTTTCACCAAAATTTTGCAACTAAAATTCCTAGCTCTAATTATAAGCAACCTAGCAACGATAGATTTCTGTTTCACACTGTATTTCCTGTACAAGTTACTCTGATTTGTAAGCACCCTATAGATATAATTGCGAGGCACACAACACAAAGATGACTGTAATCTGAAACCTAAGATTGAGATCATATTTGTGTAGCCATTATCCTGTTCTTCGAACCAAACAAACCATCCATCCCTCTACTTTCACTCGCTACTGTGCCTGCCCTGTTTAGACAGATTGCATCAATATTAATTATTTCTATATAAAAAACACATTGTTATAATAATTATGATAGCTGTTTTTCTTTTTTCTTTATTCTATTTTTTTCGTATTTTCTGTGTTTGATTGTTATCAATAAATTGAACTAGTGGTTATCATCATTGCCTCTGGTTTCGAAGTTCGCTGCTTCAAACACGACTAGGGTCGATATATTTTAACACATTAGTGCCTAACTTATGTATTTTTATTGACTATTTAACTCATGCCACAAATGCTAGTCAATGACCAATCACGTTTCAATGAATGTTGTTTTACAACCAATGGCAGTCGTGTTTCACCTCGCTCTTTATCTATTTCTCTTTATCAGCTCCTGCTTTTGTGATAAAGAAAGCTCCTCCTTTTTAATGTTCTGAACAGATCAAAACATTATTTTTCTCCAACAAATACATTGAATATAGCAAATAATGAAAATATTCCTTACTGAGTTGTTTACTAAAAAAATTAATTAATAACCCGTAATGTTGATTATGATATATAGTTTGATGTGTTTCATTATTTCTCCACTTGGGTGCACTCTTACAATATGGTGATATTATTTGGCAATAAATACTATGATCAAGCAGCAGTGAATGGACATAACCTCACTTTTCTGATTTGTTTTCAAACATCGCCGTTTACATTAAATATATAAATATTTTAAAATAACTATAGTTAAACAATGATTTGTGAGTAAACAGCTTAATTTTATTCGTTAAATAGTCATAACAAATGCCACTCTTGATTTCCAAATTCTCTAGATAAATCCACTCCTCACTTCGTGAGTCGTGAATTTATCGATAATTTGAAAATCACTCGTGGCTTTTACTTATGATTATCACAAGGCTCTAACTTATTATTTTTATTTATTTATTTATTTTGCTAGTTTAATTTTACCTCTGTACACACTTTTACATGCCCCCACGCCTTCAAGGCCCACATTCTGCTATGTAGGTAACCACCTTGACCTTTATTTTAAATTGATTGCTATATTCCAAATTTGGTCCCAAAAAAATGTGAGCAGTTAAGCGTTAATAGACAGACAGACCTCTCCCCCCCCACACACACACAGAAATGAAGGTGACTGCTAAAAATGATCATGGTCCATTCTTCAATACAATTATTTTGTAGTGTCATTTCCCTACATGCATAAAACTTAGCCGTGTATGTACCCCAAAGGTCTACGTCCCTCATAAGTTTTGTTCAGAGGCACTAATTTACGCTTGAGGTTTTTTGGGAAAACGAATATCTTTAATCTCGGGACACACGGCTTAAAATGCCTCTCGGGAGACATGTCCTTTGGATTTTTCCATCCTAAAAACCCATCTAACTTGGCTGGGTTTGAACCGGTGACCCTCGGGACCAGAGGCAAGGAAGCATAACAACAAGACCACCGAGGTTGAAGAAAAGATTGGGACAAATAAATACCCGGATAATACCGGTTAGCAAGTATTCTATTATAGAATTTATAATATTTATTATATTTTATGTGTGGCTATAGTTTTTATTAATTACTATCTAATACCCGGCGTGCGCTGCTACTCCTAAATAAATGTTAATGTGTTTTTACCACCAGCCGTGCGCTGTTATGCTTGCCCGGGAATCTGCTTATCCCATTCTTCTTATCGTTATTGTGAGTTATTCGTAGAAGATAAACATATGCTGTTGCGGACTTTTTTGTAGAGTTTTTTTGTGATATTCAATTCTGTGTACATTAATTTGATGTATTTCTTATGGTTTAGGCAGCGTAATCCATTTAAGCGTCAAAATAGGGACTTTATTTCACGTTTTTCACTACAAAGGGTGATTTTTAGGGGTGAAGGGGTTGAGTATTACAACTTTCTTATAGCCTATGTTCATCCCCGGAATATCCTGAAGATTTTTCAAAAAGCCCCATGTCAATCGGATGAACGGTTCGGGAGAGCTCGCTTGCCCGGGAATCTACTTATCCCGATCTTCTTGGAATCAATGAAAGACAAAAATAGTTATTATGAGTTATCCGTAAAAGATAAACATATGCTCTCGGGGACTTTATGGTAGAGTTTTTTGAGATATTCAATTCTGTGCAAATTAATTTGGTGTATTTGTTATGGTTTAGGCAGCGTAAGCCATTTAAGCGTCAAAATAGGGACTTTATTTCACGTTTCTAAGAGTGAAGGGGTTGAGTAACACAACTCTCTTATAGCCTATGTTCATCATGGGAATCTCCTGAACATTTTGCAAAAAAAACATCAAAATCGGATCAACGGTATGGCCGCGCGTAGAATACGAACGAACGAACAAACAAACAAACAAACAAACATTGATTTGTGTATATGTATATATATTTTTTTCAAATGTCCCAGGTTGTCTTTCGACATTCCTGGTATTTCTCTCCTGGCATGGCGTACTTGTAACTCACTTCTGAGGTTAGGGCGCCTGGAAGGCGGGGTTACGTGGCCCCAATAATATGATGGTGATGATGATGATAATGGTGCGCCAGGAGAGTCCCTAATCCTAAGCTTAACCTAAGATGAATATGAATGATGATGATTGCGTTGGCCATATGATTTCGGGGACCGTTTAGGCCTTAAAGTTTTCCTGACATTTGTCTTACAGGTGAGGAAAAAACCCCGATAAAAACCTCATCCAGAAAAACTGTCCCGACCGGGGATCGAACCCGAGACCACAGCGGTGCTGATTTTTATATATTAGATGTTCTATATATTGATTTTCTTTTGTTACGTGTTCCATAAGCGTCTTATATTTCATTTATTCATTTAGTGTTGCTAGTCATTCTTTTATTTCCTTCGTACTTATTTTATGCGATTTTATTTCTTATTTCAGCATCTACAAATTATTCTTACGAGTTCGTTTCCTATTTATTTTTATTACCTCTGCACGTAACAAGAAGGAAGACGCATTAAATTGCATTTAAAGCAAGTTAAATCGAAAATTAAGTTGAAATTAAATAGGTAGGAACAATGGGACGGTTTTGTAGGTTAGGATTGATGCAAGGCTTGGACACGGCTGTTATAATGAAGCTCTTTTTACTTCGGAACACGACCTCTCATCCTTTTATTTCTCGTTGTGGAGATAAAAAAAAACATTTGAAAAGTTGAGTCACATTTAAATTACCAGACTGCCGCTCTGGCGTTGTTAATATATGATTAATTTGAGATCCTAATCTCATCTCAAAGTATAATGAGCTCTATTACAGCTTCTGCTTCTACGCCCTGCGTTTCTCTTCTCTTTGATGAGAGGTTCGTTCCAGAAAATGAATACTAGATGGCGCCATTGCATTAGTTTGCAGTTTTGTAATTTTTATCACCATCATCATCCTTCACGGATTCGGTCTTTGCCTGTTCCATCTCACATCTGTTCAGCCCAGCGCTTTCTTGGTCTTCCCACCGATCTTCGTCCTACAGGATTATACATCAGTGCCATCTTTGGTATTAATATCATATTCTCTGTCATTCTTTGCAGATGTTCTATCCAGTTGTTCCTGTGTTCTTCTATTTGTTGGGATGCTGCTTTTCTTGTTAATAGCGAGGAGATACTAAAGGACAACACGCACACACTTATTGAGTAACGCTAAGGAATTAGGACTGGAAGTAAATATCAATAAAACTAAATATATGGTCACACGTAGAAATGCATTATATAATGGAAAGGGTCAGCTAATGACAAATGAGGGAAATTTTGAGGAAATAGCTGGATTCAAATGCCTAGGAACAATAATCACAAATAGGAATGAGATGCACAAAGGAATTAAACATAGGCTCAATTCTGGAAATGCTTGCTATTATGCATTGCAGAGACTCTTTATGTCCCAACTCCTTTCAAAAAACGTTAAACTGAAAATATATAAAACTATTATTCTACCAGTTATATTATTTATCGTATATGGGTGTGAAACATGGACTCTTATTTTAAGGGAGGAAATGAGATTACGAGTTTTTGAGAATAAAGTTCTTAGGAAAATGTTTGGACCAAAGAGAGATGAACAGACAGGTGAATGGAGAAGACTACTTAACAATGAACTACATGGTCTTTATAGGAAGCCAGATATAATCGGGCAGGAACCATGAGAGAGATAGCGGAAAAATTTGTACTCGTATCAGAGGATAGAGTACTTTTCAACGTTTGCATATGCAATTAGCACCATAGCGTAAATTGTAAATTTTTATGACTGGAGGACAGTCAAAATAAAACTCTGAATTCAGATATTATGCCTACCTTTTTCCTGAAATAATAAATAAAATTCAATGCTGTATATACAAGCGTATGGTTGAAATTCTTCCCTGTAGGGGAGAGCGCCTAAATCTCTGTTAAGGGAGAAATGAGCTTACAAGAAGATATACAAGCGTTGCTATCTTCCGAAAATCGCGCAGTTTTATCAGAGCAACGAAAAATATAAAAAAAATACATTTTATTATAAAGTCAATAAATATATTTAATAAAGTGAATTAACCCGGTTTCCTTTAGGCCTACTCCAAGAGCGACAGGCCTAGAAGGCACTTGGCCTACCAGCCGGCTGCTGACCTCACATCCACATGTGCTATCACAGATATAGAGATCATAAGCCAGTCTAGTTGTGACATATGGTCAGCATGTCGAGTCCCCCAGCCGTTATAGCTCGTTTTCTCAATCTGGAGTCGCTATTTATTGTAGCTATCCACATGCCTCACGATGCTGGGTAGGCAGCGGTCCCATACTAGGCGAAATTCCATGAGAACATGGCTTCCTCCATGTGGGCTCGAACCAGCTCTGCGCCAAGGCATCTTGCCTTAACCACTCGGCTACGGCGCGGGGCTACCCGATTTTCTTTATTGATTTAATCATTCGTACATTCAAGTTGCTGTTAAATATCTTGTTACAATTTTTTTAGAAGCCTAAAATAGTATTTTTACAACCTTTTCAAATTTTTTTGCCTATTTTAGGTGCCTTAAAATCCACAGTCTAGTCATAACATACTCATCTGTTTTGTGTGTTAACAGATATAGATAGGCCTCTATCTTATCCTTTGATACACACATTTCCGCCCTGTATCTCAGACAAACTTTAAAAATCATTCTAGCAGCATATTGTTTTTAAATTTTCGCAACGCAACTCGGTATACCGGTATGTCATTGAAATAAAACGAAAAACTCGTTCTCGAAAAGTCAGCAAAAACAGACCATTATGTACTCGAAAGCCGAAATTTAAAAATCGCTCTAGCGTCCTTCACGTTTGTTTTCTCGCAACGAAACTAATTACATACGATTTAAGTAACAACATAAATATACATTCCTTAACTAACTAACTAACTCACTGGCACTATCGAACTCGTAGATTCATGGACGCGCGGGCATAATATCTCCGTACATCCCTATCCTGAGCTAATGTTTTCCAATTATCCCCTGTATAATCCACTTCCCTCAAATCACAGTTAATGTATTATTGCCTCACTCTGATGGTTAACAGTTTATATAAAAACGGGTGCCGCGCGGCAATGCTTGACATGCGGCGTTGTCACGTTTCTCATAGCGCTATGGGCGTTTATTACACAAGGACAGAAGGCATTGATTATTTATGTTATTATTTAATTTTCATGTTATTATTTGGTATTGTTTAACTTTTAAAATTAAAAGTATGTGTATTTATTTATTAAATAATTTAATTTCAACTCTATACAGTTTGTAAGTCTACATATAATATTCATACAACATGCTAAAATTATTATTGTTATTATTATTGTATTATTATTATTATTATTTTTATTATTATTATTATTATTATTATTATTATTATTATTATTATTTCGGTCTGAAATATTTTCCCACGACCCCCATATGTTCAAATCACTTAGGCCTATATATTAAACTAATAAAATAAGTATATATTATACCATTATTCGAGCTACTTATCATAAGTAATGCCACGAGTGATTTCCAAATTATCGATAAATTCATGACTCACGAAGTGAGGAGTGAATTTATCTAGAGAATTTGGAAATCAAGAGTGGCATTTGTTAGGACTATTTAACGAATACAATTAAGCTGTTTACTCACAAATCATTATTTAACTATAGTTATTTTAAAATATTTATATATTTAATGTAAACGGCGATGTTTGAAAACAAATGAGAAACGATAGGTACGCTTCTACTGTTTCTTTTGTTTATCACTGCAACCAGATCATACTATTTATTGCCAAAGGAACGCAATATTGTAAGGAGGAGCTTTCTTTAATATGGTAATTATAACACTGATAAATATTTGGTGAAACACGACTCTGGTTGGTTGTAAAACAGAAATCATTGAAACGTGATTGGTCATTGACTCCCATTTGGGGCATGAGTTAAATAGTCACAGTAAATCACTGATAATTATAACAATTAATTACGGTATACAATTGTATAAGTGGATCGACTGATCCACGTTCCGAGTTTTAATTGAAACTGAATGAAGAATAACAATGTGGCAAGATCGTGGTAGTCGCGGCAGTCGGGATTTTTGAATTTTAATAACATATAACAGCTGCGGGGAAACAAAGCGAGCCGCTTGTTAAGCATCATAGTGAGGCGATAATAATTCTCCCACCTCAATCTTGGTCTACCAACTGGGCTATTGTGATAGAATAGATAATGCAAAAATATGTTTGCCATCACTCTTCCGGTTTTCCTACAAGATACATTCCTTAACCCACCAAAATCAGACAAAGGCTTGTTACTAATCCTTCGATTGGGGGGGGGGGTTGAAATTAAAAGGAAAAATTAATGTCATAACGAGAGAGAGAGAGAGAGAGAGAGAGAGAGAGAGAGAGAGAGAGCGAGAGAGAGAGAGAGGATGAGAAATTAAAAGTTCTCGGCTTCTGTTGTATTCAAATCTAACAATTAATACAAGTTGCCACGCCTGGCAGATGTCTCTCACTAAGAAAGTTACGACTGGGTGGGTCCCCAAGTACGTCGTGTTCGACATAATGGAGGTTTACTGTTAAAACGCTCAGTCAGGGGTTTATGTTCCAAGCTATTTGTTTCTGGGTATTAATATTACTCAAACGTTTATGTTGTCCTCCTTAAAAGGCTAACCGCAATAGATTTTTATGAGATTGGGTGTACGCCTGTTCCCATTGATGGCGGCATACTCCAAGATGATGCCGGCATATTATCACCTTCATTTCAAAATAATGCGCTTTAACATTTTATATTAATTTCTTAAAACCTACATATTCCATAATGTAAATAGGGCATCCGAGGGCTAGGGAGTCTTTCCTTTCTTCCATTACTTCTTTCCTTTATTTTCTTTTCTTCTCCAGAAAAGCCTGACCAGAGGCTATAAGATGGCAGCCCCATCACTGGTCTTGCCTTCCTTTGGCCAGCAACCAATCGAAGGGACTATTATTATGCTTTCAAGTCTTATACGAGAATTTCCAGGAAGTAGGAGGGAACATTTTCTATAGGATCGTAACAGGCCTTGGCCTAATACTTGGAAGGAAGAAGAAGAGAAGAAATAGTAGTAGAAGTAGTAATAGTAGTATTGCATTTAGATCTTCTAATATCAGTATGATATTAGATCCCACAATCCGTTTTGAGACTCATAGTGGCCAACCTGAGGAAGTTGATTGTGAAACGAAACCCATGTATGAGCCAACAATTGACTATTACAAAGACTATTTAACTCATGCCACAAATGCTAGTCAACGACCAATCACGTTTCAATGAATTTTGTTTTACAACCAATGACAGTCGTGTTTCACCTCGCTCTTTATCGATTTCTCTTTATCAGCTCCTGCTTTTGTGATAAAGAAAGCTCCTCCTTTTTAATGTTCTGAACAGATCAAAGCATTATTTTTCTCCAACAAATAATTGAATATAGCAAATAATGAATAGATTCAGTGATTTTACTGAGTTGTTTATTCAAAATATAAATGATTAACCTATAATGTTGATTATAATAGTTAGATGTGTTTCATTATTTCTCCACTAGAGTGCATTCTTACAATATTACAATTCTATTTGGCAATAAATAATATGATCGAGTTGCAGTGAATATACATAACCTCACATTTCTAATTTGTTTTCAAACATCGCCGTTTACATTAGCTATATACATATTTTAAAACACCGGTAACTATATTCAAATAATTATTTTTTTGTAAAGAGCTTTATTTTATTCGTTAAATAGTCCTAACAAATGCCACTCTTGATTTCCAAATTCTCTAGATAAATTCACTCCTCACTTCGTGATCGTGAATTTATCGATAATTTGGAAATCACTCGTGGCATTACTTATGATAAATACCAATTAGATAGTATAACTGTCAAAGGATTGATGATCGGGGCAAGAGGTACTATACCAGGATTCTTAGCTAAATTTTGGAATTCCTTAGATTTGGACAAGGTGTATCTTTCTAAAATTGCCATCACTGCCATTAGAGGATCAATTTCAATTTTAAGAAACCATCTTTACAAAATTTCTACTTTATAGTATGTATACTTCAATTATAATTCTAATTTTTTAAAAATGTATTTAATCAATTTCGAAAATTAATTGTCTGTATCACTTTGTCCTTGAGGCAATCATCTGATGAGGAAAGTTGTATATAGGCTAATAAAAAAACTAAATAGTAGTATTGGCCCATGTGGTCTAGCGATTTACTCCTACTCTGTTCTCGATAGTCGCAGGTTCAAACCACCAGGGCGATGCAATTTTTAGAACTGCAAAATCCAAGTAAAAGTACTTCGAGAGTGTCTTTAAGCCGAGGGTCCCAAGTCTGAAGATATTCGGACTCATAAAAGAATCTCAAGCACGATTAGAGCCTATCAGTGAAACTTATTCGACCTTTCCCATTAAGTAATGCCTTAGTTGTCTATTAGGTACTCTTTGAGGTGATGAGATAACCACTCGACACTCGCTGACATATCGTCGGCTTGGAAGAAGATTGTCATAACTCAAAACTAACAAATTTTTAGGGGAAGCATTTTGTGACTCTCTTTCTCAGAATAAAGTTGTAGACTTGTCAAAAAATATACCGTCACTTGTACCATGTAGCAGGCGCAGTAAGAATTACAGCTTGTAACTCTCTTCCACATAAAAATATAGACAAACTGCAGTCGTTTCATTGTGGGGACATACAATTAATTATTTTGAGTTGTGACAGTCTTCTTCCAAACCGACGATATGTAGAGAAATAAGCGCAAGAGAGCATCCTTTTTCTTCTCAACCAGCATAGTTGTGTATATCTTAGCACACTTTATGGGCTGTAATAATAACTAACTTATTGGTACTATCGAACCCGTAGGTTCATGGCCGTGCGGACATAAGCTCTCCATACATCCCTATCCTGCGCTAATGTTTTCCAGTCATTCCTTATATAATCTACCTCCCTCAAATCATGGTTAATGCTATTCTCCCACCTCATTCTTGGTTTACCAACTGGGCATTTTCCCTTTGATTTTCCTACAAGAAGCTTCCATGCACGTCTTTCATTCCCCATTCGTGCTACATGTCCTGCCCATCGCAGCCTACGAGACTTAACTATTTTTATTATATTTGGCTTCCTATAAAGACTATGTAGTTCACTGTTATGCAGTCTTCTCCATTCATCTTCTCCATTCACCTGTCTGTTAATTTCTCTTTGGTCCAAAAATTGTCCTAAGTACCTTATTCTCAAATAGCCATAATCTCCTTTCCACAAGCCGGAGGGTCGAGTGTTCAAGTCGTCCCGTTTGGGTCAGGATTTTTAAACTGACCCAAACCCTCTGGCGGCACTATGACCCTGGGGTCGACTCAGCCTCTAACTGAAATGAGTACCAGACGCTTGTTCTGGGGGTAAAGACGACCGTCACGCAGGGCTGACAACCCGGCTGACATAAAGTGCCGATTGTCTAGAAAAAGTGGGAACCTTAACCTCCTACTACCCCAAGGGCCTCCGGGCCTGTTGTGGGATCACTTTACTTTACTTTACTTTCCACCCTTAAAGTGAGAGTCCATATTTCGCATCCATATAATTTTTTTTTCAAAGGCCCGAGGTTGTCATTTTGACATTTCTGATGTATCTCCTGGCATGGCGTACTTGTAACCCACTTCGGAGGTTGGGGCGCCTGGAAGGCGGGGTTACGCTGCCCCGATGATATGTGAATTGATGATGATGGTAATGATGCATTAGGAGAGGCCTTAAACTAAACTTAAGCTAATTAGGCGAATGTGATATTGATGATAATGATGGCCAGATGATGTTCGGGGACCATTTGGTGAGCATTAAAGTATCCTGACATTTATCTTACAGGTGAGGAAAAACTCCGAAGAAACCTCACCCAACCGGGGGCCGCTGCGTGACAAGGCAGCACGCTACCTCGAGACCACAGCGGTGGACATATCCATATGACTGGTAGAATGATAGGGCTGTAATAATAACTAACAGAAATGAATACTTGTTTTTAGCTGCAATAAATTAAGTAAACAATAAAGGAAATATGGAATGTTGTTATATGTTTATCTCCCGAAGAGTAGGGCCATATAAATATGTCGCGATAACCAGCAGGAGGGGAGTGGACATTGTCGCGTCATCAGTTTAAGTACATGTTGTTTCACAACTCTGTGAGACCACCAACATTGTCTCATCAGGACAATTTACATGTTTGTCCAATTTATGTGCCCAATGTTTCCAAATATACGAGGAGAATCATAAATATGGCTATACGTTTGATCGCGTTGTGTGATGAAAATATTACCATTATAAAAAATATTAAATTACCGTTGGAAAGGCAATTATTCAAATTACAACAATATTATAAAACAAAACAATGTAGAACTTACGCCATTAGTCAAAATGGCGTTGATTATGCAACAGCAAATTACAATTGCTGCATGGGCAATAACGTATGCTAATGATCGTGAAGCCGCAAGACGGGCAAGACGTGAGTTTAACGTAGCATTACAGCCGTCAACTGTGGGGAAGTGGAGAAAATGACTGCTGGAAACGGGAAGGATGCAGAAAAACAAACCTCCTGGAAGGCCTCGCATTAGCACGGATGCAGAAGCAACGAAGAGAATCGTGGAGGCGTTCGACGATAGCCCACAAAAATCAACCCGCCAAGCTGCACGTGGCAGTGATTTGTTTTGTTTTGTTCTATTATTGTAATTTGAAGGATTCCCTTCCCAATGATAACATCATATTTCCTTTAATAATAATATTTTCGTCACAAAATGCTATCAAATGTATAGCCATATTTCTGAATCACTCTGTACTTTTTTTTTAAATTTTCTATTTTCAGTGTATAAGATTTGTGGTTAGCCCTTTGCAAGCCCAGTGCCTTTATAAAGGACGTAATTTAAACTAATATATTGTCTAATAACCAACTTATTATGTATAATTTTACTTCTTCTTCTTCCTTTCCAGGATTAGGTCAATGGCACCTGTTCCGGTCTCAAGTCCATCGTTTCCTAAAGGGTAGAGAATGACTGGGGCGGATCTGAGGATGAGCTCTCAGACTCTACAAAAGACTCCAAATAGTCAGCGCAAAATATAACCTCTCTCTAAGAAACCCTTCCATCTACCTTCACTTGGTGGGACTGTTTTTACTGAAGATGGAGAGTGAATGGCTAGTTTCTGGCGCCATAAAACCAGATGCTCGGGACAGAGCTCTGTAGCCTTGTAAGGCAGTCTGTCTAGGAGAAAGACAACTCCGAAATTAAACTCTGGTCCTCCAGGTTGGGGGTTTTGTGATTGGGCTGGTAACCCATCCAAGTAAAAAAAAATACTCAGAAGTCTCAAGTGCGAATACGAATATAATTTTACTATTCTGCCAATTTCTAAGAATACATTTCCTTTCAAAAGTATTCTAAGTAATAGTTTTGACTTTCATTCCCCATTTCTGGCACCTGCCATGCCCTTTCCAATCTATGAGATTTAACTGTTCTTATCACACCTAGCTTCCTATAAAAACCATGTACTCACTATTAGGGTCAAGGGTTCAAGTCCCGTTGGGGTCAGGATTTTTAAACTGACCCAAACCCTCTGGCGGCACTATGGCCCTGGGGTCGACTCAGCCTCTAATTGAAATGAGTACCAGGCGCTTGTTCTGGGGTAAAGGCGGCCGTCACGCAGGGCTGACAACCCGGCTGACATAAAAGTGCCGAGTGTCTAGAAAAACTGGGAGCCTTAACCTCCTACTACCCCAAGGGCCTCCTGAGGCCTGTTGTGGGATCACTTTACTTACTCACTATTAGGTAGCCTTCTCCATTCACCTGTCTGTCCGTTTCTATTTGCTCCAATTTTTTTATAGGAACTTTATTCTCAAATACTAATATTTTTTCTCTCCCATGAAGTAAGAGACCATGTTTCGCATCCATATGGTCTATAGTATAATTGGTAGGATCATAGTTTTATATTTTTTTCAGTTTAACATTTTTTAGATAGGTTGGGATGACAAGTGTACCTGTAATGCATAATAACAAGAGTTTCCAGAATTTATCTCGTTTATTTTCTTTGTGCACCACAATCCTGCTTGTACTTATTGTTTTTAGGTATTTTGATTCAGGCACTTCTTAAAAATTTTCCTCATTTGTCATTAACTGTTCATTCCCTTTATGTAATGAACTTCTATGTTTAACCATGTATTTACCTTTATCGATATTTACTTCCCGCCCTAATTTCTTAGTGTTATCAATAGAGTGTACGTGTTGGCCCTCAGTATCTCCGCGTTATCGTCTAATAACTCTACATCATCAGCATAAACTAACAGCTTATTAATACCATTAACGTGTAACTTACTCACTGGCACTATCGAATCCGTAGGTTCATGGCCGCGCGGACATAAGCTCTCCATACATCCCTATCCTGAGATAATGTTTTTCAATCATCCCCTGTATAATCTACTTCCCTCAAATCATAGTTAATGCTATTGTTTCATCTCATTCTTGGTCTACCAACTGGGCGTTTTCCCTCTGGTTTTCCTACAAGAAGCCTCCACGCACGTCTTTCATTCCCCATTCGTGCCACATGTCCTGCCCATCGCAGTCTACGAGACTTAAGTATTCTTATTATATCTGGCTTCCTATAAAGACCATGTAGTTCATTGGCTTTTTTCTTTTGTCCTCTAAAATTTGATGGCATGCTATAATTGAATAGTAGAGGAGATGGTGAATCTCCTTGTTTTAACCCAAGGTGAATTTCAAACATCATCCTGCCAGGTATTAGTCCTAGAAGAACTGTTACGGCCTGAGAAAGCGGTTTTCGTGCCATATTTTCATAGCTCGACCAAGTGACCGTTTTCCATTTGGACAGTAGTTCATTATTGCCTTGCGGATCCTGGATCTAGCCATTCTTGAGACATGTTCCTTCCAGTTTAGCTGATATCTGGAGATGTAGTCCAGTATTGGTGACACATTAAGTTCTTGAAGGATTTCTACATTTTTTTTTCGATCCCATTTGGTGTAGCCAGCTGTTCGGCGCATAAATTTCATCTCACAATCTGTTAGTCTGCTTTCATCTGTCGTCCTTATAGTCCACGCTTCACTCCCATAACATAGGACTGGTCGAGCCATTATTTGAGAAAGACGAGTATGAGTTGATTTTTGCACTAATGAAGGTTTTAAAACTCTATTAATGATTCCCATTGATTTGTTGAATTTCACAATTTTCTCTGGTAAATCCAAATTTTCAACAAAAGAGAGTTTATATCCTAAATAAGTAAACTCATTAACTCTATCTAAAATTTTGTTATTTAAACAAATTTTGCTTGGTTTCCCCTCCATGGTATCTTTACCTTGTCGTGGTGGAGTGGCTTGCGTGCTTAAATGATCCTGAGAGCTATGCCGGCGGTAGCATTGCTGCCGATAGGGTTACCCATGCCGGACTGGTCGAAGGTGATAAGCCAGACGAAAAAAGTACCTTGGGCGAAAGAGTGACAATCTTTCACCGTAAAAATACAACCGTCAAGAAATGCGGACATGGGTTCATCTGGGGTAAAATTTTCCGGAGGTCAAATAGTCCCCCATTCGGTTCTCCGGGCGGGGACTACTTCAGGGAACCCATGCCAAAGGCTCAAACATAGGGACATGTTCCTAGGAACATGGAATGTTAGGACTTTATACAATAATGGGGCACTACAGATATTAAAAACGCCCAGTTGGTAGACCAAGAATGAGGTGGGAGAACAACATTAACTATGATTTGAGGGAAGTAGATTATACAGAGAATGATTGGAAACCATTAGTTCAGGATAGGGATGTATGGAGAGCTTATGTCCGCGCGGCCATGAACCTACGGGTTCGATAGTGCCAGTGAGTAAGTAAGTAAGTAAGTAAGTATTGGGGATTTTCCACAAAAGGTCATTATTTTAGTTTTATTGGTAGATATTTCCATTGAATTTCAAATATATAAGTTACTTTAATATAATTCGTGGTAGCAGACAATGTGGGTGTAACATTGCACTCAGTGAGAAGTACAGAGAAAGAGGAGAGATGTTCATAAGAAGAAGAAGGTTTAGGGGAATGTCTTGTAAAGGACCTCCTCTGAGAAGTCATATAAAAATAAAAATGTATTGTGAAGGGCAGGTGTTGCGACCGCCATCTGAGTTATATGTTGCCCGGTTCAGAGGTCAGACAGCTAGCATGCGCGACTCTTCCAGTGGCGTTATATTACTTTCTACTTCTTAGTTCACATCTCCCGTTACTGGTACTTTCACGTACCCCAACTTGTCAGAGGATTTTAAAATGGAGATGAGCACCTGGATGTACTAAAGTCTTACACTGCGGCGCTTGAGGATTCAAGCCCTAGCCGGTCTCACAACGGCTGCAGGATGCGTCCCTGGAGGTAGAACAGGTCGGTTGATCTGCGACAGCAGTCCTCTCGGATAGGCTCGAGGAGCCCGTGGACCAACTGTCGTCAGGAATAAGCGACCTGACATACTATGTAGCTCAGCAATTTCCCTGAAGTTGCGACTCCAACACCTTCTCCCTGAGGTGTTGGTTTTAAGCCGAGAACTCTTGAACGTGGATGCGAATAGATAGGGAGGACAAGATACTGGGACTTGGGAGTATGGTCTTTGACCGAGGTATACCAAGGAGTGGAGGCAGGGGCCCAGATGTGCAAAACATATTACTCGACCATGTTAACTTTTTAGCCGGTGAGGGGAAGCAATGGCGCTAGTTGTGAAGATGAGGAAAGTATTTCCTTTCATCGCTGGTACAATCAGTGGCAAAATATAGTGATAGACTTATTTGAAATAAGAGATGGAGTTATTGAGAGATCGTCGGAGGTTGTATGCCTACGGGTTTCTGGATAATTTGACGTAAAGGGAAATTAAATCAGCACTGATTTCCAACTGCTGTCTGTCAGACTTCAATGTTTATATACTTGGAATATAGGATCTAACTTTCGCACTTGACATTGTCACTAACAACTGATTATGCACGATTAACGGAAAAGAAACACTGTCATTACAACCTAAGACAAGGGTCTACTACCTCCAACCTCTACTCATCCTTACTACATTCTTTCAGTTCATTGTTTTTCCGCATTGAAAATTAACATTGTCGGGTAATACACACCTTTTCGACCACAAAATAAGACAAATTGTTAAGTCATGCATTTGTATTAAACAAGACGAACATGATATGTATTATTATGGTGACCAAATTGTGTTACTGAACTATTTTGGGTCTTAAAGTTTTCCGATATTTATCTCATAGTAAGGAAAACCGCGAAAATACCTCACCCAAGAAATTCTTCCCAACCGGAGACAAGTTACCATATTGGAATCAATAGTAAAGAGAAAATGTTTGCCTGAACCGGGAATCGAACCCATTAATGGTCAGAGCATCAACATGGAAAGCTGAAGGTATGGGAATGAAGCCTGAATTAGCTCAGTGATCAGAGCATCAGCAAGGAAAGCTGAAGGTTCGGGGTTCGATTCCCGGTTCAGGCAAAACATTTTCTCTTTACCATTGATTCCAACAATTTAGTTGTGTACATTAATTTACTTGTTTCAATCATAGTAACAGCTTTAGCTTCTTCATGCTATGCTTGCAGTTTTACTGGGGAATTGTAGGTGTGGTAGCTTCCCGGTGAAGGAGGATGATGGTAATGATAAGGATGATGGTGATGATGGCCATATAATTTCGGGGACCGTTTGGGCCTTAAAGTTTTCCTGACATTTGTCTTACAGGTAAGGAAAACCCCGTAAAAACCTCACCCAGAAAAACTACCCCGACCGGGGAGATAATCCGGGCCCGCTGCGTGACAAGGCAGCACGCTACCTCGAGACCACAGCGGTGGACATCATAGTGATGGATCCCCTTAATATTTGTTGATTGATTCCCATTCGTTCAGCTACGAGACATGGGTGCATCCCTAATGGGAAGTTACTCAACCAGACGAATTAGTTACGTATATATGCCTACAGATGTCAGTGAAGGACATGTGGTTAGTACATCGCCTCGAGGAGACATCTAATAGGAAACAAAGTATTACGCAGGGATTAATTTAATCCCCGTTCGTGCCACTGCGGGAACGTGGGCGCTTCCCTAGTGGGAAGTTACTCAACTAGACGAATTTAATTGCGCTTATTCCTTTCTTCTTCTTCTCCTTCCTTTGGCTCTACGGTCCTCTAAGAACCTTGGTCTCCTTCATAACAACTTCCCATTCTTCTCTATTACTAGCTTTCTGTATCCACCTTTTCACCTTCAGTTGTCTTAAGTCTTTCTCATCCTTATCTAACCATATTTGTTTCTGTCTTCCAACCTTTCTTCGTCCTTCCGGTTTCCGTTCTAATCTTTCTTGCTCCATCCGTACGCTTATTCCGCTACATATCTCATTAATGGTGTGTAGTTAGCATCCTGATACATCTAGTAAACAATTGGTGGTAAATTTTGAGTAGTGGACACTTTTTTCAGGCTTGAGGTTTTTTTACGATCCTGAAAATAACCAGTCTTGGGACCCACGGTTTAAAGCCCCTCTACGAGGACTTTTTCCTTGGATTTTTCCATCCTAAATATGTCCATTGACCCCAGCTGGAACTGAACTCGCATCTCTCGGGACTCGAAGCAAAGAAAATAACCATTAGACCACCAAGACCGGCACTTAGATGGATGAAGGTTGGTTAAATTTCGTTCAGAGTTATTTCTATTCAGACTTGAGGTTCTTTTAAGAGTCCAAAAATATTAGGACCCGGGATTCACGGCTTAAAGTCCCTCCTAGAGGACTTCTCACTATTACTATTATTATTATTATTATTATTATTATTATTATTATTATTATTATTACTATTACTATTATATCATTGGTTGTCCTTGTGCTGTGGTCTCGGGATAATGTCATTGCCTCGTACGCAGCGGGTCCGAGTTCGATCCCGGTCTGGACAAGTTGCCTGGGCGTTTTTTTTTTGGTTTATCTTCACCTATGAGACAATGTCAGGCCCAAACGGTCCTCATACATCATCTGGCCATCATAATCATCCGTATCATATTCTTATTTAGTTGGAATGTTTATGCCTAAGTGAATGACGTGTCTTCTCTTAAATGTTCGTGTTGTCTCCGAGGTGGCCCTGTCATTGAGTTCATCACTGATCCTGGGAGGCCCTCCTTGTCTTTGTGTGGTCAAAAAAGCAAGTGCGTGATTTTCAAAGCTTCAAATTCTCTCCCGACAGATCGTGTTTCTGTAAAGCTCGAGTGATTTGGGGAACGTAAATAGTTTTCTAACTGGGATAGATAAAGTAAAGTAAAATATTACTCTTATTATTAAATGTAAATTATAGGAAACTGATTGACTCATACATTAAATCTTTACGCAGAAAAGTCAGGATTTAAAAAAAGAAAGTACATTATATGTGAAGAGCTAATTTTGAAAACCTATTTTCTGAATTTTTATTTGAGAATAAAGTACTTAAAAAAAATTGGACCAAAGAGAGATGAACAGACAGGTGAATGGAGAAGACTACATAACAATGAACTACATGGTCTTTATAGGAAGCCAGATATAATAAGAACAGTTAAGTCTCGACTGCGATGGGCAGGGCATGTGGCAAGCATGGGGAATGAAATTCGTGTATGGGGAATAAAATTCGTGCATGAAGCTTCTTATAGGAAAACCAGAGGGAAAACGCCCAGTTGGTAGACCGAGAATGAGGTGGGAGAATAAAATTAACTATGATTTGAGGGAAGTAGATTATACAGGGAATTATTGGAAAGCATTAACTCAGGATAGGGATGTATGGAGAGCTTATGTCCGCGTGGCCATGAAGCTACGGGTTCGATAGTGCCAGTGAGTAAGTAAGTGACTAAGTAAGTATTTTGTGAATTTTGATAAATTTGTGGGAAGTAATCTAATCTAAAATCGGTCGCCTAGGGATTGCATGACCTTGTCGTTGGTGGGGGTCCTTGCGTATCACAAAGATCCTTTGGGCTATGCCAGCGGTAGCTTAGCTACTGGTAGGGTCTCCCAAGCTGGACAGGTCAAAGGTGAGTGATCAGACGAAGAAGCAATCCAGAAGATGACTCCAATGGCAGATGAGGAACATGATTCGCAACGGCGAAGGCGGAAGAGAGAACCTACCTGCTGCCTTGTAGGATTAAGTTGGCTCTTCAAAGGCTAGTGGAAGGAAACCCTGATTTCAAATTACCCGGTCCTCCAGGTGGGAGGTTTGACGAGTGGCTGGTGTCCCCCTTTGTAAAAAACCGTTCACTAAGGATTCTAATACAAGGCCTCGGAATGGACAGTCTAAACGGAAACGAACTGGGCAATGGAAAAAGGATCAAAAGATGGATGAACTCAGTGAAGGAAGATTGTCGTCAAATCCTGAACTATTTTTTATTAAGAGCCCTACCACCATCCCCCTGGGTCTCCTCGGGCTTAATGGCCATATCCCCAGGTCTGCACTTGTCCCAAATTACTCTCTGCTGTTTTTATTTTGTTCATTTTGTTAATACAAATTTCGGGTATTTGTTCTTAATACTACTTATATACAGTTATGTTTACATATTAATCCTTAACCCAAGTCTTAAGTCTTAAATCTACTACCTAATCTAAAATTTACATGGTGTTGTTTAACCTAAGTCTTAAAACTAATACTTAATTTACTAACTTATTGCTAGATTACATCTAATCCCTTCTTCTTTGTCTGCGGATGCCCTCTTCTTGGCGTTGAGTAAGGACCCATCCGATGAACTTTCTCACTGCTTGATATAGCTGTTTTTCTGTCCAAAACCGTAGAGGAGGCGGCCAGTTCATATCACCGTTTAGTGCAACCTCATGTAAGTCTCTTCTTCTGGCCTCATATTTGATGCATTCATACAGGACAAGTACACGTACAGTGTTCAGCTCTGTTCCGAAGCAATCGCAATGAGGCGTTCGTGTGAGGCCTCTTTCATGGAGTTTGGCTTTGAAAGAGCCGTGGCCGCTCAGGAGTTGCGTGATATGATCATCAAATCCTGAACTGTAGGAACTGGCAACAGAGAGCATTGTATAGAGAAGATTGGAGGTCTCGCATAAAGAAGACCCAGGCCCGTTATGGGCTGTAGCGCCTTTGGAAGAAGAATAAAAAAAAGAAGAATCTAAAGTTGCCATTTTGGTGTAAACAATAATTAGTTTGATTTAAATAAACATTTTTTAATGCAAGTTTTGATTTAAAGGATGTTTCTGAAACCAAACGGTGACATTTTTACGTACAGAAATATGAGATGAATGCAAAAACACTATAAGTCGGTTTTGGTGCAAGGCGGAAATGAGACATTTTGAAAAGATCTCGTGTAGGAGATTGAGAAACTCAGCTAAAATAACAGATGGGAGTCTCGGCATGCTGATCACACATCGCCCCTATTCTGATTGGATGGTTGCCCATCTTCGTGATTAACACTTTTGGATGTGAGGCAAGCAGCCGGCTCTTAGGCCAAAGGCCTTCTGGTCCTTGTCGCGCCATGAAATATTCATAGTCCTCACGTAAAAATGAACAAGAAATCGCATGCTACTAAAAATGTTAAAATTGGCGATGCACTAATTTCTAGAGTCAGTTAGGCTACTTAAATATGTCGGTCAGAATAAAGAAGTATAATTTGTGTGCACTGTTTGATCAAATATTTCCTGTTGCAATAGCAAGGAAATGCTAAGGATCAACATGCACATTCTATTGAGTAACGCTTTTGATGTCCCAACTCTTTCAAAAAACGTTAAACTGAAAATATATAAAACTATTATTCTGCCAGTTATATTATATGGGTGCGAAACATGGAGTCTTACTTTAAGGGAGGAAAGGAGATTACGAGTATTTGATAATAAAGTTCTTAGGAAAATTTTTGGACCAAAGAGTGATGTAGACAGGTGATTGGAGAAGACTACATAACAGTGAACTACATGGTCTTTATAGGAAGCCAGATATAATAAGAACAGTTAAGTCTCGTAGAGTGCGATGGGCAGGACATGTGGCATGTATGGGGAATGAAAGACGTGCATGGAAGCTTCTTGTAGGAAAACCAGAGGGAAAACGCCCAGTTGGTAGACCAAGAATGAGGTGGGAGAACAACATTAACTATGATTTGTGGGAAGTAGATTATACAGGAAATGATTGGAAAGAATTATATCAGGATTGGGATGTATGGAGAAATTATGCCCGCTCGGCCATGAACCTACGGGTTCGATAGTGCCAGTGAGTAGGCTATTTAAGTATATCGTTACCCGTATAAATACATTATATAATGAAAATGGAGTCAGGGAATATATTTATACATAAAGGAGAAACATCTACAACTAGGAGATTGGACGGACCGACAAAATTGGCTATTAGGAATCGGACGATGTCAAAGACATTAATCAACCGACGATCTAGCTATCAAATGGAAATGTCAATTTTCTACAAGTTCTCGCGGCCTAGCAGAATGGCTTCAGGCATGTTGCCATGCGACGGGACTAGCGCTGGCTCGTGTCTCCGTGAGGGAAGAAATTTTCTCTTGGAATTTTGGCCAATATAGGGCCCACCCAGCATCGTGAGGAAATTGAATAGCTATAGTAAGTAGCGGAACCAGGTTGAGAAAACCAGCTATAACATCTGGGGACTCGACATTCTGACAACATATTACACCTGTACTAACTAGATGATCGCCCACCTCTGTAAATGAAAAGTTAATGTGAGGTCAGCAGCCGGTAGAAGCCAAGGAGTTTTAGTTTTACTAGATTACGTTTTAAACCAGTGTTAGCAACTCAGCCTTCTTAAAAAAATGAGTCATTGCTATTTTAATGACTATTTAACTCATAGTATTAAAAAAATAATTATTTAAATCCATTAATTGAAATTGAAATAAAAAAAACTGGGTGATGGAGAAATTCCGAATACATATTTGCAAAACACGGTAAAAAACTGCATTCAGTACAACTATCCCTTCATGGTATCTTTACCTTGTCGTGGTGCAGTGGCTTGCGTGCTTAAATGATCCCGAGAGCTATGCCGGCGGTAGCATTGCTGCCGATAGGGTTACTCATGCCGGACTGGTCGAAAGTGATAAGCCAGAAAAAAAAGTACCTTGGTCGAAAGAGTGACGATCTTTCACCGCAAAAATACAACCGTCAAGAAATGCGGACGTGGGTTCAACTAGGGTAAAATTTTCCAGAGGTCAAATAGTCCCCCATTCGGTTCTCCGGGCAGGGACTACTTCAGGGAACCCATGCCTAATGGAGAGCTTATGTCCGCGCGGCCATGAACTTACGGGTTCGATAGTGCCAGTGAGTAAGTACCGGTAAGTAAGTAAGTATTTAACTCATAGACCGATAATCGTGACTCTTCCTGTTCGTAATGAGAGATATCTCCGCAAATTAACTTCTTTGACAAGAATGTCGATTGAACAATTCACGATGGATATAGTACAGCAAGAAATGGCAAAAGAAAACATCTTCAAAAATTACCAAAAAAAAAAAAAGGTTAGTTCTGTTGCTCTAAAAATATTAAACGTTATATAATGAATGTCCACCGCTGTGGTCTCGAGGTAGCGTGCTGCCTTGTCACGCAGCGGGCCCGGGTTCGATCCTCGGTCGGGGCAGTTTTTCTGGGTGAGGTTTATATCGGGGTTTTTCCTCACCTGTAAAACAAATGTCAGGAAAACTTTTTAAGGCCCAAATCTATGGCCATTATCATCATCCACCGGTGTGGAAAGCAACGGGAAGCTACCACACCTACAATTCCCTAGTAAAGCTGCAAGCATAGCATGAAAATGCTAAGATTGCAGTGAAGGATCTGCCTTCGGGCAGAATTACTATGGATGGATGGATATAATGAATCTGCATTTATTGTTAATAGTTATTACTCATGCAATCATCTGTTATTGATTTTTCCCAAGCCCAAAGAGATTAACATTAAATATATGCTATTTATAACTACACAGCCGGCTTAGAAACCGCCCAGAAGTAAGATCGGAATACATGACTTCACATTTAAAATTCGTAATGAGAGATATCTCCGCAAATTAACTTCTTTGACAAGGATATCGATTCAACAATGTACGATCGACATGGTACAGCAACAAATGCCAAAAAAAAGCAACTTTAAAAATTACCAGAAAAATAAACGTTACTTCTGTTGCTCTAAAAATATATTGTATGTTGTATAATGAATCTGCATTATTAATAGTTATTTCTCATACAATCATCTGTTATTGATTTTTCCCAAGCCCAAAGAGATTTAATAGTAAATATATGCTATTTATAGGCCTAACTGTCCAGCCTGCTTACAAATCGCCCTGAAGTAAGATCGGAATAGATAATCTCACATATGCTAAATATTAACCATTATGATTATTTTTAGCTTCTAATGATGTATTATTCGCTAAATAGTCACTCCAAATCCAACGCGAGGTTGAGTTTTTCATTAGACATAATAGCGACTTCGTCACTCGTGATTTTCAGAAAAACACAACCTCTTTTTAGATTACTGTTGATAAACTTTTTCACTGTTGATTCTAACAATGCAATGTTTGTCGTTAAATGTAAATTAAGATAAACGATTTCCATTTATTGACACAACTTTTTACTCAAAACTATTTCTTCGGTGTTTTTGCATGGAAGGAAAACTCTTCTAATGCGTAGTTATTCAATTATATAACTGTCTAGAGCGTAGTCTAAAAACATTTTGTTGTCATTACCTGCAACCTATAAATTAATACACTATAGGGGTAACATTATGGAAACGCCACTGGGCGCAGAGGTCAGTTACCAAGGTCGTACCTGACCTGTTGTTTACGTCATCATGTCCGGGTTCCCACGATATTGGTTCCCGCAATAAAGGCAATACCCTTATACAATTCCTTTTTTGGTTTTAAAGGTTAAATAATCAAGCCATGTTAATGTGTTCTGACCCCATCTTTCATGGTATGACTTTATATGAATATAGACTACACTGAGCAACAAAAAATGAACTTTTTTTTTTTGTCTCAGAAAGAAAAATACATGATTCTGATAGTATTTTTTCTCCTGAATTCAAATATGATATCGGTTTTTCTCCATCACGTAAGGTTTCTGAGAGACAGGAATTTATAATTTCAAGCACTTTAATATTTTCTACATTCGTAACTACACAATATTCGAACATTCGGACTCACCTAGAAAGTAAGAAATGACGATTGTCTGCTATATTTCGCCTATGGAGCATCCCTCTTGATGGTCCAACAATAAACGGCCAGAATATTAGGATCCCATTTCCCTTGATATCTCTTTTCCATAGCTGAAATCTCCTGAGTTAGCTCATTTGGTTTTATTTTACAATGGACAAATGGACGAAAAAACGTTTATTATGATTGTAGATTGCAATACAAGTGAGTTAAGCACTTGTTACAGATCGAGAAAAAGTTTGAAAAAAAAAACGAGGCACTTGCGCCGAGTTTTTTCAATTTTCGAGATCTGTTACGTGCTTACCTCATGTGTATTGCATACTATTTTGTGGTCGATGTGACTCATTTTTATTAAATATAGTAATAAATGAATTAAAATATTGGTTGAATGTAAATGACTTCTATGAGAAAGAAACATTTGGTGATCGTTGCTATGTAGCTTTTCATTTGTTTTATTATAAGCAAGGATTGTTGGCTGTGGATACATTTTTATATGTAGTACCGTGATTAGAATCTGTTTGATAATTCTATTATGGAAGGAGTCATGGTAGATGATAGGGAAATTGAAGAAGCCTGGAGAGTTGGATGCCCAGCATTAATTCCGGAAAAGTCTAAAGACAGGTACGAGTTAGTGTACAAAACATTCAAGAAATGTTTTATTTTACTTACCGAACGTGTGCTTTTTTAGTCCATATCGGCATTGCGATCCGTTTTGGTTGCATAGCAACCAGGTTAGATGTGGGAACGTTGACTAACTTTCAGCAACAACAATATTGGTAAGTGTAAGGAATTAGTCACAACGACCAAAAAAATAATTATTTAAATCCATTAATTGAAATTGAGAGAAAAAAAACTGTGGGTGATGGAGAAATTCCGAATACATATTTGAAAACACGATAAAAAACTGCATTAAGTACAACTATTGGTATTATACTCACGAGACAAAAATTATGTTAACCAGTGTTATTTTCGCAATTCCCAGCTCACGATAAGCTCTGCTCAAGGATTTTGAAGGCTACGTTGGAATATCTCCCTTACACGCTCAACTTGTTCACACGTAGTCCAAAATGAACATTGTATTTGCGTAACGCAATGCTTTCCATCGAACTGTAGAACACATAAATCTTGATCAATACCAGAAAATGCCATTGTTGATTGTTCTCTACAGCGCAACTTGCGGTTATTACCCGTTCAAGGAGTAAGCGCAGTTGTTGACGGAGGGCACTGCAGTCGTGTTTATGCAGGAATAGACCACGTAACGCTGCTATCTATGAGTGCAGAGGGGGACGGGACGTGGGACGCTGACAGTGAACACTGCCTTAGATGACGTCACGTGTAGCAACAAAGAAAGATTCGCAATTCTTCCGCCTGCAGAGATATTTTGAACGACTAATAACGGAGGAAACTTCAATCTAAATAAAAAGAAAACAGAAAGAAAAGTCCGGTGCATCATATGAGCCATCAAACCTCACCTCGAGTATTATAGAGTTTTGATTATAAATTTATCAATGTGTAACTTTCTTTAAGTATGCGGTATTGACGGCGTAGCCGAGCGGTATAAGGCATCATACATTGGTGCATAGGTACGGAACAACTGCTGGTTCGAGTCCCCATGGGGGAAGTAATTTTCTCAGGAATTTCGACCAGTATGGGACCAGTACCCACCTAACATCTCGAGGAATTTGGGTAGCTGCAACAAACAGCAACTACAGGTTAAGACAAGGCAGCACGCTACCTCGAGACCACAGTGGTGGACATATTGACCACATGTGACCTAAACTGGCTGGATGATCGTAAACATCTGTGAGTAACACATGTGGATGCCAGGCCAGCAACCACCTGATTGGCCAAGGTCCTTCTAGGTCTCTCGCGGCATGGAGTTTTTTTTTTTAATTGACGATAGCTAAATAAAATGAAAACTAAAATAGACCACTCTTCCGTTACTATCTTCTGATTGGATGATCAACCATTTAAGTCGACACTGGATATCTTGAGTTGGATACATTTTTGAGAAAGAGTACACAAAAAAGTAGATTGTATATCTGAGGTAAAGAATTTCTCATTCTTATATTCGTGAAATAATAGATACAGTACAGAGAAAGAAGGAGAAAGATGGACTGATATTGAAAGATCAATTTACATAAAAAAGGATGCCGAATTGAAAAGAAGACACAAAAAGGTATATGCTATGCCCAGCGCATTAATTTCAACTCAAATATCTCTGTATAAAATCTATGTTATAAAATTCCTAACATGTGAACTCAAGTATATTTTATTCCTCGATAGATGCAGATGTTTCATAGGTTTACCCTATAAATATCATTCCAATATTCCGCCTGTCGTTTCATGTATATCACATGCAATGCTTCTTCTCTAGAGTTACCCTCTTTAATATTTGTAAAGTTTGTCAGATAACATTATTGTAATATTAGTAAAGTAATAACTACTCTGCGTGCAGGGCTAGAAGATTCTTGGTTTACTAGCCTCACATCCACTTATGCCAATCACAGGGGTGGAAGATCATCTTGCAGTATAGGGGTGTCATGTGATCAGAATGTTGCTTGTGTCCTCAACCTGGAACTGCTACTTATCGTACTTACTTACTCACTGGCACTATCGAACCCGTAGGTTCATGGCCGCAGGGACATAAGCTCTCCATACATCCCTTTCCTGAGCTAATGCTTTCCAATCATTCCCTGTATAATCTACTTCCCTCAAATCATAGTTAATGTTGTTCTCCCACCTCATTCTTGGTCTACCAACTGGGCGTTTTCCTTCTGGCTTTCCTACAAGAAGTTTCCATGCACGTCTTTCATTCCCCATACGCGCAACATGTCCAGCCCATCGCAGTCTACGAGACTTAACTGTTCTTATTATATCTGGCTTCCTATAAAGACCATGTAGTTCATTGTTGTGTAGTCTTCTCCATTCACCTGTTTGTTCATCTCTCTTTGGTCCAAAAATTTTCCTAAGAACTTTATTCTCAAAAACTCGTAATCTCATTTCCTCCCTTAAAGTAAGAGTCCATGTTTCGCACCCATATAATATAACTGGTAGAATAATAGTTTTATATATTTTCAGTTTAACGTTTTTTGAAAGGAGTTGGGACATCAAAAGTCTCTGTAATGCATAATAGCACGCATTTCCAGAATTGAGCCTACGTTTAATTTCGTTGTGCATCTCATTCCTATTTGTGATTATTGTTCCTAGGTATTTGAAATTCAGCCACTTCCTCAAAATTTCCCTCATTTGTCATTAGCTATCCATTTCCATTATATAATGCATTTCTACGTGTGACCATATATTTAGTTTTATTGATATTTACTTCCAGTCCTAATTGCTTAGTGTTACTCAATAGTGTGTGTTGTCCTTTAGTATCTCCTCGCTATCGGCCAATCATCATCAGCATAAAGTAACAGGTTATTAATACCATTGAGTTGTAGGCCTTCCTCATCCTCTAAAGATTTGATGGCATGCTCTAGTACAAAATTAAGTAGTAGAGGAGATAGTGCATCTCCTTGCTTCAACCCATTCAGGATTTCAAAGGTGTCCGAAAAGTGTTTGCCTACACGCACCCAACTCTTATCGTAGCAGAAAAAATTCCTTCGCTCATAGGGAGTCGAACCAGCATGCTTCCCGTAGCTCTGCGCCAAGGCATGATCAATTAGATCACTCATCAAAGTTGAGACACATAAACTATTAAATTGGTAAAACACATATATCGTGCCAGTTATCCGAAGGACCTAGGGGGAAAAAAAAACAAACAATACATTTCGGAGGTGAAATTAATGTTTATACGTATCAACTAATAAAAGTAAAAACTAAAGTCATAATAATACATCTCGGGTTTTCTGCGTCTACTTTTTATTTAATTTTCGATAGAGATATAATATTGTTCTCTCAATATGAATTCAAATACACTGCTCAAAACAATTAGAGGAACACTTGTAATAAATTGAATAAGTAATTGTTTTTTAAAGCTGTGATGCTGAAAGTTGGACAATATGTAAATTGAATTGTTAATTTTATCACTGGATACAAATTTTAAAGATCCATGGCCTAAATACAGAGAAATTACCTCAAATAACAAATATAGAGAATTTTTTTATTTTGGAAGGCATTGGCCACTTCTAATTGGCAAGCTTCCTGATGTTGCTATAGTGACGAATGTTGATTATTGCCTGGTTTATTGAAGTCCTCTGACAAAATGAGGCATTTAAATGAGTTTGAAGTGTATCATGCTCTACATATTTTACGACAAGGTCACTCTCTGCGACAAGTGGCTAGAGAGCTTGGGGTTTTCTCCTTCCGTGGTGTCCAGGTTACGCAACAGGCACAGAGAGACAGGCCAGTATTGTAGAAGACGTGGCCAGGACCGTAAATTTAAAACAAGCCCCCAGGATGACTGATACGTTGTTCTTTCTGCTCTTCGACAGCGTACAAAACGGCAAAAGACCTGCAGAATGACCTTCATATGGCTTTCCGGAATCCGGGTTTCAGACCAAACCATAACGAACAGATTAAGGGAAGAGAATATTCGTCCAAAAAGGCACGTTAAAAAACCACGCTTAACAAATGGGCATAAGGCAGCAAGACGTACGTATGCTGAAAACCATGGTGATTGGAACCTGAACCAGTGGGAGTCTGCTCTTCTCGGACGAATCCAGGTATCGTCTTACACGTTGTGATGGTCGATTGAGGGTGTGGGGACGGCCAGGAGAAAGATTTTCTGCAGAGGCTATACAGGAAATTAATAGATTCGGAGGAGGTTCCATAATGGTGTGGGCCGGAGTTATGTACAACAATCGTACGGACCTTGTACTTGTCCCCAGCGACTGAATGCTGCCCGGTATATCGAGCACGTTCTGGAAGAGCATATAGTACCTGCTGCCATTGGAGCAGGCCCTGGATTTCTGTTTATGCAGGATAATGCCAGGGCACATTCTGCGGCTGTCACCAGGGATTTCCTGAGGAGGAATGAAATTGAGGTAATGGAGTGGCCAGCGGTCAGCCCAGACCTCACCCCTTTTAAACACTTGTGGGATCTTCTAGACAGGAAGGTCAGGAACCGACATCAAGCTCCACAAACTCTGCAGCAACTTGGAGATGCTCTGAAGGAGGAATGGGAGAATATCCCACAAGAGGAAATCCAGAATCTTATTGGGAGCATGCCACGAAGGTGCCAAGTGTCATCGAATGTCGTGGAGGCCATACACGATACTAACTCCATATAACGAGTGTTTAACTTTGAAAAATAAGCACAAGATTCAATTGCTTACATAGCGGAATTATTTGAAAAGTTAATTGTCAGCGTTATTCATTTGTTTTTACTGATAAAGCAATAAATAAATAACCACAAATATGTACTTTATTAATTTCATGTTTGTACCTTTATCCAATGAAAAAATATTTGCATATTTCATAGTGTTCCTCTAATTGTTTTGAGCAGTGTATATATTACAAGGAAACATCCTGAACTATGAAAAAGCCCTTGCATTAATGTATTAACAGAAACATATTGTTTTGCTTAACAGGTTGACTTTGAAAGAATGATTACTAACAAACAATATAACAAACTACTTACTTACTTATTTACTTACTCACTTGCACTATCGAACCCGTAGGTTCATGGCCGCGCGGACATAAGCTCTCCATACATCCCTATCCTGCGCTAATACTTTCCAATCATTCCCTGTATAATCCACTCCCTCAAATCATAGTTAATGTTATTCTCCCACCTCATTCTTGGTCTACCAACTGGCTTTCCTACAAGAGGAAATTCCCCATACGTGCAACATGTCCTGCTTATCGCAGTCTATGAGACTTAACTGTAAACTACTAATGAAAATATTTATAAATCACATTGCTTTCCACAACTGTTCACATAAAAAATCTTTAAAATATTTTCAAACGCAGAGTGATTTAAAGACAATTTGAGAAGCTTCACGTGCATTACAAGCGAGACATGGATTCTGACGGTCTGCACTGCTTATCAATGGATAATACACAAAATGGTGCCATAACATTGCCCCATTTATCAAACTATCATAATATGATGTGTTGCGAGAATTACTCATATTTAAAAAAATTGACTTGACCAGCTTTTAAGTCAAAAAACCCCTATGCGGGCGTTGCTCCTAACACACACACACACACACACACACACACACACACACACACACATGTAGTCCACCGCTGTGGTCTCGAGGTAGCGTGCTGCCTTGTCACGCAGCGGGCCCGGGTTCGATTCCCGGTCGGGACAGGCTCCTGGGTGAGGTTTATTCGGGGTTTTTCCTCACCTGTAAGACAAATGTCAGGAAGTTAAGGCCAACGTCCCCCGAAAATCATCCGGCCAACAAGCATCATCCTTATCATTATCATCATCATCCTCACCGGGTGGAAAAAGCAACTGGAAGCTATCAACACCTACACTTTACCTAGTATAAAAGCTGCAAATGCATAGCATGAAAATGCTATATTTCGTGACAGACCCTGCCCT